>OY754972.1:37338993-37718993 GCA_963576475.1 Molanna angustata | reverse complement strand
AAGAATAAAATAAGATTGCATTTGTTTGTGCCTAAAAATAAATATATTTTATAATTTACTGTTGTACAATACAATAATAATACATAATACCGACAAAAGCGAGCGGCCATTTGTGAATAAAACCATCTATCGGTATTTGTGTGTTGCCATTAAAATAACGCGGAGTGATTTATTGTGTTTCTATTTTGATAATAGAAAATGAAGAATTATATTCTATAAATGATATTTATTGAATTCCCATTGTCAGTAACTATTCAAATAAATTTATGTGGAAATAGACAAACGTAGGTACATAGGTGCCTATAGTTAGTTAAATTTATTAATTATTTTATTATTGCAACAAGAATTTATATGGCGTCGTTTAGTAGTAAAATATCATTTCAGGCACTCCCTTGGAATAATTAAAAATATAAAACTATTTACATACATAGCCTAACGAGGTTGCCAGTGAGAATCGAGCGACATACACGTCTATTTTTGCAAACATTTATAGTTAGGTACCTACTTTTACATTCATGCATCTTAAGAGGGTGACTTCTGCCAAGGTACCTATTTTTTCAATTTGAATTTTCATCATTATTACAAAACGAATCATTTTGATAAAAATAACCTAGTTAGTTTGGATATAAATAAAGAAATATATACCTTAACTTTTTAATTAAGTTCTGTATATATTCTTGTAGAAAACGAATAAGTAAAAGTAGAGAACGAATGGCTCGAGCAAGTCGACGAATATGTCTATCTGGGAAGCATATTTCAACGGAATGGACGGATTGATAAGGAGATCGAAAGAAGAGTTATGGCAGGAAACAGAGTGAATGGAGCACTGAAACCAGTTATGAATGACCGCAACATATCTAAGGATGCTAAAGTTGCCATTCATAATGCTATCTTAGTACCAACCTTGACGTATGCAAGTGAAACATGGACATGGCAGAAGTCGCACGAAAGTAGAATAAATGCATTTGAAATGAGATCGCTAAGAAGAATCTGTAATAGAACGATGTATGACAGGGTTAGAAATGAGGACATAAGGAAAGAATGTAGGATAAAGAAAGATGTTATTAATAGAATGAAAGTGAACACATTGAGATGGTTTGGCCACATGGGGAGAATGAATGTGGAACGCCTGACGAAGGAAATATACATTGCGGACAGGAATGGAATGAGAGGTCGGGGCCGCCCAAGGAAGGGATGGCACGTCCATGTGAATGGTATTTTGAAAGACGGAAATGTAAGAAGCGTGAACAACAGACGAACATGTATAAGACGATGTATGAATGTTATCGAGGCGATGAATGTATGTCAAGATAGAAGTAAGTGGCGTTCGGTTCTCTCTGCCTACCCCGTAAGGGACATGGCGTGATGGTATGTATGTATATATTCTTGTTGGAAAATAAGAGGCATACCCCGATTTTAGACATTTATCTTAAATTTCTAACAAACTATAAGGTATAGAGCATTATATTTTTTTTATAAATTAAAGAACATCAAAATATCTGGAAAAATCCGATGTATCGTTGCATTAATGCATCAGGTTAAGTTAATAAACCAAAAAAACTTTTATTTCGCAATGGCGCTGAATGGAAAATATTTTTTTTATGTTTATTTACTAAATCTGAAGCAACGTCACATCATATTTTTCTAGATATTTTTGACTTCTTCAATTTAAAAAAAATTATGTTGGACTACGCCTTATATTTTATTGAAAATATAAGATAAACGTTGACAATCGGGGTATGCCATTATTTTTCTATAAGAATTTATACAGAACATTATCAAAAAGTTAAAATATATTTTTCTTTATTAATACCCAAACTATCTAAATAATTTTTTTCAAAACGATTTGATAAGAAATAATGATGGTAAGTATATCAAATTGAAAAATAGGTGCGTTGGCAGCAGTCCCCCCCCTTAAGTTGAAATGTGTTTCTGTTTATTTATTTTAATACATATTTGAATGTTTCATTGGCGGGTCATATGCGCTGTAACGGGTATCTACAATTTTTACAGTGAATGTTTTAACAGTTGTTACGTTTGTTATCGTCCAACAGTGGAGTTCAAATCCGAGAGTTAAAATCAGTTGGCGGAATACAATATTATCTTCCAATAGCCAAGCAATTTTCTTCGACAATTTAACGCGGGATAATCTCATGAGATATCTTTCCATTAACCAATCCGAATGTAAGTGTAGTTTAGGTGTACCTCACTATATGTAGGAACAGTGCACTCTGGTAAACGGTGCAAATTCACAGCATCATGAGTTAGTTACATACACCTAGTCGAGTTCACCACAGCACGTTCCCAACATATTTGATAGTCGTTCTTGGTAATTGGCACCGTTGCTTCTGGACTGGTCGATTCAGGGATAATCGCCGACCGATTTTCTCGCCACTTTACGACATCGGGAGGTGTGAAGTAACCTATACCTACAGATAATACATAGTTCGAGAACAACGAGAAAATGGATGTGCTATGGATCATGTCAGAGTGTTCTCCGATGATTGTGCGCTCAGATGGTTATATATTATTATTATTATTTATTGCAAACAGCCAAGTATCTAATTGATGGGGCACTCTCTGTCAGTATCATCAATAAATAGGTACTCTTTCATTTATCGAGATTCACAAATAGTTATTCTTTTATAACAGTATACAAACATCAATTCATTTTTATCCACCTCCTCTTAGTTTTCGCAATCTGGACAGCGAATATGATTATCTAATTATACGCCATGTTTTGCTATTCCAATCGCAACATAAAATGCTTCCTAATTATAATTTTATGTAGTTATTTGGTTGAGTTTTTATAAAACTATTTCCTATAGTCTAATTCTTCTTCTTATTTTATGTAGATCTCTGTGTGTGTTTTTATACAAACTATTTCCAAAATACTAATTCTTCTTCCTCTTCTTTAATGTAGAACTTTAGGTCAGTTCTTATATAAACTATTTACTATAGTCTAATTCTTCTTATTTCATGTAGAACTTTGGGTGAGTTTTAATACATTCTAGTTTCTGCAGTCCAATTCTTTTTCTTATTTTATAAAGACCTTTGGGTGATATTTATTTATTAATAATATTTAATTATTATTTAGCGGCTTCAAGTTCCTGTTGAAAGTAACATTCGTCGTGTCACCCACCGTTTTGAGTAACGGGAATAGTATAATATAACATGCCATTGAGAAATTTTGAAATATCATCGAAACTTTCGACTCTATAGAACGACAGAGGGAATGAATACTTAGTTTGGTTGCTAAAACTTATGCAGTTTTCAGTGACACAGTAATACCTACTCGTATTATAATGTAATAAATATGGAGATTATTACTTCGTGTTCTCCATAAACTAAATCCACCTGACATCTGCTCGTACAAATGGCTCCTTATGTACCTTCTCTATTCACTTAGCCGTCTCCATTCCTTGACTTTCTGACGTGTGTTTGTAAACTGTTTAACATTCGGACCTCCTCAAGATTTTACTTATTAGTCAATACTTTGTGTGAGTTTTTTACCCCGTTAGTTGTGTGTGCCTTATTTATCTGATAATAATTAAACAAAGTTTGGTTGACTGGTTATTTTCATCTTATTTCTTAATTGTTCTTAGCTTGTTTATCTGACAGAGTTTTTTTTAACATGGCTACGTAGGGAACACCAGCTATTAGGATTTGGGTCCATTATACTCTTCCCAAGAAGCGCACTACGTAGCGTTGGGAGGGTTTGCAATCTGCTCAGGAAAATATTGATTCTGTTTTTTAAAAGACCCGGGTTAAAAGAAGGTGGAAACACAGAATTCGGAAGATCGTTCCACAGCCAGGATGCTGAGGTTCGCGAAGCGACTGGTTCGTGTAAATTGAAGGTTTTCTGTGAACGGGAGAAGAGATTGAGTAAAACGAGTGTCATTATTATGAATGGGTGGAAGAGGGACCAGGGATGCATGTTTTTCTGAGCATCTATAGAATAAACTTAGAATATAGACCTTGCGTCTGTGGTCTAGTGATTGCAATCCATTAGTCAATGGTGGGTCGTCAATCAGAGGTATATTATAAAACATTCCTTAAATTATTAGGAACAAAAATAAACTTGAAATGTCAAATGCCCTTGCCACTAAAGTTGGGTTATTTTACTGTATTTAACTTTTCAACGAACAATTCTTGATGAAACTTAACGACTAGGTACTTTGTTTTAATGACACTAAATACTGTCATTCAATTGCTGACCATCTTCAGAGTGTCTTCTCTGAAGACAGTGCTCAGCAAAAACATACATATAACACGATTGATCGTAGCTCCAAGATTATTATTAGAAGAGTCACCTGCTTTCTGTATTGAAATATCCCAGGATCGATATTTCCATTTCCAGGATCGATATTTTATTTTGACCTTGTAATTATCTGTTTTCATATATTTTTTCTCTGTTTTTTTCAGGTTAGCTTCTTTCATTCTTCTGGATTCCATAGCAACAGTTTACTTTGATCCATTATCTAAATACGTAAGTAAAGATAAATTAATTAGCATCTTGTACGATTAATCTTGTCAACGTGCATTTTGTACGATTGTTGGCACTAGTATGCTTGAAATTGAACTCGTGGGTCATTCGTTTTCACTGCTCTGATTGGATGATGATTCGCGTTTGTCTCCTACACTTACTAGATAAATATTGAGACTGACATTCGTATTTAGAGTTAGGTCAGGTTCCTACCTACCATAAAGTTTTGTCCTTCTTTGAGAACTGCTGTTTTGTGGTTTGGTCTAGTCTGTTGCATTCTTCCCGAGGTTTGTACATAGGTACCTACCTACCTACCTACCGCCTCGCTCTGTGTATTATTTATTGCCACTGAGAAAATTACTTCGTTTTTTACCAGCTAATGGCAATTATTCTATATCATTCTTTGAACGGTACGGGACAGAGCGGAAATTGAGATACACAACAGTAGGATGGTATGTAAGTACCTACGTACATATATCCATCCACCTTCTACATATGTATAGTGCGGGATATTTTGTTATCGTTATTATTTGTGGATCTATTGTTGATGAATTATGAACCTTGTTAGTTAGTTATATCTGTTTGTTCTCGGACACGACAATTATATATTCTTTGATTGCTGTTACGAGTTTCGGCCTAATCTATTTCAGCGTTTTATTTCTTAGCTTAATATTACGATCACGTCGACTCTCTTATGAAGTTATCAAATAAAAATGTACGCCGAAGTCTTATTTGTAGTTGTAATTTGACATACCTTTTAACCGACATATTCCTTTTTAATTTTATTAAAAAAAATGTTTTATTTTCTTTTAATTAGAAACAATAATTACTTGCATATACATTTCATTATTTTCCCTATAGATACATGTTTAATTTAATTTTTGCAATGGAGTTTTTCCTTGATTTTTGACTCGTAAGAACAAAATAGCTTCAAACACGAAATTGGTTGATTTCAGTTAGTGCAATTATTTCAATATGTATGTATAACTCTTTAATAGTAAGAAATGCTTGCATCGGTCATCCATAAAGAAATATCAGTTCCTATCAGTCGAAATAGCAGTATTTGCTTATATTATAATGAAAGATACAAGACATGATTTGAAATGTGAAGACATATGAAGAGAATGCAAGATAAAGAAGGATATTACGAGTAAAATGAAACTGGATGCCATGAGGTGGTTTGCGCATATTGAATGAATGAGCCACTGACCACAAAAATATCCATGGGTGTAAGAGATGGCGTGAATAACAGGGGCCGTCCTAGAAAGTTATGGTATTACCATGTGAAAAATATTTTGAAAGAAGGAAATATAAGAATCTTGAACAATCGAGTAGCATGTTTTGTTGTATTTAAAGAAAGTATGGCACTCGGTTATCTCTGCTTACCACGTAAGCGATGGTATCTATGTATGTTAGAAACAGTTTTGCTGTTTTGTACAAAGAAAAAAATATAATGATTACAAAACATTGTATGTTTGAAAGTATTTTCGATTATTATCGTTGTATTTTAATAACAACTTACTTAGGTAGGTACAAAGTATTAACTTACTATAGACGCAGACGTAGTTACTAATTAGTAATAAAGTTTAAGTTCGAAGAAGATATCATAATTCACGCCTCCAACAAAACTGGTTTAACTTACCTACATATTGCTATAGTCGTGTTATTTTTTATAGCTAATAATATTTTATTTTGTTTTTTGTAAAATATTATTTTCAAAATGGAAAAAAAATAAACTAAAAATTATTGTTACTTCCGATCGCATTGACGCTACGATTTCGAAAGAAGACAAAAAATATATATTTTTTTGACAATGATTAATATGAACACATATATAATTCCACAATTTATTTTATTTTTCTCCCGACGACCGTTTCGGCTTATAAGGCCATAATCAACCAGTTGATTATGGCCTTATAAGCCGAAACGGTCGTCGGGAGAAAAATAAAATAAATTGTGGAATTATATATGTGTTCATATTAATCATTGTCATAATGGAATTCTACAAATTAGATGCCGTCACAATCGAAAGATTGAAAAGTGCGTATATATTTTTTTATAAAAAATTATGAAGGTAACAGAAAAAAAAGAGATAAAAACATACAAAACCTACTTATTCGACCGCCGTGGCATAAGTGGTAAGCCGTGTGGTTTCGGTACCGGCGTCCTGGGTTCGATTTCCTGCCGAGAAGAATTTTATTTAAATTAATATCTCACAAAAATCTTACTAGTAATTTGAAAGAAATTACCAATCGGCATCACAGGATGTACCTAAGGAAGTATTCCAACTGTCGATTTGTTCAGGAGAACTTTGTTCTCTTAACATATCGACAATGTATCAAGCCAGAATACGCGAGAATTGTATGGAGAGGTCTACTTTTTTCACGGCTTTTCCAACTTTGAAGTCAAAAAACACCAACTTAGAGGCTTCGCAGCATATATGTTCCATACACGGATTTACTCAGAATTCGGAGTAGAACATTTCGTGTGTCTGTGTGTGTGTGTGTCTGTGTGTGTGTGTGTCTGTGTGTGTGTCTGTGTGTCCGTCCCCCCCTTATAACTTTTGATCCGCTCAATTTACAGAGCCTAAAATTTCAGAATATATAAACAGTTACAGGCCTACAAAACTTTTATACTCGGAATTTTGAATTTTTGTTTCAGTCAGGGGTTATCAACTTTTGAATTTTTATTTTATTTTTCCATATATCTCAGAAACCATAAACGCTAGAACGCTGAAAATTGGTACAAACATAGAAAAATACAAAATCTCAAATCAGTATTTTCAAAAAAATTCCAGGGTTTCTCAAACATTTTTTATTAAGAAAAATATTTTTTTTATGATAAATTTATGAGTTTAACTGCCTATATTTCCAAAACTTTTACAATTATCGAAAAAAGCCGAAACACCCCAACTAGATAATTTAATTTTCTATAAAAAATATTAACATTGTAGTAGAAGATCTCAATTTTTTTTTAACAATTTTTTTAAAAATTGAATTTAGTGACGACATCGCTTCATACATTTTGTATGGCAGTCGCCTATACACAATATGTAAGAAGACTTAATAGTTTGATACGTCATCTCCAAACATACATACATACCATCATGCTATTTGCATATTCTGGGTAGGAAAAAGGATCTTCCTCCATACTATCCTATCTTGACATACATACCTACATATGTTGTATAGAAAACAAAATATCTGAAAATATTCAATAATTTGTATCTATGGGTTTATAGTTTGGTACATATTCTTCAACTATACATACTATCGCTATCGACAGTTGGATCTCATGTGTTACATGCAACTAGTAAAATAAAAAAATAGCTTGCACATGAAATGAAATTGATATGAAATACGAGTAGAAGCAATGTTGTGTCATAAAACATAAAAATTAAAACTTATTTTTTATAAATATAAAACCCTTTAAAAACAAAAATTTTTTTTTAGCGAAATGCCTGTTTTGGAAAGTATTGAAGGGATAGGTAGAATTGTTAGTTCCCAAGGAGTACGATACGGCGAGACTAATTGTTGTGTCGGGTCCGTTGTGTCTGGCTGGTTTGTTGGTGGCCCACCCCGCGCCTTTATCACCCGATATCGGATATATTGACAAGAGAAAGCACCGTGAGACCAGGCCGCAGTCAAACTGTGGCACGCGATTTTATTTTTTTATCAAAAGTCATTTTGAAAAATTAAGTGGGCTGCGCAGATCGACACATTAAATGGCTGGTAGTTGCGGACACCACCCCCTTCAACCCCGAAAAATTCTGCGGACAAATGTAATTGGTCTGTTTTTTGTTAATATTTTTGTTTATATTAATATAATATTAGCACTTCCTTGCACCCTGGGCAAGTGGCGAGTTTATTACCATATGGCAATTTCTTCCAACTAACCAGTGTTTCCAGCCCAGAGAAGCAATATTTGCTTTAGAAATTAATGAAATAAATTTCTCCTCTGCTGGAGATTGAACCCAGGACGCCGGCACAGAATCCAACTGTGCCACGGCGGTCGGTTGTTTTTTCCATAATGGATTTTTTATGTATATTTTATAAGACTGTATTTGTCAAATAAATAAATTAAAATATCAAGACATATGCTAATTAATACCCATATCAACTATAATTTTATGTGACTTTCTTCTTTTTCTTGTCTAATACCTCCTCTTTCTAGATCATCATCTTTTTGAAAAGTATTCTGTTTTTATAGTGCGTATTAGTTGATATGATTAAATATTTGACGTGTTCATAAAAACTGATTTTGGATTTAAGTAATTTTGTCTTCATAATATTATATTTTGAGTAAAAAACATCTTGTTTTTTGTATATAAAAGACCGCAGGATAAATTCACGTATAATTTCCAGGTAGTTTATGTCATGCCTAACAACGCAGTTTATGTCATGCCTAACCACGCAGTTTATGTCATGCCTAACCACGCAGTTTATGTCATGCCTAACCACGCAGTTTATGTCATGCCTAACCACGCAGTTTATGTTATGCCTAACCACGCAGTTTATGTCAAGCCTAACCACGCAGTTTATGTCATGCCTAACCATGCAGTTTATGTCATGCCTTACCACGCAGTTTATATCAAGCCTAACCACGCAGCTTATGTCAAACCTAACCACGCAGTTTATGTCATGCCTAACCACGCAGTTTATGTCATGCCTAACCACGCAGTTTATGTCATGCCTAACCACGCAGTTAATATCAAGCCAAACCACGCAGTTTATGTCACTCCTAACCACGCAGTTTATGTCACTCCTAACCACGCAGTTTATGTCATGCCTAACCACGCAGTTTATGTCATGCCTAACCACGCAGTTTATGTCATGCCTAACCACGCAGTTTATGTCATTCCCAAACACCCAGTTTATATCAAGCCTAACCACGCAGTTTATGTCATGCCTAACCACGCATTTTATGTTATGACAAATCAAGCAGTTTACGTCCCAGCAACGTTCCCTCTAATTTTTCTATCGTGTGTGCGGATCTTCGACGCATCTGTGCAGTGGCGGTACTATAAATTTACACACCCCCCCCATAAACACACATACAATTTTTCATGAAATATATATTTTTAGGATATTTATTAATCACAGTGATTTTATATAATAACAACACTAACAAAGATAATTATTTTTGAAAAAGATAACTAAAATCTGGCAATGGAAACTTTCTTACACACGCGCACTCCTTACAGGGAACATTGCGTCCCACAGTTGTGTATGTTCTGGTTTGGTCAGCCAGCATGATGGGCAATATGATAAGATGCGTACAGCATCTCTACCTACATCTATAGCCATACTAGCATAGCCTTTGAGTCGGGTGTGGAGAATCGCTGAAACTCTTATTACATACTCAACTACCTATCTCTGTGTAAGTATGTAATTAATGCGGTGTCTGATGGAATTTATCGATCACTTGAAAGATATGCCTTTCATTCTTCGTCTCATTCTTTTAGCCTACCCTCCTCCTCTCGCATCTCATATTCATCTACCACTTAGCCATGTTAATGTATTATATTATTTTATTTTGTCTTTACTGTGTATGCAAATGAGATTTGGACGTGGTAGAAGTCCCGCGAAAGCGGTTGAAATTATATCGCTGTGAAGAATTTGTAATATTGTAGTATTATTAAACCTTTAGATGGGTCGATGGCAGAGAGGTTAGCGCGCTGGGCTAGTAATCCAGTGGTCGCGAGTTTGAATCCTGCCTCGATCGATTTCGTTCAACTATAGCACAAGCATGTATGCTTAATTTAGAGAACGTAAGAAGATGTATATGTAGGTACTTGTATAACAGTATCTTACGATTGGTTCCATTTCAATTTGGTCATGATCTGACCTTGGGATCCGTGACAAAATCGTCAATCATATAGGGAGTGCATTAGACATTCAAAAAACAAAATGCTGCGAAAAATAAGCGTTGTATCCGTTAATTCCACAATCCGGCAGTTAGTTATATCTTATATTATCTATCTATTAGGTTGGTATTCTGAGTTATTCTCAGTTGTGATTGTTACAAGTATTACTCTTCCCTTAACCGGTTCCATAGTCTCATCTGACCATTCGTTGTAAATTTATTCTTGAGTGTTCCTTATTGCTTCTTCTTAACGCGTTAAGGTGTGTACATTGTACATATAATATGTAGGTACACCCGGTGATAAAATATCATTGGATGTTATAAATTGATGCATGTTAGATTTACCGTCGTATACCTACTAAAAATACTAGTAGACCCGCACAACGTTGCTCGTGCACTCTCTTTTTGCATGCCCCGCGCTCTTATTAAATATCAGAAATCTGTCTATCAGCGATGGCTAAACTTATTAGTTTTCCTAACACAGCAGCAAATCCACAAATAAAATCAAATCTCATGTAGGTGCCAATAAGAATCTATACAATTATCCAACTGTTTATCCAACGTGTGAGAAAATTGTATGCAGTATTAGAGTTTTTGCACAGGCTTCGCAGATAATGCATAACTTGTAACTATGTATACTCTTGGAGAGTAGGTACCCAACGTACACGCATCACTCTGATCATTTCCTTCAGGACTGTAGGTACCTGACAAATCGAAAAAGATGAGATATTTCGTTACTTCCTTTACTTAATTGTCTGTCTGTCTGTAGGTGCTGGAATTATGCTATCGATTTTAACTAACTTACCGACCAGTTAGTGGTACGAAACTTTCAGAAACATATTTTTTAACAGATTTTTAATTATCTCAATAGAGACGAAGTTGGAATATTTATTGTAGGAGAACCGGGAAATCAAGGCACCTACAGGGCTTACGACCTGTCATCGGCTGGTTTACGTGATCACTTTATGCGCTTGCGCAACGTTCACCAATTATGCCTTTTAATGAGATCCCTATCAATTCAATTTTGAAAGTTCTATATATTGTATTACTGAAATTCTTTTCGCTTGAAAATAAGGAATTTTTACTACAGCCATCTATGGGTGAAATTATGAACAACAATCTTATTATTTTTTATTTATTTTGTTGGAACGCCATCTATTGAGAGAATTGGTTTTTTGTAAATAATGAAAGCTACAATTCTTATATCTGAGGTGACAATGCATTTTTCGCATAGAAGTCACCCCTGAATTGCGCCAGACTTATAAGGTCATTTTTGTCTTATTTACCTACTTGATGGCTGTAGTAAAAATTCCTTATTTTCAAGCGAAAAGAATTTCAGTAATACAATATATAGAACTTTCAAAATTGAATTGATAGGGATCTCATTAAAAGGCATAATTGGTGAACGTTGCGCAAGCGCATAAAGTGATCACGTAAACCAGCCGATGACAGGTCGTAAGCCCTGTAGGTGCCTTGATTTCCCGGTTCTCCTACAATAAATATTCCAACTTCGTCTCTATTGAGATAATTAAAAATCTGTTAAAAAATATCTTTGACTCCCGACAGGGAAAAAAATCCAATGTTTGCGCATATGCAATAATAAAAATATTCGATTACCTACACATTGGTACAAGTAGGTAAATAAGACAAAAATGACCTTATAAGTCTGGCGCAATTCAGGGGTGACTTCTATGCGAAAAATGCATTGTCACCTCAGATATAAGAATTGTAGCTTTCATTATTTACAAAAAACCAATTCTCTCAATAGATGGCGTTCCAACAAAATAAATAAAAAATAATAAGATTGTTGTTCATAATTTCACCCATAGATGGCTGTAGTAAAAATTCCTTATTTTCAAGCGAAAAGAATTTCAGTAATACAATATATAGAACTTTCAAAATTGAATTGATAGGGATCTCATTAAAAGGCATAATTGGTGAACGTTGCGCAAGCGCATAAAGTGATCACGTAAACCAGCCGATGACAGGTCGTAAGCCCTGTAGGTGCCTTGATTTCCCGGTTCTCCTACAATAAATGGATGGGTGGATGGCAGAGCGGTTAGCGCGCTGGGTTAGTAATCCAGTGGTCGCGAGTTCGAATCCTGCCTCGACCGATCTCGTTCACCTATAGGACAAGCATTTATGCTTAGTTTGGGGAACGTAGGAAGATGTATATGTACTTGTTTAACAAGGACATATTCATTTTTTTATAAAAAAAAAAAAAAAATATTCCAACTTCGTCTCTATTGAGATAATTAAAAATCTGTTAAAAAATATCTTTCAGAAACAAGTTAAAACGTTTCCAGCTTGATTCATTTGATGTTTTGAAATAAATTAACAATTTTGTTTTGGTTTTTTATTCAAAGTAATCAAAGCTATGCGTTTCCGGCTGAGCCTTAATAAAATTTGAATATTATTCGGTTAGATGCAACAATAATATTTTACATGTTTTCAGTGTAAAAACAGTTAAAATCTCAATAATATACATTTCTAAAAATGAGTCAATTAACTTAAAATCAAGGAAAATTTAATTATTATTTTGACAATAAAACTCATTAATTTGGCAATTTTATGTAGGCTAGTGATAAATCGATTACAAATTTAATTTTTGAAGAAAACTTTGAAAAGGGTGTTCATTTTGCATTACCAAATTGTTTAATCTGATTGCAATCACTTTATGTCCAAACTGTCAAACTTCCTTTTCCTCTCTTTTTAGGCCTGTTGGCCTGTTCAAGTCCTACATCATATTCCCAATGACGTGGATTGCCAGCTGTTCTTCCATATCTTGATAGAATGACCTGGAGATCTGCTTTCCTGGGGCAAATTTCTGGTCACATTGACTGTCAGACTGATATCAAATAACAATCACAAATTCATTTCTGATGTTAAAAAGGATCACGAGGTCATGCAAAAGAAAGTGCACGGGCAACGTTGTGCGGGTCAGCTAGTAAAATAATAATATTAGCAGTTAGGTATGTAGTAGGTAGTCACATACAGTGTGGCTCAATTAAATGATCATTATCTGAGTGTTATTCGCATTAATTAACGTTTTATTATCTCCATAGCACCTAATAAATAATTTATTACAGCGGTAGCCTTTACATATTATGTACTTACGTGTACCTATATATTAAACTAACCACTGTCTAATTCATCACACTATCGGAGCTTCTGTAAAACTAACTATTACATTATAATGGTTGACCCATTCTTGAATAATTAAGACGCTTGCTTGCTTAGATTTACTGTGAAAATCTGATGGTTTCATCTGTGATACAAAGTAATGTAACCAACTTGCGTTTAAGAGTCATTCAATTTTATTATAATCCACTATATCTGTCGCTGGTAACCCCACACTGAGGTCTGAAAAATTCTTGAGTTTTATCTACACCTGTCGCTGGCAACCCCACACTGAGGTATATGTAGTGATTTTATATAAACACATCATCCTCAACCGGCTAATTGACGCTTGTTCTGAGATTTAGATAATAATTGTGGTGTCTTATATGCGTGTACATTAACCTTTCGCAATAATTGTCCACAAATGGCATAGGAACTGGTACATTATATGAAACCACCACACCGCACTTAAAATGTGATAGTGCTTAGGTACGTTTGTATAGAATTGTACCGGACAGCCTTTAATTTATGCTGGCCAGATTATGTTGGGCTGATAATGTGTCACCACACCACACGCAGATCTCGGCTGTCCTTTGTAACGTCCATAGTATCTGCCTTAGAGAATCTTTTAGCCTTTCACTGTATAACATTTCTATGTCAAAGTGTACAGTACTTGTCATACCACCATACTCTGTCGTGAGATGCCCGGTGACATGTATATTTACATGCCATCCTCCATTCAAGTCTATTACATTTGTCATTTTTAACTTTATTGAAGAAAACCTTAAACCGTCTTATTTATAAACGTAAACTGTCTATAGTAACTGGTAATAGAGCGTAATTAACGAAATAGTTTACTTATAAACCGTGACTATCTTTATTACATCTTTATTTCATAGATGTCAAGTTAGGACAGATCGAGAGGTTGTTTAACGATTCGCTAACCCGTCATTGCCAGAAGGGAACCAGACTGCCTCGAGAAGCTTGTTGTGATGGGCAGCGTGGAGGGACGGAGATCTCGTGGTCGCTCACCGACCAAATGGAGCGATCTGGTTAAGGCCACAATGGGGTCTTCGGTGACTGGTGCTCTGCGTTCAGCCCAAAACAGATTGGCATGGAGGCGGGCCATACGTGTGGCGACAGACTGCAGCCGCTATCCTCAGTCATGAGGAAAAGGACGAATGATGAACCCGTCATACCAAATATTTAAAAATGGCGGATCTTTCACATATTATCCCACGCATATTTGAGATTTACAGAAAAATTTAATCCTTATAACATTTTTTTCTTGTTATTCTTCATAGCAATCGTGTTTAAATTGACTCAACACGGCACAACGCGGTGTTTTTTTTTTCATTTTTAGATGTCAGTTATCCAAAAATTACATGCATTATCTATTTTATGACATCTGTGAAGCCAATGCGGCCATATGAAAATAAAATGAGAGTGTTCGTAAACAATTCGGTGAACAGTTAGTCATATCTTAGATTTTTGATGTGACTAACTATCATAAGATTTTTCGATACCGATCTTAACTATTTTAGTCGTGATTATCTAGTTGCGCGTTTAAGTAAGACCGCAAACCTTTGAGTATATAGAAGCTTGCGTTAAAGTGATAGCTAGACTCAACTTCTGCGCCAATTCGAAGAGTCGTCCGACATCCCGCGCTCCAGTCCATTCCGTTCACGAATATTAGTTAGCCACGATATCTGCCTTCGGCCGTCATTTTTTCGACCCTCAATTAAAAACCTATATTTCGATGGTTAAGTGTGCAGTTTTAAAATGTCTATTTCATAGTCGAGATCCCATACATTATGGACTATTAATATAGTAGGCCAGTGATGGCCAAATTTACGTCATAATATAAAGGCAGATTTTTTTATGTAAAAGGATACCACACCAGGTAACAATGATTGGATAGTGTGAATTCACAGTACTGGTGGCTTTCAGAGATAATAGCTTTCAAAACGTTGAAAATTATATACATCACGTCAGTTACGCTACGTCCTACGTAGGCGATTCAAAGCGAACGCGATTGCGAAGCGATGCGGTGCGGATACAAGCTAATTCAATGCGATGCGGTGCGACGCGGCGGCTCTGTCCTACGTGGGCGCGAATCATTCCCTCTGCCGCCAGCTACTGTCATGGATGTACGTAAGCGAATACTCAAGAAATATGTATGGCAAAGAATTGAAACTAATATTGTGTACTTAGAAAGGCATAATTATGGGGAATATCACAATTTGTATGAAGAATTACGTGATCTTGAATTAATAAATGAGATTGAATTTACATCTTTCCGGGAAACATATCAAAATTTGCCATTCGTGCAAGCGAGAGAAAACTTTAAAGTGTGTTTTGAACAACATCCTATTGTAAAATAGCAATAATAAATAAATGTGTTTACTTGTAGTCCCATTTATTTTTGCCAAATCCTCCCATTCGCGGTTCGATAATAAACGGTTATGATAATTTTTATTTCTTTTGTCCCATAATATGGGACGTTCATGGACAGAAGTAATTAAAATTTCTGTTTCTGACATGTCAAAAAACAATGGCACTGCTTTCAATTCGCGCGAAAATATCAAACCAACTGATTGCGTACGCTTCGCATCGCGTCGCGCCGCATCGGAACCTACTCGCGGTCGGTAACGTAGGACACTTCCACAGTTACCGACTGTTTGTTATTTTCGCGCCGCGCAGCTTCGCATTCGCTTTGAATCGCCTACGTAATATAAAGTCTGTTTTTTTTTATATTTACTACAGAAGACTATTAGAAATCACGCCTTCCATTAAAAGACACTTTGGTTGGTGGTAACCCGCTGACTGTCGGGGATTTCCGACAATCAGTCTGCCAATGGATGTCGTGATTCCTTATAGTCTTTCGTAGTCAATATAAAATTTAGATGGGTGGTGGTAATAGCAGTTTTCAACACTAGTCAAAAAATTCTTGAATGATGTTCCTTATATTCCTTCATTTTTATTTTCTTCATTCAATTGTTTTGATCGGACCTTTTTGTTTTGGAAGGTGATGTTTATAGGCTTTACGTTGTTTTGACTGGTTACAAGATATGGCTATAATAATTAACGATTTTATGAAAATTCTTGTAAAATAAATAGATCTACAAAAAAACAAAATAACAAAATATTATACTTGAACCGTACATAAACACAGACTTTCAATAAACTAATGATGTATTACAAAGGAATATTTCGAATTTGAATATTTCTTGCCATTACATATAAAAATATTACAAATATATGTTTAGGACATATTTGTCTATTTTCCAACTGTCGATTCGTTCATGAGAATTCAATTCTCTGAATGAATCGACATTATTAAGCCAAGATGCATGTACGAAGGAAAAATTTGTATGGCATAGTGGACTTTTTGCATGCTAATAACACCAACTAGAGACCTCGCAGTATATATGTTCACATACATGGATTTACTTAGAATTCGGAGTAGAACATTTTATGTGAGTTTTGTGTGTGTCTGTGTGTGTCCCCCCCCCCCCCTTATAACTTTTGATCCGCTCAATTTACAGAGCCCAAATTTTCAGAATATATAAACAGTTATAGACTTACAAAACTTTTATACTCAGAAGTGTGAATTTTTGTTTCAATCAGGGGTTATCAACTTTTGAAAATTTGGTTTATTTTTCCATATATCTCAGAAATCATAAAAGCTAGAACGCTGAAAATTGGTATAAACATAGAAAAATACAAAATCTCAAATTATTTTTTTTTTTAAATTCTAGGGTTTCTCAAAAATTTTTTATTAAGAAAAATAATTTTTTATGATGATTTTATGAGTTTAACTGCATATATTTCCATTTTTTACTCCTCACTAACACAAGGTGATATAGTGGGGAGTTATGATTTCGCAATTTTTAAGGGTATTTTTTTTTTTGCAGATTATCAACTAGTATCATGCTGAGATTGTATTCTGAAAGTTTCATCACAATGTATCTGTGTGTGTGTGTGCTATGTGCAGTGTGCTGTGTGTGTGTGCTATGTGCAGTGTGCTATGTGCTATGTACGGCGTGTTCATTTTACTTTATCGATTATAGACTAAAGTACTCATTCGATTCTATTCAAATTTTGCAAATTTGTATATCTAATGCTCACTTAGATCCCATTAGATTTTGAACGATATATGAATAGTGCTTCTCAATTTTTTTAACTGTCAAATATTTCAAAGTGACCCCAAGCTCAGGAAACTTAAAATTTGAAATTTTTATTTTCAAATAGGTAAAAAGGCTCCTCACTTTCATAAAATGGCATTAAAGAAATATCAACTTTTCATAATAAAATAAAAAAATAATTAAACAAACTCATTTCATAAAATCGCTGAAAATTTTCCATACAAAATTTGAGTACGGAACATCTTTGACTAGGTATATACCAAAGACCTTATAATAATATATACTGACTAAAGGTAATATATTAACATTATTATTGTGAAATTTGCTCTGTTTATGTTAAATTATTATTTAATTTTACTCTTTTACATCATTTTTCATAATATCTTATATGAATATTAGGAAAATGTTTATTTTATCAGTTTTTTTTAGAAACCGGACGTCATAAGAGTTTATTTTCTAGAAATATACTAGTTACTAATAAATATTTTGTGTTTTTTTACATACATACTATCATGCCTTGTTCATATTGAGGTAGGCAGAGAGAACCGAGCGCCATACTTTCCTATCCTGATATACTTTTCTCGCTTCACTTAATCCAAACATTGCCTCATGCACACTCTCCTACTATCTACACTTCAGATTCCATTCATGTGATTTAAATGAGTCTTTCTCGACCGACCTCTATCTCTTATTCCGCATCTTTTAGCTATGTATAATTTTTTTGTTAACTGTTCTTCATCTGTTCTTTCTATGTGGCCGATCCACTTAAGGACATATATTATATTTTTATCTTGCATGTGGCGTCCTTTTCCAACATACATTCTGTTCTTGTGCTTACTTTTTTTATTCAATCACACATCGTCTTATTACACATTTGTCTGAGAGACCTCATTTCAACGGCAGTTATTCTACTTGGGAAACTTGATGTTTTACTATGTTGTTTTGAAAAATATATAAAAAGGACATTATTTACATTGAATTACATTCATGTATTCTCAATGTAACATAAAGAAATTAAGTTTATAAAAAAATAACAAAACAAATAATATTCATCAATTACTAATTTCCACTAGCGTCTACAATCCGCATTTACCATTCCGCATTATGTTTCCGGTTGGCTCTCTGATTGGTTGAGGTCTCGTAGTATGGAGTCAAATAAGCTGTGAAATTTTATATTAAATGCAATAAATTAAATAAAAAATGTAAATTTAACTTATAATAATTTATAATTCAATTTATAAAGCAACTCGCTCACGCGAGTCGCTATTATTATTATACACAAACTTAAACCTAACCTAATAATGCAGAAAAGAAGAGCTGGGGCTAGACGCTACTCTAATTTCCCATGTAAAGTTTGAATTTAGAACAACTTGTATAGACTTAATATTGATTTTTGAAATCATAATATTGTGTATGTTCATCATGAGTAACAAACAACTATATTTTTCCAGACCAGCCATAACATGTCATGCATAGAAAACTTTCATATTACTATATAATATAATTTATATTTCACAAAGTATGCTTTTGAAAAATTTCTTTTAGAATTTTTGGTTCATTGTCTTAAAATTATGCACAAAAGCTAAAGAAATATTTCATGGTATTAGTTAAAGCAGCACTTCAGAGATCAAGTGATTTTTTTTTCCTATATTATGTTTAGTATTATATATTAAAAGTGTTCTTTGATTGACCAGACTCTTATTGAGCAGTCTCTCTCGCACCCACACATTTACAGATCTATGTCACTGTGCACTACGAGCTCAGGAGATTAGTCTGTGTATAATAAATCGTTAAATTTTAGTGACTTTAAATATATATATTTGTAAAATAGAAATAGAATAATGTTTATAAAGAAATGCTTTTACTCATAAGCAAAATTTGAATGAAAAACAGCTTTTGTTATACTGAATGAGGGCAATATAGAAATATTATTTTCAATATTTGTCTTGTTTGTAGTAAATCGTTTGTCTAATTTAATTATTATATTTATAAAATTTCTAATACCTAATGTATGTGATTCTTATACATACCATAATGCCATGATCCTCACATGGTAGACAGAGAAAACTGAATGCTATATATCTTGACACACAATCATCGCCTCGTCAACATTCATACATCTTCTTATACATGTTTATCTGTTCTTCACGCTTCTAACCTTTTCGTCTTTCAAAATACCATTCACATGGTCATTCCATCCCTTTCTTGGGCGGCATTGATTTCTCATTTCATTCCTATGCGCATTGTATATTTTCTTCGTCAGGCATTCCTCATTCATTCTCCCCATGTGGCCAATTAATGAATGAAATGAATTCATCATTTTCATTCTATTAATGACATCTATCTTCATCTTAAATTCATTTTAGTGATCTCATTTAAACTGCATTTATTCTGCTTTCATGTGACTTCTGCCATGTCCAGGTTTCACTTGCATACATCAAGGTTGGCACTATTAAGATAGCGTTATCAATGGCAACTTTAGCGGTTATCAATGGCAACTTAACATCCTTTGATATGTTGCGGTCATTCATAACTGGTCTAAGTGCTCCATTCCCTCTGTTTCTTGCCATAACTCTTCTTTCGATCTCCTTATCAATCCGTCCATTCCGGTATTCCGTTGCTTCCCAAATAGACATATTCGTCTACTTGCTTGAACCATTTGTTCTCTAATTTTATTTGGTACGCTGTTCTGCTTTCACTCTTTTGAAACACCATTTGAACTTCGATTTGCTGGCATCCATTCTCAGTACGTTCTCTTTACATCCTTCATATACTATACTTACTGAATTGTCAACGTTTTGACATTTCTCATATACCTACTAAAATTCAGACAGATAAATTTAAACGAATCGGAATGGGACATATTATGAATATTTCGATTTGTGTGATAGATTTTGTATTTTAATGAATTATTGTGTTGTTTTTCTTTTTAATTGTTGTGTTGTTTAATACGAGTTTTATGTTTTATTTTTACCATATTTTTATAATGGCTAAGAGGCTGTGTATGTGAATATAAATAAATAAATTTCAGACCCTTGCTATCCTCCATAAAAGTTCTGATGCAACATTCAACGTATAGATTGAAGAGCCATGGAGATAGCATGCACCCCATTATTTATAGAGAACTATGTTGTTACTGTGTCGGTGACACAAACACGTGATATTCAGTAGTGGCCAAAAGAATGGAAACTTTTTATTTTGACTACATTTTTCAACTTACTAGGTGATTCATTTTACTTTTTCATTGAAATTTTATTGCATTCTTATTGTTTTTAATGACAAATATTTTCTTTTGTTTATTTCGCAAGAAACAATAAATATTTTTTTAATTGTTTTAACTTTTTTTTACAAAATTAGTTAATCCTTTCTAATTTGTCTCATAATGAGTTGTAAGGAACATATACCTTACGATTTGATGATATGAATCATCATTATTACTCACATTTTTTTCTGGAAATTTGTTTTTTTGATGTCTGTGATCATTAGAAAGTAATTATTGAGGATATTTGAAATCATATCTAAGCAAGAGCTATTAGTTTGTCGTTCGTCCTGTACTGTGTCATTTGTAAGTGGTTGGACTGTTTTTCAAATTCTGAGATTATTTTATTCTGAAACTTCTTCTGAAACATGCTTGGAGGCTACTGGTCACCTACAAAATGTAGTAGAGCAGTTACCCTACGAGAAGAGGGATATACATATAAACAAATTGCTGAAAAGTTGGGACACAGAGCGTCCAAGTCTGGAGTTCAAAGGTCTGCGAGAGGTTCAAAGTCTCCAAAAGTTTACACAATGCTGTAAAATCTGGCAGAAACCGGAAGACGTTATTGATAGACGACAGAAGGATAACGAAATTAGCTCTTCAAGACCGTAGATCCACTTCGAGTGATATCCAACACATCCTTGCTGAGAGTGGTATAATTGTAAGCGCTAGGACGATTCGACGACGCCTAGTCAACAATGGATTAAGGGCCAGAAGCCCAAGAAAAAAAGCTTACTTGAATAGTAAACAAAGGGAAAAAAGACTCAATTGGGCAAAAGAACCCAAGAATTGGACCAAAGAAGACTGGAAGAATGTAATCTGGAGCGATGAAACAAAAATTTCTATATTTGTATCGGATGGAATAAAGTATGTTAGGAGGAGAACTGGAGAAGACTTGTTACCAGTGTGTACCACCGTCACCATGAAGCACCCTCTCAGCATAATGATATGGGGGTGCATGTCAAGAAGTGGCGTGGGTCGTCTACATATCATTGATGGGACGTTACATGAAAAAAATACAAGGAGACTATCTTGGATCCAAAGTTAAAGCCTTTTATAGCGGATCTGTTTGGAGAAAATAGAGAGACATGCATATTCCAGCAAGACAACGCACCCTGTCATACTGCTAAAAGTGTCTCAAGCTGGTTCGAAGAAAATAATATTATGGTACTTAAGTGGCCTGGTAACAGCCCAGATCTTAATTAGATAGAAAACTTGTGGGCCAGGTTGAAAATCTTTGTATCTTTATACTTTGCTGCTATTGCTTTGTGGCACATTTTAACTAATATAATTAAATAAAATCTCTTATCGAATAAGAGGGCCCTGATTGAAGCTGTAATAAAATCATGATTCAAGGTCATCAATAATGCAGATTTGGAGAAGTTGGTGGACTCAATGCCTCGAAGAATGAAGGCTGTGATAAAAAATAAAGGCTACCCAACTAAATACTAAAGTGATTTATCTTAAACACGTGAATTTTAAATTTTATTGTCATTAACAATTTTCCATAGCTGAGCACAATATATTTTATATTTTATTCAAAGTACAATAATTTTAATAAAATGTGTATTATATCTGAATATTTTATGTATAAATGATAATTCATGCATAACCCACACTATTATAAAGACAAGGCAATAATATTTTTTTAGAAATATTCATTTAGAAATCTAAGAAGTAAGATTTTCTATATAATTTAGTCGAGTAAAAAATAGTTTCCATTTTTTTGGCCACTACTGTATTATATAGGTACAAATTTTTATTTGTTAACCGTTCATCTTAAGTTCATTCTATATGGTCAAACAAAAAAAATATAAACCTAATTTTGAATTAATTGAACTAACATATTTAACAAACCAAATATTTATTTAGAAATAATTGAAATAGCCCACCTAAGTGTTGAAGAATGATAAATTACTGATTTTCAAATAATAAGTACCTGCCAATAAATCTAAAGTTTAAGTTATGGTTTAAGTATTGAATTTAGAATAAAATATGAAATTATATCCAACTTTTATAGAATGCTTTTAAATAGTCTGTGAACAAAAAACTGATTTAATAGATAAACATTATTTTTGAAAAATAGTACAATATAATAATTTATAGTACAAGTCATTGAACGACTGTTAGTCAAGTAAAGGTTTTTTAAACAACTGCGATCGAGCGCCATTGTTGATTGTTTTGGCAGGGTTGAAATTCATAGTATAATTAGTTGCATGTAACTAGGGAATGCAATCCCGCAGGACGATGTCAATCCAGGTATTTGCGGGACTGAACAATCTTAGTACTGCTGGATCCAGGTATTTGCGGGATCCAGCAGGGTGGACTTAGATATCTTATCAATCGTATAATAAAGACCTAATTAATACCTCGATCTACCAACCTTGTTTTTAGAGTTTTAAATTTATACCTAATCAAACACGTTCTTTGGGACATTTTAAATGGTTTATTAACATACTTACCTTTAGTTAGACATCGGTAAAGTTTGTAATAAATTGGCAAAGAATAAAATGAGACATAAATTTATATTACAAATTAAATTTAAATAATAACGTTCACACGATAAACAATATTTTTGTACAATAAGCATCATAAGTTTAAACATTATTTTGGAAATAGCTTCGTAAAAAAGTTAAAGTATTGTGTCGTCTGATAAACGGCTTCTGATATTGGACACAAGGTAGCCAGTGGCTGAAAAAGCTCGTCCAGATTCCACGCTGGTTGGCACAATAGTCATTTGCGCATTGTAAGTGAATTGAAGGTATGTGCCTTTCCACCGGACTCGAAATAATTCATTTCCTTCTTTATCAAAACCTCAATGTTGCTCATATTGCCAGATCTAGGTTGTTGGGCTGTTCATCTCGAACTCTTCATACTAATCAAAGTAAGTTTGAGTTCGTCTTAAAGTGACATTGGTGCTGCTGCTGCTACGTATGTCTCCTGATTTGCGAGAGGAGTGTCGTCATCCTAAGGTTCATCAGCGTCAGCAGGAGCAGTGGCTTCTGCGTTGTTACCCATGTCCGTGTACTCTAGCCTTTCGACTATAGTTTTGATTGTCTTGCATATTAAACTTTTTGAAGGTAGACTAAATGTGTCATCAACATTAATAAATTGACTACTGTCTTCTTCGTACTTATATGGATCATGTAAGTATATAATAAAACCGCTGTCAAGTTAGTTCGCCGCTCTGAAATCCGTTTCCTCCGTTTCCTAACACGTATGAATTACGCTTCTTTGTAATCCCGCCAGTCCAGCGGGATCCCGCAAAATTTTCGACCGAGATTAGTCCCGCAAAATGTCTGCGGGATCTCGGTATTTCGGGATCCCGTTTGGGATTGCATTCCCTACATGTAACACATTACATCCAACTGTTGATAGTATGTGTATAGTAAAAGAATACGTAAAAATCCATGTATTTTATAAATAAAAATAAATAAACGTACCAAACTATGAACCCTAGCATCTAAATTATTGAATATTTTTAAGATATTTTGTTTTTTATATAAAAAATGTATGTCAGGCAAGACTTGTGTGAAGGTCAGTAGGTACTTTTTCCTCTCTCGAATATGTAAACAGCTTGATGGTATGTATGTATGGAGATTAAGTATCAAACTACTGAGATTCCCCGTAAGAAAAGTTCAAGATGCACTGCGATAGTGTATATGTTTTTATAGAAAATTAAATTATCCAGTTGGTTTTTCTGCGTTTTTCAATATTTAAGAAAAATGGGAAATAAAGTCAGTAAAAAACACACAAATTATTATAAAAAATATACATAAATATATGTTTTTAATTTGATGCCAAAAAGAATAGTGTTTGTAATCATTTTTATTGACTCACAAACAGCGAAGTGTATAATTTTATTTTAATATTATATTTATTACGCTGCAGTTTATCAATGTTGGAG
Organism: Molanna angustata; assembly: GCA_963576475.1. Lineage (NCBI taxonomy): Eukaryota > Metazoa > Arthropoda > Insecta > Trichoptera > Molannidae > Molanna > Molanna angustata. Next base: position 37,694,208 of record OY754972.1, on the reverse strand, counting down.
ATAGTTTTTTCAAGTCAAGTTTGTTCAAAATGCAGAAAAATATCAATAAACATTAGGTTTCCGTTGATTTAATTCACGTATAAAACTTTTTTAACGCACGTGATATTTATCTTAACTAACATGTAACTTCATCATGTATTAGGGTGTTTTAATAAATCATATTATATTCAATTACTAGATTCAGCGTTTTATGTTCTCTTAATTTCTCCCAGTTGTAAAACAAAATGTTTAATTTTGTTTTATAAAAGTCTGTACTTAACATCTATAAAACATATTGTCATATAAAAGGAATATAACAGGTTCATCGACAACTACATATTATGTTTTATAAAAGTTTTTGTTTTTCATTTATAAAACCAACTGTTGAATAATAGGTATATAAACGTCACACTAATAATTTTATGTCGTATTGAAGTCATCCATAATACCACTATACAATCGTCATTAAAGTTATTTCTAAAACGTTTATAGGCCAATAAGTTGTTTAGATGTTATAATAATACCCTTTTTATGACGATATTGTCTTTTTAAAAATCTTTATACAACTGAAATGTTTTTACGACTTACAGATTTGTTAAGTTAACGTTTCGATTAAGACCATTATGTGATCCTTGTATAATTACGTTGCAAAAACGTTTATTGGACGTTGCAATTAGACTATTTAGTTAGACGACTTAACCGTCAGATGTACAACGTCTATACGACTAACAGAGTTAGTTAATAACCACTATAAAACTCCTATACGACTAAAAGTCATAGGTATAACTCTTATTTATACGACTTGTTTGCTAGTTGGATTGTCTCTGGGGGAAACATAAAATTAAAATAGTCGCATCATTTCTATCTTCGGCCTTCGTGGCTCAGTTGGTTAGGTATCTGACTACTGATCCAAGGGTCCCAGATTCGATTCCCGGTGGAGATACAGTTTTTAATTGTGTTTTAAGTCTGGCTCTGTGAGACGATTAATACCATAAGCAGATCGTAAGTCTCCAGAATGTGGCAGCTTGTTATTGGTGCATGTTAAATAATTATTTGACATTGTACCTGTTAGTTGCCCGTGAAGCTACATAAAATAAAAAGTTATAATATAATATTATGCTGATTAATTATTTAAATGTTTTATCAAATGACAGAACGAACGCGTATAATATCTGTCAAATGACAAATGTCAACCACGGTGGACGGTGCTGCCAGGACTTAAATTTTTAGATATTATTGGAGAGTTGCACGAAAAAAATATGAATCCTTATGAAGAAGGGGTTGAACTTAACATTGTTTTTACTCCTCACTACCCCAAGGGGATTTATGAATTCGCAATTTTTAAAGTAATTTTTTATTGCAGATTATCAACTAGTATCATGCTGGGATTGCATTCTGAAAGTTTCATCACAATGTATCTGTGTGTGTGTGTGCTGTGTACTATAATATGCTACGTACGGCGTGTTTATTCTAGATTATCGATTATAGACTAAAGTGCTCATTCGATTATTTTCAAATTTTGCAAATTTGTATATCAAAAACTCGCATACACCTCATTAGATTTTGAAGGATATCTGAATAGTGGTTCTCATTTTTTTTAACTGTCAAATATTTCAAAGTGACTCCCATGCTCAGGAAACTCGAAATTTGTTATTTTTATTTTCAAATTGCTAAAAGGGCACATCACTTAAATAAAATGTCATTAATAAATATCAATTTTTCATAATAATATATTTAAATAATAAAAGAATTAAACTCACTAATTTCATAAAATTGCCGGAAACTTTCTATAGAAACTTTGAATACTCTATAGTGACTTGTTAGTGAGGAGTTTAGCGTTGGCCACAACCCACTCGTTTTAAATATCGAAAGAAGTCGAAACACCCCAACTAGATAATTTAATTTTCTATAAAAATTGTTAACATTGTATTAGCACATCTCAATTTTTTTTTAACAATTTTTATAAAAATTGAATTTAGTGACGACATTGCTTCATACAATTTGTATGGCAGTAGCTACACACAATATCTAAGAAGACTTAATAGTTTGATACTAATCTCCAAACATACATACATACCATCATGCTGTTTTCATATTCTGGGTAGGATCAAAGGACTGACCTCCATACTATCCTATCTTGACATACATACATATCTAGGTACATGTGTTGTATAGAAAACCAAATATCTTAAAATATTAAATAATTTGTATTTATGGGTTTATAGTTTGGTACTCATTCTTCAACTATACCTACTACCTATCGCTATCGACAGTTGGATCTCATGTGTTACATGCAACTAGTATTATATAATTATATATAAATCTTAAACTATTTAATTGCTGGTGAACAATTGACCGCTACTTTTAACGCTGATTAAATGGAATTGTGTGTGTCAATTAAAATTGATTTACATGCAATAATTATATCCTATGTTCCTTTTTTGATTTTCATTGAGATTACAATATTCTTGGACGAACGTTTTGATAAAGTAGGCAATTAATATGGCACCAACAGCATTACTAAGATAAATAGTATTGGCATCGTCAATAAGCCTCGACGCACAAACAAGTTTGGCTCAATTCAATTTTGCTCAGTTTAATAAGTAGGTAGATGCACTCGGTGGTTTTTGCCTTCATAGGCAGTAGTGTCCGCAGCACCAGCCACAGCGATGATTGATGATAACCAACAGCGGGAGTATAGCGGTTTACCTCTTGCTGCTTATTAAATATTTATACTTCTTCAACCTGTTTATGGGATTATTTATTCAGCGACATCTTCGGAAAGAGTTGCCACATTATTAATTCTACCTCAGCTCCGATCACAATTAGGGATGCTAACGATGTTTTTTTTTTATAAATATCGTTGTTTAAACATTGTCGTTGAAATCTAAATCGATGTATCGCTATGGACGATGTTTTACCATCGACATTGGAATATAAGAACAGCACCATCAGAATCCCATAATGTTTGTATCACACCAGTTACTACCGTCCGAGGAGATGCCAAGTGTGGCAACTTCCGTACCCAGTGAGCGGTTATTCTCATAAATAAGACAAACAACCACTGAAGATAGGAACCGCTATTCGGCCATCGGTTTGAACAAATTTGTATTTATTTTTTTCTTTTAAATGATTAAATACTTGCAAACTTTCGTTTCTTATTAAAATATATGTTTTTTTTCTTTTCGATGTTTCAGTGGAAAAACCATTGGTATTCTAATATCGATGTTTTTATGAGTGCTGTTGTATCCCTAATCACGAACGGTGGTTTTCTTGGTAATTAATTTGTTGATTTTGTGACTTGGGTATCAGACACTAGAAATAAATCGATTTCTATACTCCTAATGACTTCCAAGAATGCAGAGACACAAAGGTGCAGTCTTGCGATGATCGCGTCTTTGCAGCCACTGCACGTGTCGCTGCTATCATGATTCAACTTAATAGTGTCCTTTGAGAGTTTGGTAGAGAGAATTTGAGAGTTGTACACTTCTGTCAACATTTTTTCCTTTTACATATGATCAAGAATTTTCGACGTTTGCTTCAAAGCCCTGTAATTTAAATCTTTGAATTACTTATATTGTGCCACGAGTTCTTAAGGTTGGCAGATAAATAATGTACTTCTATCACTACTTCTCCATCACGGTGGATGTCGATTGCTTCATTAACGATCAATGTTCTATTTTTTTTATATTATTTACTCGAGAAGCCAGTTTTTTTGGGCGATCCTGTTTTTCAATTTGTTTCTTTAGCGGTTTCTAGTCAATCGTTTTATTTTTAATATTCTAAAGCATATCGTGGAATGCTCTTTAAAGATAATAATGATATCATCAGTCTTATATTTATTTTTATGTCCATAATTATTTATCATCATATCTCAATTTTACGGCAGAGTTTATTCTCTTTCTTGCGTTTTCTTCGATTTCCTTGATTGTGCCCATGAAACCTATAATTAGTACACATAATGCTAGTACGTAAAACATTCGACGACAGGTTTAAATTGTAAGGTATGATTTTCCGATTTCTTCAATGGGATATTTTTTTAACATTGTTTTTCTTTCCTTTCTGGAATTCTTCGCGTTATTTTATTGATCGAATTGTTAATAAATTTAGCTAATTTTCTATGAAATCGGCTAAAACAGGATTGACCTGGTAGTGTCCAGTGTATTAAGAGTTGAGTTCCCTTATAACTTAACCACCAAACTGCATAATACTGTCATACATTGTCTTACACATCTTGGTGCATGAAAGCATAATATTTATCGTACAATTATTATGAAAGTACCTTTGGAATATTATTTACCGTTGCTAGTATAATGTCGGCAGGTAGGTACTCTAACAAAGATATCTTAAAATGGACATTTGAGAAATATTGTTGCAGCGTCCTTTATTATTATCCCGTCAGAAAATCATGTCGCTCATCTATGGAAATATTGGTATGGAGAGAATATTGTTGTTATTATATCATAGATACTGACAGCCCGCCCATCGTCAGCTCAGTTAAACCAGTCGTTGTTGGGACATGGTTAGAAGTGGATTCTTTGATACTTGCCTACTTCTTTTCATATTCTGATGTAAACGTATTAATCAATAATACTAAGTACCTACATATCTCTTCATCTCGGGCCCTCTTCATCACGGGATGGAATCCTAGTGAGGCAGGCGCTGGTAAAAAAAATGTACTTTTTTATATGCATTACTAATAAAATAAAATGAAATATCATATTTTCAAGAATGATACGGTGCAAAGTACCCTAGCCATTTTGTTTATCATTCCGTTTACTTTATATTACCGATGAAATTCTTTAAAACAATCAATTCAGGGCGGCAAGTGCGGATTCTTAAGTTGAAAGGGCATATTTATTCTGGATGGAATTTTGGATTAAGGCAATTTTATCACCTTATCTTTATTTTTTATTTCGTTTTTCGTATATAGTTCATTATGTGTACATGTAAAAGATTAATATATAAAAAAAATTGGTTATCTATATCGTATTATTTAGTGGATTGGAATATTGAAGTGGTCTAAATTAAGAATATTATGTATATGGAAATGGGTGGCTGATTTTTAGATACTGTTTTAGATGTGTTTATTTTCAATATATTTTGAATTCTACAATGAGAATTGTGTAATAACTTCTGTAATTTCTTTTAGTTTTTATATACATATGTACAAAGGCTGTTGTTCTTTATAATGCTTCAGTTTTTAATAATCATTGTCGTGATATAGACATGACAGAAGTTGTTACAAAAGGTGAATCTTCATTAGTTAGGATAATTCCATACCATGGCATTGCATGGCGTGATTTTCTCGTCTAATGTCTTAATTACTATCCACTGAAGGTATTATCTTACCAATATAATCTTGTTGGGAAGGTAGATACCTCTTACACATAAGCAACTGTTGATACCTCTTACACATAAGCAACTATGACTCTATTAGAGTCAGTTAACTGTTGTGATCTATTTGTTACAAAAATGTTTTTTTTTTATGTAGATACGAAGTGTCTTTTTTCAAACGGAAACACGCAAGATGTTCTTTAAGGCGTGTATTCAAACATCTACCCGTTTGACCTACATTATATACCCGAATATCTATTGCATGTAAGATGTCTTTTGGGTATTCTTTTTTTTTTGGTATTACCCCATCCTTCTATATTATTCCTATCCTCGCTTTGAATCTAAATATACATGGTCTTCATCACAATTATTCACCTTTCTTACGATGCTCGACATTGAACGTAAAATTATCTATATTTTTTTTCATAGATTTATGTGATTATGGAGTTCTATCATGAGGTGACAGTTTCAAGTATAAAAAAGTTAGATTTTTGCTTCACATTTACCTTCTTCAGGAACCCCGCATATAAAAAAAACTAGTAATCATAATAATATAGATATTACACCGCCGTTTAATGATTCAAGATCATTCCCAGGGCGCTGATAGTTCAGGTTTGTGCTGCTCTACGAAATAAATATGTTTTCAATGCTTTAGTGAAAGTGCTCTTGCTTTGAGCTTTGACCATTCACACCATACCTTCCGTAAGAGTAAGCCACTCTGGTTCAACTACTTCAGGTAGTTGTTACTCTGTAATCCAGACGAATAGAGTGTGAGATATCTCCCCAATAGCTATTAACAATACAACAAAATTTAACAAAACAATTCCGCAATATAAGCAGAGAATATTAAATCCAACAAAGTGTTCTCTTTTGTAATTTTAACAGATTAAAAAATTACAGTTGAAAGTTTGGCGTTGGCCACGACCCACATATCTGATTTTGCTGCTATTGGTAGTATGGAATAATAAGTATTGATACTTGGTATGTATTTTTGCATCGGGGAGGTACCTTGATCTTCCATTATTCTTGTGGTATGTTTACCTTTCAATGGACTGTCTGACAGCTGCTAAGTAATTGTTGGAACTTAAATCCTTCAGCCACATTAAGGGGCCGAGGTATTATCATACTATTTATGATGTCGTTTATCATTATTGAATTTACCGTTCAATTTTATTCAGTTATGCAGTATTTATTTATTCGTTTAATATGTGGTGGTAAAACTGCCTACTTATTTCATCGGAGGACTATAATAGTGTTGCGTATTTGGAATTCTTAATAAAGCATACATTGAGTTAAACTTTTGATTTTTTTAGCGATTGAGACAGTGTTTATATTGTCTTATTCTTTGGTTTCATTCTTGGGGATTGGTTGGCAGTAAAGTGATGCATCTCTTCCTTCACTACTCCTGATCTTCAGTGACTCTTTTCAACTCTGTATCGGTGGTTCACTTAGCTAAAGATTCGCCAAATACTATTACAAGATTTTTCATAATTTTGTCATAAAGAATACGACAGTTAACCGTTTTGGCATGTGAATTTTGCCCTAAACCACTATATTTTGAGTCACTATGCGACATGTTTCGGCAGTGCTGTCCTGCCATCGACCGGCTAGTTGAGACGGCTAGATGGCAGGACAGCACTGCCGAAACATGTCGCATAGTGACTCAAAATATAGTGGTTTAGGGCAAAATTCACATGCCAAAACGGTTAATATGAACAACCACAAAATATCCGCCGAGTATTTAAACTATAATACTACAGTTGTTTATCAGTCTTTTGCTATTTCATACAGCACTTTCTATGTTGTTTGAATTTTTTTACGCATGTGTATATTGTATGCAAGCTATTGAAAGATCTTTGAAACTGTTAATTTCTACCACTTCCGTAGACCAACGACCAGTCTTGTAACATGGAAATGGTTCTGCAAGAATTTATGTACAAGTTAAATCACGATTCAATAGACGTATTAACGATATTGACTGAGTAATTAATGGTTTTATTATTATCAGACGGTCAATAAATTATATAATGAACTATTATCACTTTCCTCTTAGATAGTGAATTTGAATCGTTAAAAGGTTTGAGAGAGGAAGTCTGAATACATTTTCTTTATAAATACTTACATGGATTAAAAGCTTTTGTCGTTCCTATTTTATATCGAATGATACTTGGGAATGACTGATATCTCGCTGATATAACACAGTGATACTTGAAGCGATTAATATACAACTTACATAGATTATAAATTTAAAAGTACCTACATAAAAAATGTCTATGATATAATTATTTTATATGTAATTACATACCTTGTTTATTTAAATGATACCTACATATCATCAATGCTTAAGTGATAAATGTTACATGCACAAAAAATATGCATAAAAAAGCATCTGAAGGATACACACAATAATACCTATATTGATTTGTTTTTAAACATAATTTCATGCCTAAACCATATGTCTTAAATTTTATTCATGTGTTATTGTGTGCTGTGTTGATGATAGTTGTGGAAATTCGAGAATATTATATGAAACTTAAGGGGGGGACTGCTGCCAACGTACCTATTTTTCAATTTGATATACCATCATTATTTCTTGTATCGTTTTGAAAAAAATAATTTAGATAGTTTGGATATAAATAAACAAAAATATACCATAACTTTTTGATAATGTTCTGTATAAATTCTTGTAGAAAAATAATGGTATACCCCGATTTTCAACGTTTATCATATATTTTTAATAAACTATAAGGCGTAGAGTAATATATATTTTTTTTAAATTAAAGAAGACAAAAATATCTAGAAATATGATGTGACGTTGCATTAATGCTTCAGGTTTAGTAAATAAACCTAAAAAAACATTTATTTTCCATTCAGGGCCTTTGCGTAATAAAAGTGTTTTTGGTTTATTTACTTAACCTGATGCGTTAATGCAACGTCATATCATATTTTTCCAGGTATTCTGTTCTTCTTTAATTTATAAAAAAAATATTGCTCTATACCTTATATTTTTTTAGAAATTTAAGATAATTGTCTAAAATCGGGGTATGCTTATTATTTTCCTACAAGAATATATACAGAACATAATCAAAAAATTAAGGTATATTTCTCTTTATTAATATCCAAATTAACTAGGTTATTTTTTTTTCAAAATGATTCGTTTAGTAATAATGATGGTATATCAAATTGAAAAAATAGGTACGTTGGCAGCAGTCACCCTCTTAAACGTAAATTCACAATACAACACAAACCTACTCCAATACGGGTAGGTTTTCTTTCACCTATATAACGGTGAAAACTATGTATGTATAATGTCAATTGTATTATGTGGCTATTGTAAATGGATAAATAATTTTCTTGCTTAAAAGTAAGACAAACATTGAACACACACCTACCGCAATTTATTTTTATCGTAATCTTGGAAATATTACATATCTTTAAAACTAAACAAAAAAGAACGTAAAAATGTGTTTAAATAATAATTTATTCTTAATCAAACAAGATGAAATAATAAAACAGGTAAACAATCAGGTCAACGGACTGAGACACAATTCGAAAAAATACAGCATACCAACATTTGTTATTTTTATAAAAAAATATACACAAATTTCCAAGACTTGGGGACAGTTTTTTTAAAACGTGTTTCGTTTTCATATTCAAAAATTTAGCAATACTTATATAATTTAGAAATTAATATTTACATTATTCAAAGACAATAGTAATATTCAGAGTTAACTGGAAATGAAGTGCATATTTTTATTATCTCAGAGATAAATTCCTCTATGTGTAATAATATTCCTGTTCACCGCATTCACATATTGGGGTTTGAATAACCTCATTTTTATTTGAATTCTTGTACGAGACTGAGAGGATCAGTCAAGATTACAGCTTTCTGAATAGACATTGTATGAATTCTTGTTAAAGCCTCTCTCATAGCTACGCATTCCGCTGTATATATGTATGGAAGTGTTTTTGGGAAGTTTAAACTTTTCCTCGATATTTAAACTTATACAAAAGGCCGCACCGCATTTGTGTATATTGAAATATGGTTTTTCCATCTGTCCTCATTCACCGAATTAAAAAATCCGAAAATTCTTGAGCGGTTCCAATTGCCCGAAAAACAATTGCACTGTATGGGATTGAGAATATAGGGGTTGTGTTCGATGTCGGTGGAGATTTGATAGATTTCAGTAACAGACTAAACTTAAATCTTCTAACTTACCAGTACTAGCACCCAGTAGTAAGTACTAGATATAGTATGTAGGTATGTATGGTATTAATATCCCTGAAGATGATTGTTTGCGGTTAGGTTATGCAATGGGATCGATATGTCGGTAATAATTAATTGGCTATTGTGATTCTAGACTGAGCTAGACTTCTGCAGGAGCGGTATTGTTTCACATAGAGCCAACATACATATTTTTACTACTTTTATTTTATCATATTGTTTACATATATAGCAAGGCATATTTTCAATGAAATATAGTTTTCCGGGTTGCGTATTTACCTTTCCGTGTTGATTAGGAGGCAAGTACTGCCTCGAATTAGGCACTAGTTTGTTGCGCTAATGCACTTAAAAACTCGCGTTGAATTCAAGGCAAATAATTATTGAATATGGAACATATCGTCCCTCTTCTGACTAACAGTCGTATCTGCATAATGTAAATTGTTCAGGAGAGCGTTTTTAGTGTTTTGCCCGTGCATATTTTCATCTCTCCCAGCACACGGTGCAGTGACACACTGTGTAAATATATTTTATTATTCTATTTGTATTCTTATATATATTATAATCGTATTTAGTGTTTTGCCCGTGCATATTTTCATCTCTCCCAGCACACGGTGCAGTGACACACTGTGTAAATATATTTTATTATTCTATTTGTATTCTTATATATATTATAATCGTATTTAGTGTTTTGCCCGTGCATATTTTCATCTCTCCCAGCACACGGTGCAGTGACACACTGTGTAAATATATTTTATTATTCTATTTGTATTCTTATATATATATTATAATCGTATTTAGTGTTTTGCCCGTGCATATTTTCATCTCTCCCAGCACACGGTGCAGTGACACACTGTGTAAATATATTTTATTATTCTATTTGTATTCTTATATATATTATAATCGTATTTAGTGTTTTGCCCGTGCATATTTTCATCTCTCCCAGCACACGGTGCAGTGACACACTGTGTAAATATATTTTATTATTCTATTTGTATTCTTATATATATTATAATCGTATTTAGTGTTTTGCCCGTGCATATTTTCATCTCTCCCAGCACACGGTGCAGTGACACACTGTGTAAATATATTTTATTATTCTATTTGTATTCTTATATATATTATAATCGTATTTAGTGTTTTGCCCGTGCATATTTTCATCTCTCCCAGCACACGGTGCAGTGACACACTGTGTAAATATATTTTATTATTCTATTTGTATTCTTATATATATTATAATCGTATTTAGTGTTTTGCCCGTGCATATTTTCATCTCTCCCAGCACACGGTGCAGTGACACACTGTGTAAATATATTTTATTATTCTATTTGTATTCTTATATATATTATAATCGTATTTAGTGTTTTGCCCGTGCATATTTTCATCTCTCCCAGCACACGGTGCAGTGACACACTGTGTAAATATATTTTATTATTCTATTTGTATTCTTATATATATTATAATCGTATTTAGTGTTTTGCCCGTGCATATTTTCATCTCTCCCAGCACACGGTGCAGTGACACACTGTGTAAATATATTTTATTATTCTATTTGTATTCTTATATATATTATAATCGTATTTAGTGTTTTGCCCGTGCATATTTTCATCTCTCCCAGCACACGGTGCAGTGACACACTGTGTAAATATATTTTATTATTCTATTTGTATTCTTATATATATTATAATCGTATTTTGTGTTTTGCCCGTGCATATTTTCATCTCTCCCAGCACACGGTGCAGTGACACACTGTGTAAATATATTTTATTATTCTATTTGTATTCTTATATATATTATAATCGTATTTAGTGTTTTGCCCGTGCATATTTTCATCTCTCCCAGCACACGGTGCAGTGACACACTGTGTAAATATATTTTATTATTCTATTTGTATTCTTATATATATTATAATCGTATTTAGTGTTTTGCCCGTGCATATTTTCATCTCTCCCAGCACACGGTGCAGTGACACACTGTGTAAATATATTTTATTATTCTATTTGTATTCTTATATATATTATAATCGTATTTAGTGTTTTGCCCGTGCATATTTTCATCTCTCCCAGCACACGGTGCAGTGACACACTGTGTAAATATATTTTATTATTCTATTTGTATTCTTATATATATTATAATCGTATTTAGTGTTTTGCCCGTGCATATTTTCATCTCTCCCAGCACACGGTGCAGTAACACACTGTGTAAATATATTTTATTATTCTATTTGTATTCTTATATATATTATAATCGTATTTAGTGTTTTGCCCGTGCATATTTTCATCTCTCCCAGCACACGGTGCAGTGACACACTGTGTAAATATATTTTATTATTCTATTTGTATTCTTATATATATTATAATCGTATTTAGTGTTTTGCCCGTGCATATTTTCATCTCTCCCAGCACACGGTGCAGTAACACACTGTGTAAATATATTTTATTATTCTATTTGTATTCTTATATATATTATAATCGTATTTAGTGTTTTGCCCGTGCATATTTTCATCTCTCCCAGCACACGGTGCAGTGACACACTGTGTAAATATATTTTATTATTCTATTTGTATTCTTATATATATTATAATCGTATTTAGTGTTTTGCCCGTGCATATTTTCATCTCTCCCAGCACACGGTGCAGTGACACACTGTGTAAATATATTTTATTATTCTATTTGTATTCTTATATATATTATAATCGTATTTAGTGTTTTGCCCGTGCATATTTTCATCTCTCCCAGCACACGGTGCAGTGACACACTGTGTAAATATATTTTATTATTCTATTTGTATTCTTATATATATTATAATCGTATTTAGTGTTTTGCCCGTGCATATTTTCATCTCTCCCAGCACACGGTGCAGTGACACACTGTGTAAATATATTTTATTATTCTATTTGTATTCTTATATATATTATAATCGTATTTAGTGTTTTGCCCGTGCATATTTTCATCTCTCCCAGCACACGGTGCAGTGACACAATGTGTAAATATATTTTATTATTCTATTTGTATTCTTATATATATTATAATCGTATTTAGTGTTTTGCCCGTGCATATTTTCATCTCTCCCAGCACACGGTGCAGTGACACACTGTGTAAATATATTTTATTATTCTATTTGTATTCTTATATATATTATAATCGTATTTAGTGTTTTGCCCGTGCATATTTTCATCTCTCCCAGCACACGGTGCAGTGACACACTGTGTAAATATATTTTATTATTCTATTTGTATTCTTATATATATTATAATCGTATTTAGTGTTTTGCCCGTGCATATTTTCATCTCTCCCAGCACACGGTGCAGTGACACACTGTGTAAATATATTTTATTATTCTATTTGTATTCTTATATATATTATAATCGTATTTAGTGTTTTGCCCGTGCATATTTTCATCTCTCCCAGCACACGGTGCAGTGACACACTGTGTAAATATATTTTATTATTCTATTTGTATTCTTATATATATTATAATCGTATTTAGTGTTTTGCCCGTGCATATTTTCATCTCTCCCAGCACACGGTGCAGTGACACACTGTGTAAATATATTTTATTATTCTATTTGTATTCTTATATATATTATAATCGTATTTAGTGTTTTGCCCGTGCATATTTTCATCTCTCCCAGCACACGGTGCAGTGACACACTGTGTAAATATATTTTATTATTTTATTTGTATTCTTATATATATTAGAATCGTATTTGCACATAGGTCTATTATTATATATACTAGTTGCATGTAACACATGAGATCCAACTGTCGCCAGCGATAGTATGTATAATTGAAGAATAAGTACCAAACCCATAAATACAAATTATTTATTATTTTATTTATTATTTTATGATATTTAGTTTTCTATACAACACATGTACCTAGGTAGTCAAGGTAGGATAGTATGGAGGTCAGTCTTTTTTTCCTACCCGGAATATGAAAACAGCATGATGGTATATGTATATTGTATGTTTAGAGATGAAGTATCAAACTATTAAGTCTTCTTTGATATTGTGTATAGGTGACTACCATACAAATTGTATGAAGCGATGTCGTCACTAAATTCAATTTTTATAAAAATTGTTAAAAAAAAATTGAGATGTACTGCTACAATGTTAATATTTTTTCCAACTGTCGATTTGTTCAGGAGAACTTTGTTCTCTTAACATATCGACAATGTATCAAGCCAGAACACGCGAGAAATGTATGGAGAGGTCTACTTTTTTCACGGCATTTCCAACTTTGAAGTCAAAAAACACCAACTTAGAGGCTTCGCAGCATATATGTTCCATACACGGATTTACTCAGAATTCGGAGTAGAACATTTCGTGTGTCTGTGTGTCTGTGTGTGTGTCTGTGTGTCTGTGTGTGTGTGTGTCCGTCCCCCCCTTATAACTTTTGATCCGCTCAATTTACAGAGCCTAAAATTTCAGAATATATAAACAGTTACAGGCCTACAAAACTTTTATACTCGGAATTTTTAATTTTTGTTTCAGTCAGGGGTTATCAACTTTTGAATTTTTATTTTATTTTTCCATATATCTCAGAAACCATAAACGCTAGAACGCTGAAAATTGGTACAAACATAGACAAATACAAAATCTAAAATTAGTTTTTTCAAAAAAATTCCAGGGTTTCTCAAACATTTTTTATTAAGAAAAATATTTTTTTTATGATAAATTTATGAGTTTAACTGCCTATATTTCCAAAACTTTTACAATTATCGAAAAAATCCGAAACACCCCAACTAGATAATTTAATTTTCTATAAAAAATATTAACATTGTAGTAGAAGATCTCAATTTTTTTTTAACAATTTTTTTAAAAATTGAATTTAGTGACGACATCGCTTCATACATTTTGTATGGCAGTCGCCTATACACAATATGTAAGAAGACTTAATAGTTTGATACTTCATCTCCAAACATACATACATACCATCATGCTATTTGCATATTCTGGGTAGGAAAAAGGATCTTCCTCCATACTATCCTATCTTGACATACATACCTACATATGTTGTATAGAAAACAAAATATCTGAAAATATTCAATAATTTGTATCTATGGGTTTATAGTTTGGTACATATTCTTCAACTATACATACTATCGCTATCGACAGTTGGATCTCATGTGTTACATGCAACTAGTATATAAAATTAAATTATCTAGTTGGGGTGTTTCGGCTTTTTTCGATATTTAAAAAAAAATGGAAATATAGGCAGTTAAACTCATAAATTTATCTTAAAAAAATACTTTTCTTAATAAAAAATGTTTGAGAAACCCTGGAATTTTTTTGAAAAAACTAATTTGAGATTTTGTATTTGTCTATGTTTATACCAATTTTCAGCGTTCTAGCTTTTATGGTTTCTGAGATATAGGGAAAAATAAAATAAAAATTCAAAAGTTGATAACCCCTGACTGAAACAAAAATTCAAAATTCCGAGTATAAAAGTTTTGTAGGCCTGTAACTGTTTATATATTCTGAAATTTTAGGCTCTGTAAATTGAGCGGATCAAAAGTTATAAGGGGGGGACGGACACACACACACAGACATACACACACACACACACACACACACAGACACACACACACACAGACACACGAAATGTTCTACTCCGAATTCTGAGTAAATCCGTGTATGGAACATATATGCTGCGAAGCCTCTAAGTTGGTGTTTTTTGACTTCAAAGTTGGAAAAGCCGTGAAAAAAGTAGACCTCTCCATACAATTCTCGCGTATTCTGGCTTGATACATTGTCGATATGTTAAGAGAACAAAGTTCTCCTGAACAAATCGACAGTTGGATTAGTGATATTTTATTCTCAGTAATTCGTAGACAACAAATCACTAAGCTATTCGTAAGGCCAACTGCACTCCCGTGGCTCCCTGTGCTTTCGAACATTGCTCCTCCTGATTTGCGCAGGAGCCAGCCTACAGCTAGAGAACTTGCCAAGATTGAAAAGAATCCCGCAATTCCCGCATTTCAAGATATATTCCGTCCATCAAGACAACGACTGAAGTCCAGAAAGCCTGTTTGGTCGAAGCTACTCGGCGAATTCAACTTGCCTAGAGCATGGAAAGAGAGGTGGAATGATTCAGACCTGGTTTTAATTTTCGTTAGGGTCTAGAATATTATTAACATATTATTCTAGACCCTAACGAAAGGGTCCCAGGTTATAACCTTCCCCGAAAAGTTTGGATTCAGTAAAACAGAATTCGTACAGGTCAAGGACGATGTATCTACCAAATGTGGAAATGGGGAAAAAGGGATTCTCCAGAATGTGACTGTGGAGCAAGAAGCCAAACTATCCAACATCCAGTAGAGGAGTGCCCGATACGGAGGTATGAAGGAGACTGGATGTACATCCATAGGGCGACTCCAGAAGCTGTGAAGTGGCTGGCCGAACGGGAGCCAAGAGTGTAGAAGGGAACTACTCAATGACGCAGCCAAAGGCGCAGGAAAAGCCGTAGCCATACAAAAAAAAAAATAAGTACTAAGCTATTCCAAGTTAACGGGCTGTGATACAGTCGAGATCTTTAGTGAGAACATGCTCACAAAACATTATAAGTACACATTGGCGGTCCTAACTCGATTTTGCAAAAAATATCAGATACGACTGTAAGTCAGGAGAGGGACGATATATAGCCATGAAGTTCGCGCGTTATTTCATTTCGTCTGTCACTGTCAGATTAGTATTTTGTTCACAGATTATATGGTAGTAATCAGTAATTTTATTCAAGTCTTTAAGTAATATAGAACTGTTAAAGAACATACTTCATGGTATTTTGGACAATTTTAAAATTGTAAATTACGAAGGAGACAAGGATAATTACCAATGTAAAATTCGATGCTCTATATCTATATTTGTGAAGGTAATTACGACGCAAGGTGTGATTATTTCATTGAAAAATTCATGAGTTCCAATCTCATACAAAAAAATTGTCTAAATGAATTTTTATGATATAATGTAGATTTGTGTAGATTAATATATTAAATCAAAAACAAACATACACAAAAAATGCCTCTAACACAGTATTGTAACGCTCTATCAATACGCATGGTAAAATTTATAAACCTGTGTACCTTTGAAAGACGAGTGCCTTGAATTGAGCACGTATTAACAGGAAAAGTTTGCGTTGTTAAACCGTGTACATTTGGAGGACACGTGTCTTGAATTGAACATGAGTTTTTAAGTGCATTAGCGCAACAAACTGTGCCTAATTCGAGGCAGTACTTGCCTCCTAATCAACACGGAAAGGCAAATACGCTGCCGGGTTTATCTGATTAACCGCCATACTTTTATATATGTCTCATAACGATATTTGTATCTTTTCCTCCCAGGAAAGGTCACCTTCACAAATACTTCAAATGACCTTAACACAATGAAGAAGAAGAAGAAGTTTCATTTTATTATTAGTTTGAATGTTCGGTACTCTCAAACCTCTTTTATCTCTTATTTTGACCAAGTATTGTACGATTTCTGTGATGCGTAGCTCATGAGTAATTTGTTTTAAAACAATTATTGTATTAGGTAAACAATGAATTACTTGGAATAAAAACACACTGTAAAATACTATAAAAGTTATTTCGTACTATTATGACATTAGTTTTAAATATTTTTGATTATTATTTGATATTTATTTATTGTTTTATTTTAATCGCAATAGGAAACCCCGGGCTTGGATCTAACTGCACATGGACCTAACTGCGGCCCCATCGCCATTATGTGGTCGAACATCGTGAATTGTGTTATTTTAATTTAGAAAAACACATTGTGGCATGTAATAATGGCAACAATTAATTATATGCCTTTTAATTTTATGTTTAGTAAATAATAATACTTATAATATTGTGTTTGATATTACAAATATTCAGTGGCGTGCGGTTCATTTTTCAGTCGGTCAAGTTCAAACTATATTTTAAGTATGTTTTAACGTTTCATATGTATAGATGTTATGAATGTTTATTAATTGTGTATCTTTGGTTAAATTAATGCTATGTCATCTAATATTATGCTTTGTAAAGGGCTTTAAGCCGTGAATATCTCAACAAACAAATAAATATATAGATTTACTCAGACTTTGGAGTAGAACATTTAGTGTGTCTGTGTGTCCCCTTATAGCTTCTGATCCGCTGAATGCACAGAGACTAAAATTTCAGAAAATTACAAAGTTTTAATTAAGCCTATAATACTCAGAATTTTGAATTTTTGTTTCAGTCTGGGGTTATCAACTTTTGAATTTTTACCTCATTTTTCCATATATCTCAAAAAACATAAAAGCTAGAACGCTGAAAATTGGTACCTACAAATATAGGCAAATACAAAATCTCATATTTCTTTTTAAAAAAAAAAACAGTTTTTTTTATTACAATTTTATTCAGGAGTACAGCTACAGTTTATTTGTACATATTTTAACAAAATATATTTTTTTTATCAATTTATTTGTGTTTAAAAAATGAAAAAAAAAACTAAGATAATTTTTGAGTGTCAACAATTTGTGAATATAGTTGTGCACGCTACTGCTTTCATCATTGTGGGGAATATGACCACACCTCTTTCATAGGTACCAACATATGTACATAATTATATTGTTATGTTATTTATATGAAATTTGTGATTTTTTGCCTGTGATATCTTTATTTAATTAGTTTCATTTAATTGCTCACATCACGTCCTTATATATTATATATTTTGCAATACATAATAATAAATTGATTTTGGTATTATTTTTTTTGTATTGTATAATGACAAAAGAAGCTCAAAACTGAATTATGGATTATAATCATACGTTGGTTATAAAATATTTTTACTTAATGTTTTAATTATTCATTCTGTTTTTTTATTTACGGTTAAGAAAAAAAATCGTTTACATAATACAGAACAAAACATGACATAATTGCATGTCACACATGAGATCCAACTGTCGATGGCGATAGTATGCATAATTGAAGAATACCGTCAAACAATAAATACTTAAACACAAATTGATAAATATTTTAAGATATTTTGTTTTTTTTCTATATAATCATGTAGGTATGTATCTCCGGATAGGATAGTATGTTTTTTCTACCCAGAATATGAAAACAGCATGATGTATGTTTGTAGATTAAGTAGGTATCAATCTATTGAGTGAGATATTGTGAGTTTACTGCTTTACAAATTGTATGAAACGATGTTGTCACTAAATTCAATTTTCCAACTGTCGATTCGTTCATGAGAATTGAATTCTCTTAATGAATCGACATTATTAAGCCAAGATGCGTGTACGAAGGAGAATTTTTGTATGGTGTAGTGGACTTTTTGCATGCTAATAACACGAACTAGAGGCCTCGTAGCATATATGTTCCCATACATGGATTTACTCAGAATTCGGAGTAGAACATTTTATGTGAGTTTTGTGTGTGTGTGTGTGTGTGTATGTGTGTGTGTGTGTGTGTGTGTGTGTGTGTGTGTGTGTGTGTGTGTGTGTGTGTGTGTGTGTGTGTGTGTGTGTGTGTGTGTGTGTGTGTGTGTGTGTGTGTGTGTGTGTGTGTGTGTGTGTGTGTGTGTGTGTGTGTGTGTGTGTGTGTGTGTGTGTGTGTGTGTGTGTGTGTGTGTGTGTGTGTGTGTGTGTGTCTTATAACTTTTGATTCGCTCAATTTACAAAGCCCAAAATTTCAGAATATATAAACAGTTATAGGTTTACAAAACTTTTATACTCAGAATTGTGATTTTTTGTTTCAGTCAGGGGTTATCAACTTTTGAAATTTTGGTTTATTTTTCCATATATCTCAGAAACCATAAAAGCTAGAAAGCTGAAAATTGATATGAACATAGACAAATACAAAATCTCAAATTTTTTTTTTTTTTTTAAAATTCCAGGGTTTCTCAAACATTTTTTATTAAGAAAAATATTTTTTTTATGATAAATTTATGAGATTAACTGCCTATATTTCCAAACTTTTTAAAAATATCGAAAAAAGCCGAAATACCCCAACTAGATAATTTAATTATTTATAAAAAATATTAACATTGTATTAGCACATCTCAAATTTTTTTTAACAATTTTTATAAAAATTGAATTTAGTGACGACATTGCTTCATACAATTTGTATGGAAGTAGCCTACTCACAATATCTAAGAAGACTTAATTGTTTGATACTAATCTCCAAACATACATACAAACCATCATGCTGTTTTCATATTCTGGGTAGGATCAAAGGACTGACCTCCATACTATCCTATCTTAACATACATACATAGGTACAAGTGTTGTATAGAAAATCAAATATCTTAAAATATTAAATAATTTGTATTTATGGGTTTATAGTTTGGTACTTATTCTTCAACTATACATACTATCGCTATCGACAGTTGGATCTCATGTGTAACATGCAACTAGTTATAAAAAATGTTAAAAAGAATGGAATATACCTACTAGTACAATGTTTTCTTTTAGAAAATTAAATGATCTAGTTGTGGTGTTTCGGCTTTTTTCTATATTTTTTGAAATTTTGGAAATATATAGGAAGATAAATACATAAATTTCTACTCCGAATTCTGAGTAAATCCATATATATTAAACATATTTTTATTTTAATTATTATTAATAATGGGTATTTTAAATCAAACAAATGATTTGGTCTACATATATATTTTTTCCTGAATCCAGGACGACCAGGACCAGTTGATAAGGGCCTAATAAGCTGAAACGTTGATAAGGGCCTAATAAAAATACCCATTATTATGGAATTCTACATATTCAATACCGTCACCATTGACAAAATTAAAAAAAAATAATTATTATTATTTTTTGTTTTGATAGTATCTTATATAGGTAGGTATATTTTGATAGTATCTTATATAGGTAGGTATATTTTGATAGTATCTTATATAGGTAGGTATATTTTGATAGTATCTTATATAGGTAGGTATATTTTGATAGTATCTTATATAGGTAGGTATATTTTGATAGTATCTTATATAGGTAGGTATATTTTGATAGTATCTTATATAGGTAGGTATATTTTGATAGTATCTTATATAGGTATATTTCCTTTGTTTTATTTTGTTCTTATTCTTTTGTTGTTGTACATACACAATTTCGTCATACTTTGTAATCTGGTTGGTTGGTAGAAATTGTATTATGGCAATAAGCCCGCCAGTGTACAATATATTTATTTATATTATGTACAGAAAGTTGAATAAATAAATAAATTTAAAATTGTGTTTTTTGACTTCAAATTTGGAAATACCGTGAAAAATTTAGTCCCTGCATACAAATCTCACGTATCTTGGCTTGATATTTTGTCGATATGTCAAGAGAAATAAATTCTCTCTCGAACAAATCGGCAGTTGGATTATATATACCTACATAATTTATTTAAATATGATTGATTGCGATTGTAACGCAATGAAAGTCATTATTATCATGTCAGGTCGTACCTAAACCCTGTAGGTGGTGATTTTCCGGTTTATCGTATATAAAAATATATTCCTGCAACGTCTCTATTGAGATGTAATTAATCAAATAATTCTGTCTAGGTTGTATGTAGGTACATATACCTACTTATTTACATAATATGATGTTAAAATGCAATAGGTAGGTAACTATCAGTTTAAGTATAGAAATGTATGTATGTATTTTAGTATGGTGAAGTGTATGTATGTATGTATGTATGTATGTATTGGAAACGTTTTTAATGGCGCCGTGGGCGTTTCCAACCACGATTTTTCAAAATTAAAATTCTGATAATTAATGGTTTTGTATGTTTTTCTTGTCCCCAATGTGTTTGTATCATTTGACTAATTATTATTATTATTATCGATTATATTTCTTAAATCATTTTATACACTCTCTGGCATATTATCTAATAAGTATCTATGTACCTACATATTAAATACAATATATACCTATACAACATACCTACATAGATACCTAATATTATACTATTAATCGTCAAAACTACGGATGTTGACATAAGCATTATGGACAGTGATTTTTAATGCGATAGTGTGAAATATGCACATTATATTGTATCGTATTGGTTCTCGAGCAACTAACAAGTAAGTACTAGATCAAATATTAATTTAACACGCACCCAAGTTCTGAACCAGCATGTAAGTACTAGATCAAATATTAATTTAACACGCACCCAAGTTCTGAACCAGCATGTAAGAACCTACTAGATCAAATATTAATTTAACATGCACCCAAGTTCTGAACCAGCATGTAAGTACTAGATCAAATATTAATTTAACACGCACCCAAGTTCTGAACCCACATTCTGAAGACATGTTATTTTATAGTCTCACAGATCCAGACTGAAAACACAATTTAAAACTGTGTCTCCACTGGGAAATGAACCCGAGTCACATACTATCTAATCAAATGTTGATAATTATTATTATTATTCAATATTTTTTTTTTTTTCTTTATATGTCAATTCACCCTATATAGAGTGCTACATATATGTCAATTCACCCTATATAGAGTGCTACATATATGTCAATTCACCCTATATAGAGTGCTACATATATGTCAATTCACCCTATATAGAGTGCTACATATATGTCAATTCACCCTATATAGAGTGCTACATATATGTCAATTCACCCTATATAGAGTGCTACATATATGTCAATTCACCCTATATAGAGTGCTACATATATGTCAATTCACCCTATATAGAGTGCTACATATATGTCAATTCACCCTATATAGAGTGCTACATATATGTCAATTCACCCTATATAGAGTGCTACATATATGTCAATTCACCCTATATAGAGTGCTACATATATGTCAATTCACCCTATATAGAGTGCTATATGTCAATTCACCCTATATAGAGTGCTACATATATGTCAATTCACCCTATATAGAGTGCTACATATATGTCAATTCACCTTATATAGAGTGCTACATATATGTCAATTCACCCTATATAGAGTGCTACATATATGTCAATTCACCCTATATAGAGTGCTACATATATGTCAATTCACCCTATATAGAGTGCTATATGTCAATTCACCCTATATAGAGTGCTACATATATGTCAATTCACCCTATATAGAGTGCTACATATATGTCAATTCACCCTATATAGAGTGCTATATGTCAATTCACCCTATATAGAGTGCTATATGCCTTGGATGAAAATATAAATAGGAGCAGTTTTTAGGAGAATATAAAAAGTTCAAGATTAAGTTACAGTTCGATGTTGTGAGATTTTAGAAATTTTAACAACAAGACATAAATTTTTGAATTATTAAGAGATAACAGGTAGGAGATATTAATTGGAGATGTATGAACAGTGTCGATGAAGAATTTATACAGACCACTGATATTAGACCGGTTATTGCAATTAAAAAACATATGGTCCAGAGTCTCCTCCTCTAGACCACACTCACACATAGGGCTGCTAAATACATGAATTTTAAACAGGTGAGTAGCCACAATACAGCCACAATACACAATATTTACTATTGAGATCGAAACAATAAAATGTTTCATCAGTTGCCAAGTTAAGGGAAAATAGATTTTCTTTGAGCGACAAAAAATTCCATCAAAAACACGAATTATTTAAATCGAATATTTTTTAATTGCATATACGTAAACATTGGATTTTTTCCCTTTCGGGAGTCAAATGATATTTTTATTGACAAACATTTTTTTCAACATATTAATAGAGACGAAGTTGGGATATTATAGAAGAACCAGGAACTCGAGGCACCTACAGGCCTTACGACCTGTCATCCTGTAAAAAAAATATCGAATTATGTAGGTAATATTTATTTTTACTTGTGTGAATATTTCACAGGATGCAACTAGTATAATATAAACAAAGATTAATTTTGTATTTTATGGTTTATATCAAGTACATACCTATATATGTATCTACCTAACAAAATTATCGTCACGATGCGACGATTGGTAGGTAGTAAAAAATAGAAATGAGTATAAATAGAGAATATTCCTCTAAATCTGCGTTTATTGACATCAATGCATACCTAAGTATAGGCGATTAGCGTCTTCCTGCGGGCGAGTTTTCATTGACGTTTCTGAATCAGACAGTTACTCTCGTTAAAGACGTCTTCTTTGCGATTTCTTACAAATTTCAAAAGTTTGTTCTGTATTATAAGACTAAAATTAGAATATGTTTTTTTCTTAAAACCGCGTTCGTTCCTTCAGTCCCATTAAAACCTCCCGATCTTTCATAACCTTCTGGCCCTTCAGACCGCTCCATTTGATATTAATTATTCTATCCTTTAACACGCCACTGGATCGTTGAAAGAACTCCAAGATATTTTTTTTATAATAAAAGTAAATCTTGAAATTCATGTAAATTGAAAGTAAATATTTTAGTAATTTTACTAAATACTTGTGTAAGATGTCAAATAAATTATTTTTCTTCTGGTGCCCTGTTAGGAACCCACGACGTTGGCGATCACTCTGACGAATCCCTCTCTGACCTGCCCGAAATATCTCCTCCACAGTTCTGAAGCCCGTCCATTCCCTGATTACTCAGCCAGGACATCATTCTCCTTCATCGTTCCTTCCAGCCTATTGCGACCTTATGTTGCCCTCCAGTAATAATTGAAGCAGGTGGTATTTTTCTCGCCCCACTATGTGACCAAGATATGCGGTCTTGCGGACCTTCATTATAGACAGGAGTTGCCTGATTGTTCTGGCTCGACTTAAGACTTTTGAGTTTGTAGCCAGATGTGTCCAAGGGATTTTGAGCATTCTGCGATGCAACATCTCAAAATCTTCCAACCTGTTCGTTCCAACCAACTTTCGCAGCTATATATTAACACATACATATATAATAGGTTAAATTAATTAAAATTCATACACTTTTTCGGGTGTGCGCTGAATAAATTTCTTAAGTTTCATCTCAATCTGATGAATGGTATAGCAGTGCATCTATCACATACCTACTAATATCCATTTATTTATTCCTACCAACTTCCGTTTTTTTTACTCATCATGTATTAGGTGTCAAAAATATGTCATATTCTGAACCGTCTAAATTTAACAGATTGAATTTTTTGTATATGATGAATGTCAAAAAGTTGACTGCATTTTTCCTTTTATCCACGGTATCTCGTTGGTTATAGACGTTTTCGTACTATGAAACGAATCATAATAGGACGTGATGCTATATAATGTTAATTCGAAGACCGCTTTAAACAAAAATCGTTTGAATGTAGGTATTTTCTTTGGACATAGACAGTATTGGCTGAGTCGTGTACGTTCCAAGTTTTACTTTCATTTATTTATAATTATCTTCATTAATAATGTTTTTTTTCTTTATTTTTATATTTAGATAATTGATCGCCGCTCGCAATAATCGTTATTTATAAAATAACGTATCTTTACGTGCTTTTGTAATCTTTGCCAGTATTGTGATTATACATTACCTATACCTACTCCGTTAGCAGAAAAACATTATAATGTGTCTATTTCGTTTATCTGTTCAATTTTATCTGCCCCGTGTAACAAAAGCGAGTGGGATCTGGACAACGCATAATTCTTTATTATTTTGCGGTATTCAATTTAAGAAAAATCTATTTTTCCAATTTAATATTTTAATTAGTATTCTCAATTTTCAATATTTTCTTAGAGTATTAAATTCTTACAGTGCACACTATTATCACTCTTACTTACTTACCAATTAGTATGATAAATGTAATATATAGTCTATATGTTATTTTAAATTTGACAAGTAAGGAGACATCTGTGGAAATTTTGAATAAATAAGTAGCAGGGTTTAGAACCATACTAGGGGATATTTATTAACGTATTAGAAATAGTTCTTATATTTAAGGACAGATGTCTATTATTAATTATTAATTTATTAAAATATATTATATTATTAGTTGCTATCCAAGAAATGACTCATAATTAATAATTATTGATTTGATTTTTTAAAAGGGAACAATAAAGAGATTTCTTTATTAATTGAAAATAAAGAAATCTCATTCTGGTTACAGACCTCACTTTGTAGACAGTTAAATATAACTTGTAAATATTATATATTATTATATTGTTACTTCTGAAGAATTGTATCTAAAGTTTGTATGATATAAATACTATTAATAATAAACACTTCATTGCACCCTGCACAGGTAATGAATTTATTAACATATGGCAATTTCTTTCAACTTGCCAGTAAATATCATATAGATCTTATCAGTTCTTAGTTATGTAGTTTACGTCAATTTGATGATTCCTGTACAGATAATAATTATAGTGGTACAAAAAACTTTTAAGATTCAACCACCCATACAAGACGTAGGTACCTAATTCATAATGTTCGATTTACATACACTATTATACACGCCCGTTGAAAATGTAAAGGCGAAAAAAGGTTAAAAAACGTAAATGACAACTCTCCACTATAACATAGAAGCTTACTGTGAAAATGTAATAATGAAAATATTTACGGACAATTTAAGTTTATGACTTTATCGACGTAAATTATAGATTTGTTTGTGAAATGTGTAAATTTTATTTTATTTGTTGCTCGGAGCGAATTGTAATAAAAATATATGGCGGTAGTACAAACCATTAAATTGTTTGTATCTGATGTCTTTTTTTCTTACTTTTTCTCACTCTTTTTGTAAGACAAAAGTATTAATAATAGTTTATGTAATTGATTACATTTTTAATTTATCTTTTTAAACCTACTAAGGCAATAACCCACCCTAAGAAGGATGATTAGTTCCACATAGGAAAAAATAAGAGATTCTAGATTCTCGATATTAGATATTATTGATTTTTTTAGATTGAGGCCATTTATTTATCAAAATGCATTTGTAAATTAGTGAGCAAACATAAAGTGAGTTTAAAAATAGAAGATAAACCGTCAAACTGTGAAATTTAAATTATCATGATTATCCATTTTATATATTTTACGACATTATAGAACTCTATCTGAAAATTATATCCATGATATGGGTAATCACAGGGATTTGATTTCACAGTTTGACCGGACTTGCCTCCAGAATAAAGAATAATTGTAATGAAGTCATATTTAACATGTAAAATTTACGTTCACCTCTGAAAATATAGATAGCTTGACTATTAATTTGGATAGATTTCGGAGAAGTATATATTCTTCTTCTTTTTGTGTCATATCAGGTCTCCCTGACGTTGACGATTACGATAGAGAAAGCCTCCCTGTCCTGTGCAAAGTTCTTATACCGGTCCATTCGCGGATGTTTCGCAGTCAGGAAAGCTGCCTTCTTCTGACCCTTCTATGATCCTCAATCTTCCCCTTCACGACGAGCTGAAGGATGGCATACTTTTCAACTCTCAGAATATGGCCGAAGTACAACACTTAACGGAGCTTAACATTAGTGAATAATTCGCTGTTGGTGTTGGCTCTACGTAGTACTTCAGTGTTACTGACCATGTCACTCCACGATATTCTTAGCATTCTGCGGTGGATCCACATGGTTCAAATGCTTCAAGGCGGTTTATAATATTAACTTTGAGAGTCCACGCCTCCACCCCATAAAGCAGAAATGACCACACATAACACTTGACCATTCTTTGTCTCAGCTTATTACTACGTCAGACCATGCAAAGCAATTTTTGATTATGTACGAAAAAGTATTCATAATACCTTAGGAAAATATATCATACATAAGTAATAGATACAAATGTTTTTTTCTCTGATTTTTGGGCGACCAGTAGCAATTGAAAATATCTTTCAGTTGCATCAGATAAAATTTACATCAGTTAATATTTATTGAGATTCATATAGGTATTGTCTAAGTGTATTCTAAAGAACCAAATATTTTTTTGTTAGTGTTCTCCAAGAATAAATATGAATGTACCCAACATTTTTAGTCA
Organism: Molanna angustata; assembly: GCA_963576475.1. Taxonomy (NCBI): domain Eukaryota; kingdom Metazoa; phylum Arthropoda; class Insecta; order Trichoptera; family Molannidae; genus Molanna; species Molanna angustata. The sequence continues at coordinate 37,666,821 of OY754972.1, read as the reverse complement.
TTTCTTAGTGAATCAAATTTTTAGGATAAGTAGGTAGGTATGGGGTTCAAATCCGGCGACTGACGACAGTACTAAAGATAAAAGTAACGTTACAATGTCGTCATTGCAGGTTCTGATGTTTCCGTTATCTAACTATGTAACTTATTATTGAACATTTATATACTAAGATATCTTCGGTAGTGTGTTTCTTGGCCGTGGGAATGTCATTCCTGGTTTTATACCGCGCCCCTTATTTCATACCAACAACTACTTATTTATATAGATACTTATTGCAATCTACTATTGTTCCGTGTACATTGGAATCTATAAACAACTTGACTAACTTCAATGTAACTTTATACCCAACTTTACGTATTAATGTGCTTCTTAAAATTTTCTTCGTCTGTTGAATGTAACACTAGACACAGATGACCAAGCGAGTGTGTTTTGTTCGGAATCAGAGATGCTTGGAAATGGTATTGCAAGAAGAGTTATATCAGAGGGTGTTTATTTATACAAGGGACCCGATTCCAAATTAAAAATATCACTAGTTGCATGTAACACATGAGATCCAACTGTCGATAGCGATAGTATGTATAGTTGAAGAATATGTACCAAACTATAAACCCATAAATACAAATTATTGAATATTGTCAGATATTTTGTTTTCTATACAACATATGTAGGTATGTATGTCAAGATAGGATAGTATGGAGGAAGGTCCTTTTTTCCTACCCAGAATATGAAAATAGCATGATGGTATGTATGTATGTTTGGAGATGAAGTATCAAACTATTAAGTCTTCTTACATATTGTGTATAGGCGACTGCCATACAAAATGTATGAAGCAATGTCGTCACTAAATTCAGTTTTTAAAAAAATTGTTAAAAAAAATTGAGATCTTCTACTACAATGCTAATATTTTTTATAGAAAATTAAATTATCTAGTTGGGGTGTTTCGGCTTTTTTCGATAATTGTAAAAGTTTTGGAAAAATAGGCAGTTACACTCATAAATTTATCATAAAAAAAATACTTTTCTTAATAAAAAATATTTGAGAAACCCTGGAATTTTTTTGAAAAAACTAATTTGAGATTTTGTATTTGTCTATGTTTGTACCAATTTTCAGCGTTCTAGCTTTTATGGTTTCTGAGATATATGGAAAAATAAAATAAAAATTAAAAAGTTGATAACCCCTGACTGAAACAAAAATTCAAAATTCCGAGTATAAAAGTTTTGTAGGCCTGTAATTGTTTATATATTCTGAAATTTTAGGCTCTGTAAATTGAGCGGATCAAAAGTTATAAGGGGAGGACGGACACACACACACAGACACACACACACACACACACAGACACACGAAATGTTCTACTCCGAATTCTGAGTAAATCCGTGTATGGAACATATATGTTGCGAAGCCTCTAAGTTGGTGTTTTTTGACTTCAAAGTTGGAAAAGCCGTGAAAAAAGTAGACCTCTGCATACAATTCTCGCATATCCTGGCTTGAAACATTGTCGATATGTTAAGAGAACAAAGTTCTCCTGAACAAATCGACAGTTGGAAAATACGCATAGTAGACAATTGCACGATGATAGAAAAACCGTAGATAATTATCGCATGCAGACGGTTTCCATTGAAATGAAGATAACTCCAAGGGCGCTATATCTAGCTTAATTGTTGACTCTATGAAACAACATTATCATCAGTGGCTCCACATGGTGGGCCTTGGCTTGCTCAAGAAATCGTCTCCCTTGCGCCCTATCCATGGTCTTTTCTCTCTAAATCCGCACACCGGCTATCTGAAGGTCCCTCTCGACTCCATCCATCCATCGTAGTTTAGGTCTTCCCTTCGGACTTCTCTAGCTTAGGCCTTCTATTCTTCCCTTCGGACGTGTTGTGATGATTCTTTTCGGTGTCTTGCCATCGTCCATATGATGCACGTGTCTAACCATCGGAGCCTCCCTATTTTTATCGCTAACAAATAATTTACCTTAACATCATCATCATCATCATTGGCGCTACAGCCCTGTGTGGGCCCTGGCCTCCTCCAGAATCCTTCTCCAGCCGTCCCTGTCCTCCACCGCTCTCCTCCAGTTTACCATTCCGATCGCTCTCATGTCGTCCTCTGTATTGTCCAGCCATCTTAGCTTGGGCCTGCCTCTACTTCTTCTGCCCTCTGGATTGGTAATAAGAACCTTTTTGGGGACACGATCATCATTCATCCGGCTGACATGTCCCAACCACTGCAGTCTACGTACTTTTATGACTTGTACAATGTTGGGTTCGTCATATAACGCTTGTAGTTCGTGATTATATCGCATCCTCCAAAGTCCATTATTATTTACTTCATTTTCAAAGCCCATTATTATTTACTTTAACATAATCTGAAATAATTTACTGAAATTGTCAATGTTCTGAGCTCTATTTCAGAAGGAAATTTATAAGCACATTCACACTGGAACAGATGATCAATGTAAGTCTGTCCATTTCTTTTAATGATTTGGTGCTTAATGATCCAGATGATCTCAATGTAATCTGTCTTAGTGACGGCAAATTATTTTGACACAGTGTCTGAATATAGAGTGGAGCCAAGAAATTCAGAGCCTTAAATACCATCAACTTTACATCATTGTCAATTCGTTCTGGACACAAGTGTAGTTCATTAAAAATAGGTGTTATGTGACATCCTTTGGCAGCACCATTTATCAATCTAATAAGGTCAATTAAAGCTATTCTGATTGTCAATTTGTTCAAGAGAATTTTTTCTCTAAGTATGTCGGCTGTTCTTCTACCACCCGTTCTGCTTATGGGGACTAACAACGGCCCCTTGCAAAACTCTTAATGACCACACAAAGAACAGCAGAGTCCGATAAACTCTAAAACCTTACAGACTCTGCACTTAAAGTGCCAAAGAGAGCTTATTATAAAGAAGTAAGTCGGCATTGTAAGGTGATGTTACGCGTATCAGGATTTTTTTTTCAATATTTTTGTTGCAGTTTGTTACAAATCAAAATACAAGCCCAATGGCTTGTAATGCGATATCTCTTTATAATGCGATAAGAAACATACTACTAACATCACGCTGTAATTAAAATACTGAAAAAGACAAAATTGATAAAAACACTGATAATGAAATAAGCATCTTTTTATGTACATAGTTTAGGTACCTACCTATAGTTGAAGGTGCAGATAAGGAATTATCATATTTCTAAGAATAACATAACTAAAACATAAGGAATGATTAAGGATATTACATACATTTAAGTTATTAAGATAATACATATCATTAGTTATGAGGGTGTGAAATATTTAGGATCATTTTGTCGTTATTAAATCAAGTAGGTAGGTACCAGAATGATAATTGATGGAGATGATTGAATCAAATTAGGGCTAACTTTGCTTATAGGTCCAGCGTAGTACCTAGGTATACCTATCTATCTATCATCATGTCAATTCCCTCCCAGGGTAGGCAGATAGAACTGAACTCTTGAACTTTTCAGTATAAACTCGTTTAAATTATATTATATTAAGGAAAAAAATCATGAGACACCGACTTCGAATAGTGGATATTCTGAATGTATATTTAGTGCCTTTTTAGATGACATGAGACTGGTGTGTGTGTATGTGACTCCCGCGCACATGTCGCTGGTTACCCCAATTTGTGGGATGTGGTATGAACGAACGAAAGAATAATTTATACAAAATTTCCAGACTTGTTTCGTTATTTAAATATTTGTAATTGGTCGTTATTCAGTCAATTATATCCATGTTGCTCGCCATGCTATATATAATAATGGTAGGTAGATGTACCTACACATATTATGTGACCTGATGGTGAAGTATTTGCGTGGTCGTAAGACGGTTTTTATTTCTTCTAATAATAATTGTTTATTTACCATCTCATCATTACATCACCGCTTTCTCCCTTTATATTGACCCTTATACATACATATAGCACGCTTCATATTAGATTATATTATACATATATACATACAATCACGGCATATCCCGCAATGTGGGGTAACCAGCGACAGGTTTGCGGGTGTGTCAATTTAAACACGATTGCTATGAAGAATAACAAGAAAAAAATGTTATAAGGATTAAATTTTTCTGTAAATCTCAAATATGCGTGGGATAATATGTGAAAGATCCGCCATTTTTAAATATTTGGTATGACGGGTTCATCATTCGTCCTTTTCCTCATGACTGAGGATAGCGGCTGCAGTCTGTCGCCACACGTATGGCCCGCCTCCATGCCAATCTGTTTTGGGCTGAACGCAGAGCACCAGTCACCGAAGACCCCATTGTGGACTTAACCAAATCGCTCCATCTGTTCGGTGAGCGACCACGAGTTCTTCCTTCTTCCACGCCGCCCATCACAACAAGCTTCTCGAGGCAGTCTGGTTCTCTTCTGGCAATGTGTACAAAGAATTGAAGGATACGTCTGTAACATATTGTTGACAGACGATCCTCGATCTTCAGCTCGTCTAAAATATACACATTCGTTCTTCTGGCTTATATACCTATTGCTTCCATGTAAATTATTGATTTGTCTTCATATAAATGTCCAAAACTTAATGATTTAATGCTTTATCAAAATTATTTAGTAGATGTGCAATGTTTGGTGACCGTAGCAATAAAAAATAGATACTCCCCTTTTTTTCTCCAATTCCTCGCTTAATCAGAATATACAACTCAGTTCATCAAATTAATAATATTGACATATTCTCAAACTCCAAATTAACTTTCAAAAAACACATAATATCCCAGTTCGTAACCTCTTAATTCTTTCGTTTAAATTTATGTATAACTTCTCTGTTCATTTTCTCATTTTTAATTATTGTTTGATTTTCATGTTTCATTTGTTTAATCTTTGAATTTACAACTCTAAACTTACTATGTAACATCCACCCGCAAGATAATAATTATATACATGTAAAATAGACACTGCACCTTCCGTACTTACACTGCATAGTGTAGTGTAGGTAGGAAATTTATATACCTACAAACAATTCTTATTATGATATGTACTTCCCAAATTACATGACATGCAGAAAGCAATGTGTAAAAGTGGGAAAGCACATAAGCGAAAACCTAACAATTAACTGTGGTGTGCCTCAGGGAAGTGTATTAGGGCCTATCCTGTTTCTTATATATATGAATGACCTATGCAATATTCCCACAAAAGGACATATCATCAGTTATGCTGATGACACAGTTTTCATCTATTACGAAAAAACTTGGAAAAAAGTATACAAAATGGCTGAAACGGAATTGACAGAAGTAAAAAAATGGCTTGACAGGAACTCTCTGGCACTAAATACAAACAAAACAAAATACATTGCATACAGCATAACCTCCCGAAATAAACCTAGTGACGAACATAAACTAAGAATTCATGATTAATGTACCGAAAACTTAAGTGATCAACCAACATGTAACTGCCCGATCATTGAACGAACAGAGAGCATAAAATATCTAGGAATTATATTTGATGAAAACTTGAGATGGGACTATCACATTGACTGCGTGACATCTAAAATGAATAGATTAATATACTTCTTTAAATCAATCAGAAATGTTATTGACCTAAAACATTTGAAAAATATATACTATGCTCTTTGTCATTCAATAATGGAATATGGAATTATTGGATGGGGAAGTGCAACGCCAACAATAATAAAGAAAATAGACATAGCCCAAAAAGCTATTATAAAAGTTATACTTAAGGTACCTATTCGAACGAATACTGAAGAGATTTTTACTAAATTCAAAGTTCCAACAATTACAAAAGTATATGCAAAAAATCTGCTAATATACAAGCTAAAAAGAGAACATCAATATACTAGCTCACAACAATATAAACACACTAGATTAAGTACAACAAATACCTTAAATATACCATATATTAAAACAACTTTTGGACAACGTAGTGTACGATATTTTTCAACAAAACTTTTCAATAGTTTACCAACAAATATTAAAAACATCAGTAATGCAAAAGAATTTAAAAAACTATCACTAAGATGGGTTTATGAAATAGATGAAAAAATCCTTAAGGAAATAATTCTTCCAAATAAAATGTAAATGCACTATTACAAACAACAGAATAGACAATTGAAAAAAAGTGAAACAAATAATTTATTTCCACAATTTTTGGTTGTGTGTGCATGACTCAATATGAAATATTGTATTTAGAAGGAAAGATGCATACGTTTGAATGCGTAGTGTATGTATGTACATGTACTTATATAATATGTAAATGTATCTATAAATAAACAACGTAATAGACAATAACATAAAACTAGCTCACCTTAGCACAGGCTATGCCTAGTGAGGGGGCTAGTAACAAAGATACAAACAAAAAGATATGGCTTAAACTATGTAAGCACCAGTGAAGTGGTAAATTGATATTTATTGAAATGAGATAACTTATATTTACATTGTATGTTAACTATGTATGAATAAGCTTATATTATCTTAAGATATTTTGTATCTCATATATACTGTATATTTTTGGATAGAAATATAAATATATTAAAAAAAAAAAAAAAAAAAAAAAAAAAAAAAAAAAAAAAAAAAAAAAAAAAAAAAATATATATATAATATAAGCTATTATGCGCAGAAATATTTGGGCATTCATGCCTGTGTCAAATAAAATAAAATAAAATAAATATTATGGAACTTGTACACCTTGTTATGTAATTGTAATTTATTCGATTAATACATACATACCATCACGCCATATCCCTTACGGGGTAAGCAGAGAGAACCGAGCGCCATACTCCTCTTATTTTGCATACATTACTAGCTTCCTTTACATCCATACATCGTCTCATACATGCTCGTCGATTATTCAAGCTTCTAATATTTCCTTCATTCAAAATATCATTCACATGGTCATGCCATCCCTTTCTGGGGCGACCCCTACTATTCACTCCATCTCTTACACCCATGTATATTTTTTTGGTCAGTCGTTCATCATTCATTCTTTCTATATGTCCAAACCACCTCAAAGCATTCACTTTCATTTTACATATAATATGCTTCTTTATCTTGCATTCTCTCCTTATGTCCTCATTTTTTATTCTATCATATATCGTTCTATTACATACTCTTCTTAGTGATCTCATTTCCACAGCATTTATTCTACTTTCATGCGTCTTTTGCCACGTCCATGTTTCACTGGCATACATCAAAGTGGGCACTACAATTGCATTATGTACGGCAATTTTGGCTTCCTTTGAGATGCTTGGATCGGACATTACTGGTCTGAGAGCTCCGTTTATTCTGTTACCTGCCATAACTCTTCTTTCAATGTCTTTATCAGGTCTTCCATTCCTTTCAAACATATTATTCGATTAATGAATCAGAAAATAAAAAAAAGAAGTACGACACGTGCGTGTTTGCCTACACACTAGACTCGTCTCACCTACATTCAGAATGGGTGGTGGATCTCATTGAGACGTTATTTTGCTTCTTGTATTTTAAGTACCTACTATATTTCTATCAAATATTGCTTCTAGGGTAAATAGTATAAACAGGTAGGTACCTACCAACTCTGACAAATATTAATTTAACACGCACCCAATGACAAGTTGCCACATTCTGGTACATACATACGTACCATCACATCACGCCATGGTCCCTTATGGTGTAAGCAGAGAGAACCGAGCGCCATACTCCTCTATTTTTGCACACATTCCCAGCTTCCTTTACATCCACGCATCGTATCATACATACTCGTCGTATCTTTAAGCTTTTAATATTTATTTCCTACTTTCAAAATAACGTACACATGTCCAATGTTCATGCCATCCCTTTCTGGGGCGACCGCTGTTAATCACTCTTACACCTATGTATGTTTATTTTTATGATCAGTATTTCATTATTCTTAGGTACCTATATTATCCTTCTTTATCTTGCATTCTCTCTTTATGTTAATTTTCTTATTCTCTCATACATGATCATTTTATTAAATGCGTTTCGTAGTGATCTCTTTTATACACCATTTATTCTATTCATGCGTCTTTTGCCACGTCAATGTTTCACTGGCATAGGTACGACGTCAAATTAGGCACTACAATTGCATTATGTGCGGCAATTTTGACTTCCTTTGAGATGCTTTGATCGGACATTACTGATCTGACTGCTCCGACTTTTTTCAATATAACACCTGCCATAATTCTTTTTTCAATATCTTTAGCAGCCTTTCATCCCGTTCAAACATATATATTATGATATTTACTATCTCAAAGATCCAGACTGGAAACAATTAAAAACTGTGTTAGTTTTTCGCTGTGTTTTCGGTTTGGATTTGTTAAATAATTAATATTATAAGTAGATCAATAAAAAAAAAAATAGCTACTTGGTTTTCAATCTTATGTTAATATTACAAGTCTCTCAAGAGTGACAACTTGTTATTGGGTATGTGCTAAATTAATACTCGGCGTAGTTAAAAACTAGTATTTTTTATCACTTTGTATTTTTCTAAATAAGATGTTTTTTTATGTATTTAAATTTTTATACTAAAATCACAATTATTTATAATTGAAGCACATTATTATACTCTGACATACACACCATAACACCATATACATATACAGAGTGAACACGTACTTATTTATTGAAATTCATGCTTACAATTTTAGTTTTAAATAAAGATATTTTTGTTAAATAATATTTACATACATTAATTGGTTAGTATTCAGTTCTCAAGTTTTTTCAATCAATTGTAAAAACCGTCTGAATAAAAATCGCTTATTTCATGCTTAGATCATAAATTTAACATTTTATAGTTCTGTTTAGTTGTGTGTCTCATTGTTGTAAAAGTCTCATAATATAATGATACGCCATGCTTCAGCTATACCTTTATTTTGTCCATAAACCAAACATTAATCCATAAATCTTTTAAATTTTATAATATATAGATAGTGTTAGTTATAACAACACAATTCGTGGATAGAGTTAATAAAATAATAATTAAATTTAAATTTAGTTTTATTGCCCTATCAATTTATTGGTTGATTATTTATAAAGCATAGTCCGTATCCCAAGTTAAATTAATTTTATTATTTTAGGTTAATTAACTGATGTGTGTGTGTAAGTCGTAAAATTACCTGTCAATTATGAAGTAATATAAATCATAAAATTGTTAAAAAAAGAAAGCTTGCACGTGCAGCTGAATTGTATTCATAAAAATGCTTATACTTTAAGGCACCGGCGACACCAGAAAATGATTTATTTATTAAAGGAACAAATACAGTATTATAAAATAAATAGAAAAAATATACTATGAAATGAAAAGAAGACAGACCAATTACTTTTGTCCACAATTCATGTATATTAAATAATCATAGATCAAATTCCAATCTTCCCATGCTAGAAACGTAGATGTTACTTTGAACGATACCAACAGACTCATAACGGGATACCTACTCCTGTGGAAAAAATCCAATTACTAACTGGAATTGCACCACCACGTAAAAGAAGAGCCGTAGCTTCTGAAGAGGAAAAGATGAGACAGCAGAATGACTCTCGACATCCGCTATATGGTCACATTCTCCCGCCCTCAAGACTCAAGTCTAAAAACAGTTTTCTCAGGAATACAATCGCACTAACCTCAACCAGCGAAAAGAGAAGAGTCGAGCTGTGGAAGGAAGGGTTTGGAAGTGAAAACTTCCATGAACCAACAGAGGTACTTCCAACGGGTCACCGACTACCATATGCAACCTGGAAATCCCTGAATAGAATAAGGACGGGTGTAGGAAGGTGCAAGGTAAAGCTGGACAGATGGAGAATGCTAGAGGATGACCTGGACATGGCGTGCGAATGTGGGAAGACACAGAACATGTCACACCTGCTGAACTGCCCACTTATGGAAGGAGGTTGCTCTGAGGAGGATCTGTGGCAGGCGAATCAGAATGCTATTATGGCTGCAAATCACTGGAGGGACACAATATAGGTTGGTGATCTTGGACACGGAAAGTAAGTAAGTAATAATAATAGATGTATTGTACCTAAAATACAACATATAATAAATTTAAATATACCTACTTAAAATTATTACATATTCATATATTTCACAAATTTGCCCGTGACGGGAAATTATAAATAAAGTTGCATGAAATCATATTGCCCTCTCTTAAATTTCTTCCAATCCTTCATAAATCTGATTGTATCAGTTATTTTTTTGCATTTCGTGATGCGCAAATATTCATTTTGAATTTTGTGCGATGTTAACACTTGTTTTGCCGCGGTAAATGTCTGGAATCCAGTCATAAATCATTGTTTCCGTTAGTCCGATCGATTAATCGAAATATGTTCGCGGGATAAAATTACATGCTGTCAGTTTATTCTTAACATAACTCATTTTCATGGTTTACCATGAAATTATAACTTTTTTATAAGTATAACAATATTGATTTGATGCATTCGGTTACAAGTTGCCACATTTTGGAGCCGTATTATGTTTATCTTCATTACAAAGTAGTCAATCGTTTGATTTGTTTTTCAGATAAAAATTCAGTCCCTTAATTGAAAACAGTGACACATACCTACCTACTGTATTTTAATCACCGAATGTGAACATTTTTTTATTTATTTATTTCCTCTATCAAAAAGTCGGCCAAGTCGGCCTTCATGGCTCAGTTTGTTAGGTGTCTGCCTGCTGATCCAAAGGTCCCGGGTTCGATTCCCGGTGGAGACACAGTTTTTAATTGTGTTTTCAGTCTGTGAGACGATAATGATAAATAATAATAAATTGGGATAATTTTTATAGCGCCGTTTTTGTGATAACCTCACCTCAAGGGCGCTTTGAATATAACTATTACAGTTTTTTGTAAGACTCGCGGAAGAAGTGAGTTTTCAGGTGTTTCCTGAATAGTGCTAAGTTGTCGATTTGCCTCAGTTCAGGTGGTAGTTTATTCCACGAGGCTGGTCCAGCCACAGCAAAAGCACGATCAATATCCTAAGTCTCCAGAAGGTGGCAACTTGTTATTGGGTGCGTGTTAAATTAATATTTGACATAGTACCTACCTGTTAGTTACCCGAGAAGTAATATAAAATAGAAATCCTCATATATTTACAAAAAAAAAAAATGAATTAATAAAATATAATCTATTTTAATAATTTCACTACAAACTCATTGCGACTACGACCCGTTTCACGCTATGCACATTTTAATGTAGGTAGGTACCTACTTAGTGTACCTAGTAATTTTTTAGTGAAGTCACTCCGGTCCAATATTGAGTACAAAAAATTGACATTTTATCATTTTCACAAAGTTAGAATCACTCGCAAATTAAATTATTTTACAAATAAATTCATTCATTCATTCATACCATCACGGCATATCACACAATGTGGGGTAACTAGCGAAAGGTGTGCGGGTGTGCATTACCTTATAAAAGGGAGAACAACACATCTATGTATACCCACACACCAGTCTCGTTTCACCAAAAAAGGCACTACATTCAGAATGGGTGGTGAACCTCATTGCTGAACTATGTAAGATGTTATTGTTGCCTGTTGTATTTTCGATTACCCGGCTCTTACGGGACACTCGAAAACATACACACATACATACATACCATCACGCCATGTCCCTTACGGGGTAAGCAGAGAGAACCGAGCGCCATACTTCTCTATTTTTGCACACATTTCTGGCTTCCTTTACATCCATGCATCGTCTCATACATGCTCGTCGATTGTTCAAACTTTTTATGTTTCCTTCTTTCAAAATATCATTCACATGGTCATGCCATCCCTTTCTGGGGCGACCTCTGCTATTCACTCCATCTCTAGCACCCATGTATATTTTTTTGGTCAGTCGTTCATCGTTCATTTTTTCTATATGTCCAAACCACCTTAAAGCATTCACTTTCATTTTACATATTATATCCTTCTTTAACTTGCATTCTCTCCTTATGTCCTCATTTTTTATTCTATCATATATCGTTCTATTACATACTCTTCTTAGTGATCTCATTTCTACAGCATTTATTCTACTTTCATGTGTTCTTTGCCAGGTCCATGTTTCACTTGCATACGTCAAAGTAGGCACCACAATTGCATTGTGTACTGCAATTTTGGCTTCCTTTGAGATGCTTGGGTCGGACATTACTGGTCTAAGTGCTCCGTTTATTCTATTCCCTGCCATAACTCTTCTTTCAATATCTTTATCGGGTCTTCCATTCCGTTCAAACATACTCCCCAAATATAAATATTCCTCAACTTGTTCTAATCATACATGCAGTTATACTTTCAGTCTTTTCAAATACCAGTATCTTAGATTTACTAACATTCATTCTCAGTCCATTTTGCAGGCATCCTTCATACACTTTATTCACTAAATACTGTAGCTCATCCGCACATTCAGCAATCACCACTTTGTCATCTGCATACATCAAATCACGTACGTTTACAGTACTTAGTTTCAGACCTTTATTTTCATTCTTCAATGTCCTAACGCAGTGATCAATATACAGATTGAACAGCCATGGAGATAATACGCAGCCTTGCTTCACCCCTTTATTAATAGGGATCCATGTTGTCAACGCATCGTTGACACGGACACAGGCTCCACTATTTTCATACAGAGACGCAACGGCACGTATTAGTTTGCTCTTCACTCCATATATTGATAGGATATCCCACAATTTTTCTCTATCCACTTTATCATATGCCTTCTCTAGGTCTATGAACGCACAGAAAAGTTTCTGGTTTTTATGCAGAACCTTTTCTGTAGCCATACGTAAAGAGAAAATTTGATCGATAAATCCTCTGCCCCCTACAAAGGCACCTTGCGCATCCCATATCTGCCAACCTTGCCAACCGTAATCTTGCCAACCGAACTTAACAAGCTGATAGCTCTATAGTTTTTGCAGTCGAGTTTTGATCCCTTCCCTTTGAAAAGAGGAACTACAACTGCATTTCTCCAATCCGACGGAGTGTACCCAGCTTCCCAACATTTATTGAAGAGCGATAGACACCACTCCGTTGATAGTTTACCGCCATACTTGATAAATTCGGCTGCCAAACAATCGACTCCAGCGGCTTTACCCGTTTTCGCGTTATTAACCGCTTCTTTTACCTCTTCTTCCGTTATTTCATCTCTCTCATTCTCATCAATAATCCATGTCCTCCTCACTGTGTCACCTTGTGCGCTTTCATACAATTCTTTGAAATATTCACACCATCTCTCTTTCACACTTTCGTTATCTATCAGCATATTTCCATCTTTATCATTTATACACTTTGAACCTTTTGCTTCCCCTTGCTTTCGCCGCTTAGCTATGCCTTTCCAGAACATTTTCATGTTATCCGTAAAGTCGTTCACTATTTTCTGGCTTTCTTTTTCTTTTATACAATCTTTTTCATTTTTCACTGTAGCTTTTACTATCCTCTTGCATTTTTTGTACTCTTCTTTTGCTCTATTTTCTTTGTCAGTACCTTTTACAGATATCCAAAACTTCCATGCTTCCTTTTTCGCATTAACTGCATTTTTTACCGATTCATTCCACCAAGCATCACCTTTCTGCATTCCTCTTTTACTTTCACCGCACGCATTCTTGGCAGCTTTGCACACAACACTTTTCAAGTCTTTCCATACTTCATCTACACTTCTTTCACTATATGTTTGAGAATTTAGTTCATACTCAACATTCCTTTCATATTCATGTCTTACTTCCTCTTCTTGTAATTTTTCCACTTTGACGCGCATTGGTGGTGCACTTTTGATTGTTTTAGAGCGCCAGCCGATGAACAGATGCAGTTTAGTAACAAGCAAATAGTGATCTGTCTCCAGCTCTGCGCCCCTATATACCCTAGTGTCCATCGTTGCCTTCCTCAAAGTGGAGTCCACACATACAAAATCTATAATTGATCTTTCACAGCCTCTTTCCCACGTGTACTGGTGGATCTTTTTATGGCAAAAAATAGTATTAGCCACAAAAAGATCCCATTCCACACATACATTCAACAGTCTTTTTCCATTATCGTTCACTCTGCTATCACCGTGAGGCCCGAGGGCAGATTAAAAGTCTTTTCTTTGTACCCCAACCCATCCATTCAGATCTCCTGCCAAAAAATCTTTTCATTTCCTTTCCTTTTATTCAATGCTTCTGTCACACTTTCCCAGAACTGTTGTTTTTCGCTCTCTTGGTCTGAATTCACAGGTGCATACCCTGTTAAGAGAAACACCGGCGTGATTCCTACTATGAGTCTGATCCACATAAGCCTGGGACTTTCACACTTAAATTCTTTCATGCATTCCACCATTCGAAAACAATGATTTAAAAGAATGGAAGCACTATTCTAAGCCAAAATAAATCTAAGTAAATAAATGTAAGGGAAAATTATAACAAATAATTTTTATCCCTTAACATTTTTTTTATCAAAATGCCGTCTTTATTGAAAAAAAAAGATGGGTCGATGGCAGAGCGATTTTAGATTTTAGATGGGTCGATGGCAGAGCGGTTAGCGCGCTGGGTTAGTAATCCAGTGGTCGCGAGTTCGAATCCTGCCTCGACCGATTTCGTTCACCTATAGCACAAGCATTTATGCTTATTTTAGGGAACGTAGGAAGATGTATATGTACTTGTTAAACAAGGACATATTCATTTTTTCGTCAAAAAAAAAAAATAAACTACACAAACCATACCACCATGACACTAGCAATATCGTGTTGCCAGAAAGAAAATATACTTAAATATTTAAATATACTTGTGGTTATTTTCTTTCTTTTACACTTGTAATTTCAAATAAAAGACTGAGGTGACAATGTAAACCCAATTATTAGTTTAACCGTTTTGGCATGAAAAGAACAACCACACAATATCCGCCGAGTATTTAAACTATATCCAATTATTAGTGTTTCTTTTTATAAGGTAATGCACACCCACATACCTTTTACTGGTTACCTTATTGTTAGTTGAACCAGCTAATACAGACAAGTCAACCTTCGGACAGGACAACGTCTGTCGGGTCCGCTTGTATATACCTACTTATATATAATTCTTTTGTAGGTATGTGTGTATGTCACTGAACTTCTCGTAAATGGTTGGAGCGATTTTGATGATTATTACATTATGTAGGTAGAACCTATGTGTTTAAGTAGAACCCCGAATGCTTTATATTCACATTTCGAATCAAAAATTATAAATGATGAATGATTTCGTTCACCTATAGTACAAGCATTTATGCTTAATTTAGGGAATGTATATGTACAACTTTTTACAAACATAATTATTCTTTAAAAAAATACTTAGGATAAACAAGAAAATGCGAAACAGGAATCCCATTAATATCTTTATATATTATTCTTCTGTACGTGTGTGTGTGTGTCACTGAACTCATAAACGGCTGGACCGATTTCAATGAAATAACAGGCGAGTCAACGTTCCGGCAGGACAACGTCTGTCGGGTCCGCTAGTAACGTAAAAATTACAAAGAAATCGATTTAAAATTACAATACAATTCGATTAAGCACTTTGGGTCGATAATCTAAATTCAATTTAATTCATTTACATCAATGACGTTGGACAATTTAATAACTGTTACGGGCAGCGCCAACTAGCTATGAAACGTCAACATAGAACTATAGCAAATTATGTACAATTAATCATTATTTTTCTAATTCTCTATTTAAAAAAAAAAAACAAATTCATAGGTGGTCGGATGTCAAATGTTTAGGTACATATGTGTATGTTGCAGCTCGACCGTTGAATCTGTTTGATTATGATTTTCTAGACTTTTCACAGCGGTTTCATTAGGCATTTTAGATATTCTCTTATATACTTATTTAGTTTTGAGTGTCAGTTTAATTTTGTTTCTATTTTGCGTTTGGTTTGTTATTCAATTTGTTATTCCTGAGAATGCGTGTTTGTTTTTTGTTGGGAACATAGATTTTCAGTGTGTTTGTCCGTCAGATTTTGGGACTATTTGTATCGATCTATTTCAATTTTGTATAGTGTCATTAAATGATCCATAGTCGTTTCAGAGGCTTACTACGGAAATAATTCAGGATCGAAGGACGTGGAAATTATGTGTAAAGGGGCAGAATGCATATGAAATGGGAGGAGGCAAAAAAGTTGAAGAAGGTCATTTCATTTTTAGAAGGTGCTCTTTCGTCGAGCACAACGAACATCTGAAGTTTCCTTTTAATTGTATGCCGTTTTATTGACTACGTCCACCTCCTTCAAGAAATATGTGTTCTACGTATTCACCTTGGAGCGGTGGAGACAAGAGCCGGCATGACCAGAACCAAAAACCTCCTACAAACATCGGAAATTAAGGTTTTATGGGTTATCACAGGGAAGACGCTTCGGGACAAAATTCGCAATGACGACATTAGGCGGACCTGTGAGACCGAGGACATCATACGATGGAGTAGACATAAGAGAAGATTCTGGAGGGACCACGTCAATGGGACGGACGCATCTCGAATCCCATCCATAGCGGCAAGTGAAATCCTAACAGGGCATCGTCTCCCCGGAAGACCACCGAAGAGATGGAGGGATAGTTGGACCTCAGATTCACTGGAATAGCTTTCTCGAAAAACATATCCACGATCTAATATAAGAAGAAGAAGAAAGAAGTACTCATCTACTTTTGCCGCTCCTAACGGTGGTTGGTGACCATCAAACCAAACTCATCACGGTCTTGCACCGACCTAATGAGTGATGCCGCATACGAAATCTCGAACCACTGCCAGAGATTTTTAGCCCGTGATGTTCTTTGACGCTCCGCTTCAGACTGTAAACGGCGCACGAAAATTAGCTAATGGAACCATCTAGATTAACAATCTCGACACCATAGTGCAAAAAGAACACTCGACGAATGTGAATGGACTATGAGTTGTAGAAGGGCATATTTAAAGCATGTTAGTAAAAAACAAAAATTTTCAGTGAAATAATACTTTCAAATTGCATGGTCACATTGTGATAAGCCTAATTTTACCATTCAGTATGCGACGTATCCATTACATTATGATGTTATTTAAATATATGCAGGTTCGTGTGTCCTCTGAATGTTTGTTGAAAAAGTAATACATATATATTATTTGATTTTATTGTCTTGTTTTGAAATTTGTGTAAAATTTATGTATTTCTCTTCCGGTGTTCCAAAAATATTTTAAATATCTAAATCGTGTGTCTATATATTATGTAATTTTATGTGTTCTGCCGTTGAATTGAATCGTCTTATAAAGTATATCCGTTAACGTCGCGTCGTTTACATAAATTTTCACCAAAAATTTAGTTTTTTGAATAATAAATTGTGTTTGTTACTTAAACACTTGGTAGTGATTCCATAATATTATGACTATAGAACTCAACCAGATAAGCAATCTATATAACGTATATCGAATCTTATCTTAAGTCTAATTATTCTACCTTAGTCTTCTTTCCACTTCTGGATTTAGACATCTTCCATTTGCTTCCACTCGTTTGTGTATTGTCCCCTCCTCAGCCAATTGAATAATGTCATCAAATTTTATTTAAGAGCATCTTGTCTGTCCATGGCCTCCATTAGAGTATTCTAGATCCCAACATCCATGTCATATACAATTATCAAAAATAGTTCGCTCTCTTATGTAAAGGGGGCGATTACATTCCCCATCTGCAGAGCGGGTGCAGAGTATCGAAAAAATAAAACTTACCAAATAAAACAATTCGTACTCCATATTATCACTTCGTGATTATATGTTTAGCATTATTCTAAATAACGGGTTCATGTTTCTATGGTATTCTTTCTTACTCTCGTACGTGCCTACGATTGAATCGTGAAATTTTGATATGGTTTGTGGTCTCCATTTTTATCATCATCCACTTATTTTTTTATTATTTGCTCAGATTGCTTCTATGAATGTATCTCTGACCAGATTCATATACACAATGATTGTTAGTAAATTTTAAATTACCTATCGTTTTTATGTCTGTTTCGAGTGTGAAAATTTTGTTGTTGTCTACAAATAATTACTCCCATTTTTTCACGTTTCGGTAATTGTGCAACCGTTAAAACCATGGATGTATTCGATGGTTTGTATGAGTAACATTTGGATACTAAATCGAAATATCAAACATCTATAAATTTTCGGAATTGTGATATTAGCCAAAACCTAATCAAGAAATCTACACCTTCTTATTGGAACTGTGAGTTGTTCTTAGTAAGTTTATCACAGTGTTTGTCTCAGAAGTAGGAATATAACGATTCTCACGAGGATATCCCAACTTTTAGGGTGAAGTAAAGATCTTTTAACATTTTTTTAAAAACATATCATTCTTATTTGCTAAAATATTTGCTATTAATCTTAGAAGTTGTAGGATTAAAATCTTCAACTAAATATAATTAATTTAATAGCACTAAGTGTTTTCTAAATGGTTTTATAATAATTTTGTATTAAGTATCCACGATACCCTATTATTTCACAAAGTGTTATTTAAGTGAATACTTCCTCTTAGTAAACAATTATCGGGTGTGCATTGAATGTTTTTAAGTAAAATCGTTTTGCAGAATCCACAAAATGTCATGCATTGAATATTGAAAATGAAGGGGCTATTATGTGAGCCCTGTGGAACACCGGACCGTAATTGTAGATAATTAGATTATACCTAAATATACTTTCAGATTTTGAATGGAAATACTTTGGTGAGATGTTTGTTGGTGTTGCAAATGTTGTGTACACGTGTATGTTGTATATATATACCTACAGAGACTTGGCATATTATTAGACTCACAGAAAAAATAGTTCCAATCTTTACAAATATTCGTGCGAGTAGGTACCAAATTAAGGAAAATGATTACTTTTTTGACTGATGGGCGTACATATATTGAAGTCCGCTCTGATTATTCCTTTTGACTTTTAATGACAAACTATTTATACAGTTTATTGCAAAAATAATATTTCCTAATGTAATTTTTTTAAATAAAAAAAATGGCATTTGAGTGTAAGTTTTAGGAAAAAGATTTTTTTATAGCAAATTTGTGAGTAAATTATTAAATTATTGTAGTTTGATTAAAGATTTTTGTAACAAAAAATTAAATGTCATGATAATATATGATATTAATCTAGTTGGGACTCGGTAAAAATGACGGAATTTAATGTTCTATGTCCTTTTGTACGTTATTTTTACTTGGTAGATGGAACTTATTTCGTATATAGTACGTTGTTCTGTTATTTTCTGCCATATGCTATGCGCTCCTGATATTTGAACCTTATTTATTAGACCGCGTATCTCGCATTATTCAATTCAAAGATACACAATCCTTGTTCTCCTGATATTTGAATTTGGCGATCGATTCACCATCAGGAACAAACGCTAATTACACCGTAATATATTCTTATATTCTACCACTTGGTCCTCTGTGTGTACCTAATACCTTAATAGTTGATGAGTCAGCAGCGTTATGCGGACAAACAGATATAGTAAGTCACTCCCACGAATATGTATCTCAAAGATGTGTACTAATTTTTCTGTGAGTCTAATAATATGGAATGTCTCTGTAGTATTAATGTCGAATATATCGAGTCGATACATCCACATAATGTATGTGTGTTATTACCTCAAGGCATGCATGGTTTAATGGTTAGATCGTGGGACGCGCTGGACGGTGGCTAAACCCCGGCTAGGTCGTTCCACTAATAGTTTTACCGATTCACCTCGTGGCCAGAGTCTTGTTAGCTACATACAATCCAATACATTACGAAGCACGGAAGTTGACTGAAGGGAAATGAACTTTGTACATTTTAATGGAATTGATTGTCATGTTTCCACAATACGTCGTGATGAGTCAACGTTGATAGTTTTAAAACAAAACATTTTTAAGGCAGAAGCTTTAGTCTTCTTCTTTTTGTTGTGTCGGTCAACACATCTTAATGCCCATCCACTCCCAGAAGGCCACAAACTTTTTTGTGGCGACCTCTAGGTGAGCTCTCAAGCACACTAATCAGGAGCCATTGTGGGCATGCTAGGAGTTTGTGCACAGTAGCACAAAGCGTCCTCAGCTATTCCTTCTCTGGAGGTTTTTCCTTGTACGACCGACCCTAGCCCTAATCCCCTTAAGGGTTTTTAACTTTGGCCACGGCCGGAAATCATGTTCTGGGGGCAGTCTCAGGTGTCTCCGCTAGAGGTTTTAATTATTGTTTTGTACAGGGATATTTTGGTTTTTGTATGGTCACTTCTGGGCTTTAGCACCGGGAGTATGGACAAAAATGATTTGTTCCCTGTTGTAATTCATTCATTAATTTCTACAACTTATGGTGGAGGAAAAAATAGGAGGAAAACTATTTGGGGCATAAAAGAATATCATGGCTAAAGAATCTCAGGTAGTGTTTTCGGGATTCTGGATGCGGCGTCACTAATTACGCTGACGCAAGATCGTTATGAGTTTTGTGTGATTAGGGTTACAAGATGAAAAATTCAAAAGTCCGGAGAAAAGGCCTGATTTCCATGGTAAAGTCCTGACAATTTATGCGTTGTGGGCAAACATTTTCAAGACAATAGGTATTTCACGATTACCAGAGATACTGCGTATTTTTCAACATATATTTGCAATTACAGCCCAGAATGCAAACGTGGAAAGAGTTTTTTCTACCATGGAGTCTCAATGGTCGAAAGAAAGAAACCGACTAAAGGTGTCTTCAGTTCGAGCTATACTTTTAGTTCAATATAATTTGAAGAGTTTAACATGTGAGGTTTTATAAATCAATAATTAAAGAAAAAACCTTACATAAAAGGTATATCTTCACATATTAAGTACGATAAAACTGATTAAGTACCTACTTGGATTATTACCAAAGGAAGATTATTTTTAGTTTGTTTAAAATCCTGAGATATCATGAGATTTGTAACCCTTGGTGTGATGGTCGGTAACCTCCGTTAGGAGCGACGTAAGAAGAAAAAGAGGAAGGATTGTTGATATTTAAATATACAATGGATTTCTAAAAAGTAACTTAGTTATATATTCTAATTCAATCTATGATGGATCTAGATGGGTCGGTGGCAGAGCGGTTAGCGCGCTGGGCTAGTAATCCAGTGGTCGCGAGTTCGAATACCGCCTCGACCGATTTCGTTCACCTAAGCACAAGCATTTATTTGCTTATTTTAGGGAACGTAGGAAGATGTATATGTACTTGTTTAACAAGGACATATTCATAAAAAAATAGATTTTTATTTAGCTTAGTTTAATTATATTGAGGCAACTTTGAATTGATTCTGATTGTAAATTCATTTGGAAAGCTTTCGAGTTTTTAATATTCATAATGAACATTCATTCAGAAAGAACTAATGAACTGTGTGGTATTTTTATTTTCCACGCTAATCTTGGTGTTGTGAGTTATGATTTTCTCCTATTGTTGAAATATTTTGCATACTCTATATTATATTTAGATGTAAAAACATTCTTACATCTAGTATAAACAAAAGAATCTGAACGATGCTCGAAAAAAGTAGGGTCATGCAAAGCATGAGGGTAAGGGTCCGGTTCTACGGAAAGTTCAAATTTCTAAATTAGTTTTATAAAAATATATGTATCAACAATATAACTTAAAACACTACTTATTACTGTGTTTGTTCATATGAAAGCAAGAAATTATAAAAAAATGTGAGTTTGTATCTAATTTTATTTATTTTGTGAATATATTTTTCATGAGCGTACCTATTTGTAATTTACTGTAATATTATTTGTAAAAATTATGACATCTCACTTTTTTAAACGTTAATGGGCTCTTACCTATTTTTGCGTGATTGGTTTCTATGGGAAATACTGTATATATTTTTTGACTCTTCAAAGAAAAATTAAAAATTATCAACTTTCAATATAATGGCTGAGTTATTTTCCAAAGGACGGATTGTATTGTATTTAGATTAGCTATATAACTTTTAGGAAAACTAACAGGTACATTCTATATCAAATATTAATTTGAACGCATCCAACAACAAGTTGCCACAAAAACAGTCTTCAACCGTGGTTTAAACAAGGTTTATTGTAATAAATATGTAGGAGTTAGGTATTGCTTTAAACTTTTTCCGATTTAAAAAGATAATGAGCTGTTATAATTTTGCATTAAAGATAATGATTTGAATTCAGCTTTTTATAATGGCGGTGCGGTGTGGTGTGGTGTGGTGTGTCGCTTCTTCTAACTAATATCGTAGATAATAACTTTACCGATAAATAATTATTATTTGAGATTTTTATCATATAATTGATAGATAAATTATGATTCTCATAAAGATAGAGATCTCAGATAATGAGTGTAACATTTTCAAAGAAATGAATTGTTACAGTCTGGTTCTGTTCTGTTTTCACGTACCTACATATGTAGGTATCTCTTGCATTATGTAGCGCCTCATGATACAATGGGAACTGCCTCGAGAGAAAGTAACGTCATAAGTCACAAAATCGGATTGATTATCAGCAGATGCTGGGGTCGTATCCAAACAACGACTTTTAAATTAAATTTTTACAAATTTACATAAGCAGTTAATGGGATCAATTCAAAAACGCGCTAAAATTATATTGTTATATCTAATTGATTCATTTTATGTATTTTGTACCATTCTGAAGATTGAATAAAATAAAGGAAGTTTAATAAGAATAAAATAAAGGAAGTTTAATAAGAATAAAATAAAGGAAGTTTAATAAGAATAAAATAAAGGAAGTTTAATAAGAATAAAATAAAGGAAGTTTAATAAGAAAAACATAAAGGAAGTTTTAAAACCCCGTTTCCACAGTCTACCTTCTTGGGCTGAACTCTCCTCAAGTTCATGTTTAAACTTTAAATCTATTATAAAGAATATGACTATTATTTAATTTTTTGTGACTAAATCTGTGTAATGTTTGTTTCTGATTAGTAACGGCTGCAACATTGGGTGAAATGCCTAAAGAGAAAAAAAAAAGTTTTATAAGATAAAAATGATAAAAGAACATCACTTTTGTATTATAATTTTGTGATTAGTGATGTGCGCTGTAGTAATAATCAAGAGATGAAGAAGCTGACGGACAACAGAGATATGTGGAGAGATGGAGTGTGCGGTGCAAACCAACCCTAGAATTGTAACCATGAAGAATACACTATGTATAGAGATTGCCCTAGAGACAGTTATATAACCAGGTGATTAGTGATGTGCGCTGTAGCAGCTACCAAGAGATGAAGAGGCTGGCGGACAACAGAGATATGTGGAGAGATGGAGTGTGCGGTGCAAACCAACCCTATAATTGTAACCATGAAGAATACACTATGTATATAGAGGTCGCCCTAGAGACAGTTAGGTATATGGACCAGGTGATAAGTGATGTGGGCTGTAGCAGCTACCAAGAGATGAAGAGGCTGGCGGACAACAGAGATATGTGGAGAGATGGAGTGTGCGGTGCAAACCAATCCTAGGATTGTAACCATGAAGAATACACTATATATAGAGGTCGCCCTAGAGACAGTTATATGGACCAGGTGATCAGTGATGTGCGCTGTAGCAGCTACCAAGAGATGAAGAGGCTGGCGGACAACAGAGATATGTGGAGAGATGGAGTGTGCGGTGCAAACCAATCCTAGGATTGTAACCATGAAGAATACACTATATATAGAGGTCGCCCTAGAGACAGTTATATGGACCAGGTGATCAGTGATGTGCGCTGTAGCAGCTACCAAGAGATTTAGAGGCTGGCGGACAACAGAGATATGTGGAGAGATGGAGTGTGCGGTGCAAACCAATCCTAGGATTGTAACCATGAAGAATACACTATATATAGAGGTCGCCCTAGAGACAGTTATATGGACCAGGTGATCAGTGATGTGCGCTGTAGCAGCTACCAAGAGATGAAGAGGCTGGCGGACAACAGAGATATGTGGAGAGATGGAGTGTGCGGTGCAAACCAATCCTAGGATTGTAACCATGAAGAATACACTATATATAGAGGTCGCCCTAGAGACAGTTATATGGACCAGGTGATCAGTGATGTGCGCTGTAGCAGCTACCAAGAGATGAAGAGGCTGGCGGACAACAGAGATATGTGGAGAGATGGAGTGTGCGGTGCAAACCAATCCTAGGATTGTATTACGACATTCAAGATTGTTATTAAATGTTTAATAATAATGTTTTTTTGTTTGATTAATCTGACATGTTTTGATTGATAGAAGCTTACTCATCATTTATAGCATTCATAATAACACTTTATACATATTTACATTTTATGGCATATTATATTATTGTATCAATAACTTCATTCATAGCTATTTATATCAGTTTAAACTGTACCTATACAATATCAAATAAATACCGATACATAGATATTTATTCATGTTCTAAATTAATGTTGATGCTAGTGCCAGCCAGTTTTTGCCAGTTTAGTAAAAAATAATTCAACAGATTATGCTCCCTTCAATTATTTTGTACTCTTTCAGTGGCAGCGGTATGAAATATGCTAGACAGTGTTTAATACATAAAGGAAAAGTTCTTTTAAGATATTGTGTGCTTCCTTTGTAGTTTTTGAGTAAATTGGACTATTTTCTTGATTTTTGTTGTTTTTATATAATTCATACTTGTTATTTTTTTTTGGCTGTACTAGATGTAAGAAAATACATTTTTTTTTTACATCTAAATAAAATATACCTACTTTTATAATTATACAAATACAAGTATCCTTTTGTTCTCCGATTAGCAGCAATCCCGGGGTCAAACAGAAGACACTGGTTAGTTGTAATAAACTCGGCACTTGCGCAGGGTGCGAGGAAGTGTTTTATATAATTATTATTAAGACCTACTTCTTTTAAATTAATTAGTATGGGTTGGAGTATTATGACTACAATTAAAGTCATAATAGGCCAACCTTCTCTAATTCCATGTCTCTTTATCCTCGCTCTTTAAACCTACTCTGTGCCTTTCTTAACTACTCTAAAATCTCTACTACGTAATGTACATTCATTTCTTCTTAAAAGGTTTATAATCTATTTATTTTTAGCGATAATTTTTTGTCACGTTGTCCGGATTTTGTTTTTTTTTTCATTAGAAAGGGGGTACTACCTCATGAGTGGTTCCATATAAATTTGGTCAATATCTGATGATGAATGTCACTAGAAAATCGTCAACACTTAAATTTGCAGATTACCCATATTTTAGGCAAATAGTTCTTAATCGGTTTCAATGATTTTTGGGAGTCGGTTTCAATGGTTCCTGAATTTCCTTCTTTTCTCAGAGTCATGTAGAATATGTTGATCTCTCGGTGCGTAATTTGTGATAATAATAATCTTAGTACCCGGAAATAATACATAGTAATTAGTTTTCTTCAACTATGAAAATGCGTTCGTTCTCGCCACGAATCCATTTTGAAACAATTATAATTGTTAAAAAACAAACTTAACAATTAACATATATTTTTTTACACGATTCTGGGGAGACATCTATGCGGCAGCATTGTCACCTCAGTATTAAGGATCATGGCTTTTATTATTTCTGAAACGATCTCTCAATACATGCGTTAGAAAAACTTTCGTCGTCATTGTCATAGATGGCGATAGTAATTTCAACTTATTTTCAAGTGTTGTAAACAAACCACACGACATAAATATAATCTGCATCGCTATTGGCGCTACAGACCTGTGTGGGCCCTGGCCATCTCCAGAATCCTTTTCCAGCGGTCCCTTCCCACCAATTGAATTTATATAACCACGTTTTTTGTATAATTGAATTAATATAACCATGTTTTTTTGTATAATTGAATTTATATAACCATGTATTTTGTTTAATTTGCTCCTTTCTGTAATTGGACTTATCCGGGCTGTATTATGTTTGTATTGTTACTTATTGTATGTATGTGTAGTCTGTTGAAAAGCCAAATAAATAAAAATTAAAAAATTATATTAATGTTTTTGTTTGTTTGTTTATTTGTTTATTTGCTTGTGTATTTGTTTGTTTGTTTGGTGGTTTGTTTGCTTGTTTCTCTGTTGTTTGTTTGTTTGTTTGTTATAAGGTACATAATTATTAATCACTTGAAATTATTATATACCATACAAAGAAAGATTATTAAAATTATTTTAGTAAAGCCAAGCGATTTTCCCACTGAAGAGTTATTTTCTCAATTTAAAGTTAAAAAATTAAATGTGTTATATAAAATAAATGCAATTAAACAAATATGTAAAGAATATTTCACTAACCAAATTCACCCTATAGACAATCTAAGAATTGGTCCTCGCACAAGTGGAATGATAAAGATCCCAAAGAAAAATACATCTTTTGGCCAAAATCATTATTCATATTATGGGGTGAAGTGGTTTAATGATTTACCAGTGGATATGAGAATAGTGGCGCAAAATAATTTTGGTGGTTTCTTGGTATTGCTGAAAGACTTTTTGAAGTAACATTTTTCTTGTGTATTCATTGTGTGTTGTTTATTTTCAATTTGTGTATTTTTATTTATTCTACAGACCAATTTTGTATTTTTTTTCTCTCTTTATATATAATATTATGTATGTTTGTATCTAAATATGTATGTTATTGTAAATAGATTAGTGCCTAGATTAAGATGTATGTATATAAATAGATTAGATAGTTTGTAGATTTGTGAAATGTGACTCACTTCAAAGCACGAGAAAACTCTTTTTGAAGTTGAGTCATAAAAAAAAAACAAAATTATAATGTATCTTTTTAAAAATTGTATATATTGTTGTATTGTGTATTTTTCTTTGTTATTTTTAATAATAATAAATAAATAATAAATAATATATACAAGTATCAAATTTGGATTGATTATTGCGCAAGCTTTCAAAATGATTACGCAAAACAACAGATGACAGATCGTAAGCCCTGCAGGTCCTGATTTCTCGGTTTTCCTATAATATACTATTAATTTAAGTTGATATAACTTCCTTGCCGTCTGGTTTCCCTTATAATTAAGTTGAGTTTCTATGATTTTCCTTGAATTATTATGAATTTAAAAAAAGAACGAATATGTCCTTGTAGCAAGAACATATACATCCTCATACATTCCCTATTTTTGCAGTAATGCTTGTGTTATAGGTTAACGAAATCGGTCGTGACAGGATTCGAACGCAGCTTGTTTCAAAACGTCACAGTTTAATGTTTGGTATATTCTCCTCTTGACATACGGACAGATTTGTCTATTTGAATATAGTTTTATTGCAGATAAAGACATGCTGTTCTCATTGGTGCCTCCATACATTCGACATGGACCAATTGAAGCTCGTCATGATAAGATAAGGAGCCTGTACCATGTTTCTTGTACTCTGTGTGAGCCACCATTAGTCAGTAAGATCTTCGTAAGTCGACTGCTAATATTATATTTATATAAATCAGTGGTGTGCTAGTGTCGTGTGTAGGTCGTGTCCTGTGTTTGTGGCATCACCACCACCCGCTACTCTCATCCAATAGTTTTAAGTAAGTCATAATATTATGTTTGAAATTTTCGACTTAGTTTCTTGACTTTTGTCTAGCGAATATATCTGTAGGTATTTGAAATTTCATTTTTAATACTGTGCAACTCCTAAATTTATACATACAATAGTGGGACCGGGCAGACGCTCTTCTGTCACAGACCACAGCTTCTACCTAGTCTACATACATACATATCATCACGCCATATTCCTTACGGGGTTAGCAGAGAGAACCGAGCGCCATACTCCTCTATTTTTGCACACATTCTTAGCTTCCTTTACATCCATGCATCTTCTCATACATGCTCGTCGATTATTCAAGCTTCGTATATTTCTTTCATTCAAAATATCATTCACATGGTCATGCCATCACATTCTGGGGCGACCCCTGCTATTCACTCCATCTCTTACACCCATTTAAATTTTTTCGGTCAGTTGTTCATCATTCATTCTTTCAATATGTCTTAACCACCTCAAGGAATTCACTTTCATTTTACTTATAATACTCTTATTCACTTTGCATTCCCTCCTTATGTCCTCATTTTTTATTCTATAATATATCGTTCTATTACATACTCTTCTTAGTGATCTCATTTCCACAGCATTTATTCTACTTTCATGCGTCTTTTGCCACGTCCATGTTTCACTGGCATACATCAAAGTGGGCACTACAATTGCATTATGTTCGGAAATTTTGGTTTCCTTTGAGATGCTCGGATCGGACATTACTGGTTTAAGAGCTCCGTTTATTCTATTACCTGCCATAACTCTTCTTTCAATTTCTTTATCAGATCTTCCATTCCGTTCAAACATGCTCCCCAAGTATAAATATTCCTCTACTTGTTCTAGCCATTCGTTCTCTACTTTTATTCTACACGGAGTTATACTTTCAATTTTTTCGAATACCAATATCTTAGATTTACTCACATTCATTCTCAGTCCATTCTACAGACATCCTTCATACACTTTTTTCACTAAATACTGTAACTCATTCGCATATTCAGCAATCACCACTTTATCATCTGCATACATCAAATCACGTACATTTACAGTATTTAGTGTCAGGCCTATATTTTCATTCTTTAGTGCTCTTACGCAGTGATCAATATAAAGACCTAGTCTACATGTCTACATTAAAAATAGCTTACTTTCAAACGATCAGTTTCTCATTATTAAAATATAAATTGCATTGATAAGGGAACTTAATAAAAAGGCATAATTTGATGAAAGTTGCGCAAGCGCATAAAGTGATCACGTAAGCCAAACGATAACAGGTCGTATTCCTTACAGGTACCTTGAGTTCCTGCTTATCCTATAATATTCCAACCTCGTCTCTATTGAGATGTAAAAAAAATGTCAAAAAATATTATAACACCTCTATTAGGCGAGAGTTTTGTGTGAAAATAGAAAATCCCGTACGTGTTTTCATGTAGGTGCACATACATAGGTACATATTTTGCTATGAATGATATTATCAATATTTATATAATAAGTATTATGTATGTACATGTAAGTAAGCAATATCAAATATATTAATATTATAAAATGATTGACAGATATGTATGTTGTTCATAATGTTGTTAAAAAATATTATAACACCTCTATTAGGCGAGAGTTTTGTGTGAAAATAGAAAATCCCGTACGTGTTTTCATGTAGGTGCACATACATAGGTACATATTTTGCTATGAATGATATTATCAATTTTTATATAATAAGTATTATGTATGTACATGTAAGTAAGCAATATCAAATATATTAATATTATAAAATGAATGACAGATATGTATGTTGTTCATAATGTTGTTAAAAAAACCTTATCACAAAATTGTGTCCGTTGTTTTTGAATATTAGATACATACATATTTATCTCTTGAGACATAATACCTACATAACCATTCCATTTCATCTTAATTTATTTATAAGATATTATTATATTTAAATGTTATCTATCTTAAACGTGTTTGTTTACATAAAAATTAAATTATCAAGTACCTACCTATTTACAATTTGTATATGGGTAAGTGAATGTATTGTTAATTTTTAACCCAAATACACTGGTTACCATAAATTTTTAAATTTTCACAAGTAGGTATTTAAAATGTATAAAATTATGTAAATACTAAGTGGTCTTCCAAAAGAGAAATGTTAAAGGAAATTCGCCTACAAAATGGGTGGATGGTAGAGCGGTTAGCGCGCTGGGATAGTAATACAGTGTTCGCAAGTTCGAATTCTGCCTCGACCGATCTCGTTCACCTAAAGCAAAAAACACACGCTAAATTTAGGGAATGTAGGAAGACTTGTTTAACAGAGACTTATTCATTTTTATATATAAAAAAATAAAATACCAAAAACATAAATGGGTCTATTGCGTTTAAGAGCGTAAACCATAGCTAAAATAGTTGGTCTTTCTTCTCCTATGGTGTTTATACAAAATCGACCTTCGTAATATAACAAAGCATAATATTCCTACATACCTACTTATTTTATAATTGACTGCACGTAACTATATCTTTAATTTTTTCTAATTCGACAAAATCCAGTCTGTAAAAAATATTATTAACCATAACATACCATCACGCCATTTCCCTATTTGGGGTAAGCAGAGAGATCCGAACGCCAGATTCCTCTCTATCTCTCTTGACATACTTTTCTCGCTTCATTCACGTCCATGCACTGTCTCAAACACGCTCTTCTGTTATTCTTATTTCTCCATTTTTCAAAAGTCAACTACATATGTGATCGTGGCAACATTTCCTCAGCCGACCTCTACTTTTCTCTCCTATTGTATCAGACGGTCATCACTCATTCTTTATATGTGGACAAACCACCTTAGATAATTTATTTTCATCTTACGATATCTTTTTCAATCATACATTCTCGTTTAATATCCTCATTTCTTATTCTATCGTACATCGTTTTACCACACATTTTACATCATTTCAACCGCGTTCATTCTACTTTCATGCGTCTTCTGCTATGTCCATGTCTCACTAGCATACACAAGAGTCGGTATGACGATACCATTCTTTATGACGCTGTAGGTAAGTAAATGTTTTATAAATGATTGAAATGGATGAAACATGAATTGCTCCTAGTTAGGGAGAAAATAATTTTAGGTTAAATGTGTTTGGAAATTGTTATTTTTGTTCCTATAGTATTATAAATGAATACCTAGTAATTGTTATTAATATTCATTATATCAAAAGATGATACGAATATTCATTATACGATTATAAAAAATGTTTTTTAAATATATGTACCTAGGTACATATTATCCCACATTTCTTTCTGTCTTATGATATTTATTATTTTTAAGGCTTTTGTATACCCTGGGTATATGGATGTACACAAAAATGCACACTTAATTATCTTCTAATGTATGAAACATGAAAAAATATTGTATATCACCTAATATGTGATATACAACATATTTTCGTGAAGAAAACGTAAAATTTGGAGTTTTTTTAAATAGCAAGAACAGTAATTAAAATATTATAATATTAAAAAATTCAGCCGGTAGATTTTCATATTCTCTTTCGATTGAAGTGAATATCTACTTGATTAGCCTTGTAGTTTTTTTAGTTACTTACAATAAAAAAATAAATAAAGGGTTTTTACAAACTTATTTTACAAGAAAACTATTAAACATATTCCATTTTTAAAAAACTCATGCAATAGAATAAAGATGTAAATACAAACTGTTATTTATATCAAAGACGTATCTTTTGAGGGTACTGGGGAAATTATTTACGAAATATAACTGAAATTAAAAAAATCCAAATAATACAAAACCGACCTATGAGAAATGTTTTTATTTGTAATAAATGAACAAAGATACATAAAATATGATGTCAAACAAAAAATACACTTTTTTGTTTCAATTTTAATGCATAAAATGCTTCATGCCATGATGCAAAAATATCAAAATCAAAATTGGATATAATTAAGACTATGTATAACACAAGAGACAGAGAAGATTAGACAAACGAAATAAAGTATGAACGCAGAATTCTCTAATGTATAATGGGCTTAAATTATATGAAAGTATACCGAGGGACATAAAAGGGGAAATAAGTTTTGCTCTTTTTAAGAAAAAATGTGTTAAATTTTGCCATATATAGATCTATTTTAATAAATAAACATATATCTACATCTTACTTTAGTTTTTTGCTGGCGGCATTAATGTTGTAGTTTTAATAGGACGATTGTTTCGGCTGGTATCAATTGATAGCATAGTCAGTCGAAAAAAGAAAGACCCAGAAGTTTCCTCCATTCTTTTCTTCCTGTTTGTTATGAGAGTTTGTTATCTTAACGAGACAGTAGTTACACGAAAGTATGCGAGGATAGGTATGCGTGGCGCTCAGATTATAGGTGTTTTATTATCCTCAGGCGACATTTATAGTCTTCAAATATGCGATGTACAATAATATAGCATTGATATTTGTAGGATATTTCGTGAGCAACTTCTCTCTCAGTCTTTGTATATTACCTATATCAGTCGTGATTGTCTGTCTGTCTGTTTGTCTGTAGGTAACCATTGTCGGCAGATGAGATCTTTATCTCCGCAGATCTTTAAGATAATACATGCCACGTTCTTGAAAAGAAACATTGTAGGTACTCATGTGATACCTTTAAACTACACTGGACTCTCTCGTTCTTTACTACATATCGACTTTTATTTGTATCTCAATATAGACGAAGTTGGAATATAAGTTCATTTATAAAAGAACTGGAAAATTAAGCACTAACTGAGCTTACGACCTGTCATTGGCTGATTAACGTGTTCACTTTAAAAGCTCGAGAAACGTTCGGAAATTTTGTATTTTTATTGACTTGCCTTATCAATTCAAATTTTGAAAATTCTATATGTATCTGTACGTTAAATGATATAATAAAAATATTAAATGGAATTATAATAAAAATATTTTCTAACGCCATATATTAAATAATTGGTTCGTAAACAATGAATGTCGATGACATGAATGATTGATGAACTTTCCGCAAGCGCTTAAAGTGATCACGTCAACCAGCCGATGACAGGTCGTAAGCCCTGTAGATGTCTGATTTCCCGTTTCTCATATAAATTTATATTCTGAATTCCAACTTCCTTTCTAATTGACATATTAAGTTTGGCAAATAATACATTATGTATAGGTATAGGCCGGCCACGCTTGACTTTAGTATGACGTCATCAAAAAACTATGCGACCCGTCGTAAGTCGTATGTTTGTACATGTAATTTTGATGCCAATACGGTGACCATCATTTTGTTTACAATGGACCCAATTTTTTTATTTAACTTTGATCATCTTTCCATTTTCACTTATTACATCATTTAAGACAATAAAGAATGTAATTATTAATTCTTACCTTACTTAACATGTCTGCGTAAGGGCAGCTATAAGGAATTGGGTCCATTCTACGCTTCCGAAGTAGTGCACTACGTAGCCTTTGGGAAAGTTTGCAATCTGATAAATTAATAATATATTTTTTCGATCTTATAATAAGAGAAGGTGAAACACAGAATTCGGTCAAGATTGTTCTATAGTAGGGCTGCTGTGTTAATGGAGGAGTCCGAGAAGCAACTGGTTCAAGTATGTTGAAGGTTTACTGTGAATTGATGTTGCAACTGAGGACTTTACACAATATAAACAATTTTTCAAAAGTAAAACAGGTCATATTAAACACATCACGTTAGTAAATATTCAATGTCATTTAATCACTGTCCTCGATATCCGGTGTGTCATCATTCGTTTCGAGCAATTTCAAAGTGACAGGTATTACTAAAAACATATAAATATTTCATCATTATTTTGAGTTATTGAAATTCTCACAATAGGTACTTGAAAAACCGATATGATGGACAAATATTGATAGAATGAAAAGAATAGTAAGGGTAATAAATCATAATCAATTTCATTTTTATAGATGTTCAACTTATATTTTGAATGCATTTCATATCTTTTGTAAAATTGTCAACGTCGACATATTAATTTTTATAACTCTACGTTTTTTTGGTGTTTCTAATAGAGGTGTATCACTACTCATTCTCTTTTTTATCGTGGACACATTATATTCGGTGATACCACATGCTTCTGCAGTTCTCTAAAGAGTATAATTTTATTCAATAACTGTACATATATTTTAATATTTGCACATTATTTTACGTACCTTACATGGTTTCGTAATCATTACAATAAGAATATTATAGAAATTTTGACAAAATATTTAATAAATAATAAAATATCAATGACAAATAAATGGTTGTGGTGTGTATGAAACAAATTTCATACATTCTATTTGTTAAAATAATGTTTTTGTTGTTTAAAAATACGCACTAGGACAAATTGTCACCCTATAGACGAAGATTTGAAATATTTCTTTAAAACGTCATTCACATTCACAAACGTCACGTGGTATCTTCGAAATAAGTGTATGATTTATAAAAGACGTACGTTTCAACATTTTATATGGGAGTTTGGTTTTTTCACTGCGACTTACTTTCATCTTCCGTCTATGTTTTTTTATATACAGAGAATAAGAAATAGATACATTAAAAGCAGAAGTATTTTTGTTCGATCGACATATTTTTGCGATGAGTCATACCAAAGTCAAGATTGGCCAGCCTATACTTTAACTTTTACTAATACCTACTTGAAATATTTTTTTTTTGTAATTTCATAAATATATAGGTATTATATTTATTCTATATAATATTATATTGATAAAACTTATACGATGTTGCATTCATTAAGCAGTAATTTATGACATTTCAACTCTTATTGGGTAGGCATCATATGAATTATAATGTTCGGTTAAGGGACTGTTCGTTCGCCGCCGTTCATATTGTTATCCAACTCTTCGAGTATTTTTGCTATGGATACTACGATTACGGGTTTTTTAAAATAAAACTTGACTTTTTTGAATAATTACGAACCTGTTCTTATGCAAGTGACAATTAAATTTACTTTTTCGAAAAACGAAACTGTTGATTATAGGTATTTAAAAACCATTCTCAGTGCTTAAGCCAATACTTAGCACACCGAAATGTATGGAATTTCTCAAGCTAAGCATTGAGAAAAATCTAAGTACGTTTTATCAATTCGGTCCTTAATCGAGATCTTTAACTTGCAGAATTTGTGTCTTTGTTGACAATACATGTTAAAACTGGATTAATTTGATATTTTGATAAAATTGAACAATTTAGTCTTTCTGAACTTGAATCGTGACTGCTATCAATATTACATAATATTCAGGCGTTATTTATTTTTTTATTTATTGAGACATTCACGGCTTAAAGTCCTTTACAAAACAAAATTTTAGATGACACAGCATAAACACAATTTATAAACATCCATGACATCTATAAATATAAACGTTAGCAGTTAATATAAAAAATAAAAACACATGAGAAAGGTTAAATATTTATATCGTTTTATGATCGATTTTGAAACATTGAAAAGTGTGTCCTCAATTTTTTGTTATTTAATTGTTCAATACCCAATCCATACTTTAATATACCATATTTTTAAGACTACAAAAAAATTAAATTTCAATTCTTATTTGGTTTTAAAATATTTTCGGAAGAATTCAACCGGCAATGTTCATCAACGCACAGTCGAGAAGCAAAAATCTATTTTATTTTTTATTCATAGACTGCTTTTTCTTTGCTTTCAATCATGGAGATTCGTTGGCAACAAATCGATGCATTTATTCTTCCACTCAGCCTTCAGGGAATCTTTTCAACTCGGATAGCCTAGTCTTCACAATTCGGTGCACTATTATCTTCACAATTACTGAGCAGTGAGCCAGTTGTTTCAACATGATTAGCTCTCTTTGGCACATTAAGTGCAGTGTCTGCAAGGTTTTAGAGTTCTCCGGACTCTTCATATGTTCTTTATGTGTTCTTTCAGAGTTTTGCAAGGGGCCGTTATTAGTCCCCATAAGCAGAACGGGTGGTGGTGGTGGAAGAACAGCCTAGTCTTAACACCATTTTTGTAAACCTAACCTACAAAAGTTTGCTAAAAATATGTTAGGTTTGTTTATAGTCATAATTGCGACTGGCGTGAACCAGTTGCATTATATATTAAAAAAAAGTTACTAAAATATTAAAATAAATGACTAAATTGTTTTTTTTTTTTACCAAACTTTTGTAGGTTATATTTAAAAAAATGGTGTGAAGACTAGGCTATCCTTTCAACGCTGCGTAGGAGGTACACACCATGTCGTGGCCCACCTGTTCTAAATACACCCATCGAGGACGTCTTCTGCCAGACGATCCATCAACCATTCCCTACAATATACCTTGTGGAAGATCCTCGTGCATTAGTGCATTCGATTTGTGCGCACTTTCAATATTTTTTAACAGGCTATGTAGGCTATATAGTATATTTTGGAATTTTTTTCTAAATCTTTGAAATAAATAAAAGTTAATTTTTCAATCTTTATTGTATTGCACGAGGTTTTTGGAATTTGAATTTGCTCAATACTTTTCTTGTAAAATTAGTTTTAGTAATACCCTTTTTATTTACGTAGGTACTTTTAGTGTATGTAACTAAAAATCTACAAGGTCCATGAAGTAGATTTTTACTTCAATCGAAAGAGAATATGAAAATCTACCAAGTTTTTTTATTGTTTTAATAACTATTCTTGGTATTAAAAAAAAACCTCTAAATTAAAAAAAAATATTGTATATCACATATTAGGTGATATACATTTTTTTTCGTGTTTCATACATTAGAAGGTCCTTACATCCGCATGCTCAGGGCCTTAATATACCGCTATGAAATATTTTTCCTTTGAGTTGCGACCGGCGATCTTTCCACACAGAAATATTTTACCAACGCAGATGATAAAATGTATGATATTGTAATGGGAGTGATTTTAATATATATATTTTAATCGAAAAGTAGGTACTTTTAATAGTAATATGAAGTGCATAATATTATTTGCATTGGCGACGGTCGAACGTTCGAGATGCGTGCTCCGGTGTCGTGAACTGGCTGGTGAATTATTCATGAACTTGTCAAAGCAATTCATAAAACGATTCATGTATACCGGGTGTCCCAAAAATTATACTTACGTACCTACGTTTAGCTGAATTTGCTGCAAGGATAGTATTCGTGAGCAGTTTGAAGAGGATTTAGATGTTCACTTTTTTTTCATCGTTGAGTGAGAGCTCACCTCCATGAAAATTTTTCGAATCCCAAGCAGAGTACAAAATTTATTTAAAATATATCTCAAGCCATTCTTTGGTCCGGAGGCGTATTAATTGCCTCGAATTGAACACGTATTAGCAGGAACAGTTTGTGTTTTTAAACCGTGTGCAATTGGAGGACACGTGCCTTGAATTCAACACGAGTTTTTAAGTGCATTAGCGCTACAAACCAGAGTCTAATTCGAGGCAGTAGTTGCCTCCTAATCAACACGGAAACGTAAATACGCGCTCCGCAGATACTGGTTAGTTGGAAGAAATTGCCAAACGACAATTTAATTTCGACAATTAAACGAGAATTAATGTGCTATTTATTTAAATTAGTATATTAGTACCTATCTATATTATATATATTTTTAAATTAAAGTGTGTATATTTTGTGACACCCTGTAGTGTACTTTGGTTAGGTAGGTAGGATTATAGTTGAATAATAAGCTCAATTGTTCTGTATAATTATTATTGTTGTTACCTGTGGGATTCGCTTCACGACCGGGGGCGCCCCACCCGCTATTTACAATATTCTTGTTTACCGCAGGATATGAGATACACTATTCATCTATGTACCTCTCTCATAGAATATGTAGGTACATTCATTTTATGATTTACATTATTACTTATTTGTGAATTATTGATTTGACGTCAAGGAAAGTATATATACCTACTGTTGACATAACATTTACAAAGATAATCTGTTTTATCCATTACTTTTGACAACTGATACAATATTATTGGTAGGTATAAATAATGAAATATTTTGATGGTTAGGTACATATCAAAGTAATTCATATTTAATTGATTAGATAACCAATCGTCAAGCAATGCG
This sequence comes from Molanna angustata, assembly GCA_963576475.1. Lineage (NCBI taxonomy): Eukaryota > Metazoa > Arthropoda > Insecta > Trichoptera > Molannidae > Molanna > Molanna angustata. Next base: position 37,629,421 of record OY754972.1, on the reverse strand, counting down.
ATATATATTCATTTTTCAATATAAACTACAGCAAGTTTCTCGTACGTTAATGTAAATTTATCTCTGAATAACATGTAAAATACATACAACTTTTTTTTTTTATTTTTTATTTATTTATTTATTTATTTATTTATTTATTCATTTATTTATTTATTTATTTATTTATTTATTTATTTATTTATTTATTTATTTATTTATTTATTTATTTATTTATTTATTTATTTATTTATTTATTTATTTATTTATTTATTTATTTATTTATTTATTTATTTATTTATTTATTTATTTATTTATTTATGTTTTTTTTATTAATACTGCTCTACGCTTTTTACATGAATAAAAAAATAATAATAGATTCGCGATATATAATAAAAATATAATAATTGATTAAATAAACCGGCTAATTTTTTTCATCTTGTAATGTATCTGGCACAATCACTCTGGAAGTTTTGTATTTCATTTGTAAATAACTCGTACGTTTTGTTTCTCTTTCAGGATGGTGCTAGTATTGAACGGTGTCCTCCAGGAGGAGTGCCCGGTGGACACCCGATCCTTGTTCGCTGCCCATCCAGTGTACAGAGACACAGCCGCACACTTACTATCCACGCCCAGTAGGACAGTCGGACCAGCGGGACTGCTGTATGTACAGCAGAGGGAGATGGCAGCCACAGTACCACATGATAGTCAGTATCTGAAAACATTTACATTCATTAATATTAGTAGGTACTATTAAGAGTCTTCAAGAACCACCGAAATGAAAACTCTCTGACTTATCGAGGGAGTATCCCATCACAGACAGAGACGTCGGGCGATGGGGGAGAAACAGAAGATGCCACTGAGATCACGAGGACAGAACGGACTCGACAAGAATGACTGTCAGAGATTATGGAGGGGCAGCTGGTCTTCCGTATTCCAGGAATAGGAGCCATGACCAACAGGAAATTTAGTACCAAAATAAGCAGAAGTATAAGATGTATTAATGTTTTAAGAAAAAAAATCATGACAACCTTGATAACAAGAAACAAATCAACGCAATATATTATACTGATTATTCAAAAACCTTTGATAAAAGTTGACGATCTTTTTCTGATAAATAAGCTAAAACTTTTGGGAATTCACGGTGATCTTCTTAGGTGGCTAAAATTTTAGCCAAATTGTGGATTATGGTGGTCATCTATCGTCTAACACAGGTGCCATCAGGTGTTCCTATTTATGGCCTACTTTTTTAATATTTATATACATGACATAGGATTATGCTTTAGGAAAAGTAATTACATACGAGTATTTTATACGCTGACGATATTAAAATCTATAAAACTATTAAAGACATTACTGACTGTGAGGACCTGCAACTTGACCTTCGTAGACTAACTTCTTATTGTGTCCAATAAGCTCTAACTAAATGTAAAAAAATGTCACTCCATTACATTCTCTAGGAAAAAGAGTACAATACAATACAATTACACAATCAATAGGGAGATAATCGATAAGAAATCAGACTGTAGAGACTTAGGCATACATCTGGACAGTAAATTCTTATTTGACAAGCACATTGACACAATTAGACAATATTAAAATTATAATTAGATATGGTATAATTATGGTACAAAGGTGATAGAGCTGTTACAGAGAATGATGCTATAGGAACGGGACCGGACGTAGAAAATAACGGAGTTGCAATTTTGAGGTGTGAATTTGACAATGATATCGCAAGGATGAAAGATATTGATGCGCCGGGAATGGACAATATTCCGTTGGAACTCGCAGAAAATGGTACACTTGATACAATTTTACAAATTTCTTTGCAATATTTATATAACTAGCTGAGAAGCTTCGCTTCGCTCAGCTTCTAAGCTAGGGCTTGCAGCCGGCTTTTACCGCTGCGCGGTAAATGACCGCCTCCGGCGGTCCATGGCACTGAGGGGTCTGAAGGTACTGAAGGTACTGAACGATCTGAAGGTACTGAGGGGTCTGAAGTTACTGTCTGAAGGGATGAAAGATTAGGGAGGAAACGAAGAGGGGTATGAGGCATTGACGGAACGGGAGGTACAGAAGAACCTGAAGGGACGGGAGACACTGAAGAGACGGGTGGCACTGAGGGACAGGAGACATTAAAAGGACAGGAGGCACCGAAGGGACGGGAGACACTGAGGGACCATTTTTAATTATACAGGCAATACGAAGATTGCTGAGTTTCAACTAAATCAAACGCATATAATTCGCAAAGTGGTTAAAAAGGTTGCAAACCCTATTGTAGAAGTCAAACGAAACTTCTCTTTTAGTTTCTTAATTTGCGTTTCACAAACCATGACACGGAGCAAGCTTTATTTTTCGCTGCTGTGTTTGTCGCCTCCGCACAAAGACGTTATTCTTATAAAATATTAATTTACAAAATAATAAATTGGTTAATTTTAGAAAGATTGATATTTTAAACTCCTTGTAAATAAACATGTAATAAATATTAATATTTTTTCATGCAACTCTCCAATAATAATTAGTACTTTAAATCCTGGCAACACCGTGGTTGACATTTGACTTGACGTTTGACAAATGACCGATAAATTATGTTTGCAAACTCAACATGTAGTCTAAATCTAAACTAAATGATATTACTTAAATGATCACCTATTGTGTGTTATGTGTATTTAGATTGTATAATTTTTTATGCTTAAATAAGGATATTCGCCTTTTCAGTTAATTTAGCAAGCATTCGCAGACTCTTATTTTAACTGCAGACATTAAAGCGGTACTATAGTTTGGTTATGGACATTTTATATTTAATTCACCAGAATTTGATGTATTTCAGATTAGCATTACAGTAGCGAGATGTATTCTAAGTGCAATTTTTTTAATACTATAATTTATTTTGCCAACTGTAACCACTAAAATATAAAATCATGTATGTTCTCGTCGGTGATAATTTTTTTTTCTTGTTTATGTTTACCTCCGTTTCACGATGAAACTTTATCTGTTACAGAAACATATTATATTATTATGTTATATTTTTCAACTTGCAACTGACAGTATAGCCAATCAGCGGAGACTTCTAATTGGCTGTTAAATTATTATATTAGATGTAATATATATGCTGTTAATCTTCCAAAAATTTACAAACAAATAAATATAATAATTTTAGTCTAAATTTAATACTTAAACTTTGTCGTATGTCTGTTGAATAACAAATGAGAACGTATGAGGCCGACTTAAAAATTATTTACCAGTTAAGACTAAAATCACTCTAACGCGACGTCTTACGTAGGCGATTCAAGGCGAACGCGAAGCGGCGCGAAAATAACAATTAGTCGGTAACTATTGAAGTGTCCTGCGTTACCGACCGCGAGTAGGGTACGGTGTGACATGGTATGATGCGAAGCGAACGCGATCAATTTGTTTGATATTTTCGCGCGAATTGGAAGCGGTGCCATAGTTTTTTTTGGTAAAGTATAATGTCAGAAGCACGATTCGCGTGCCCGTAGGACAGAGCCGCAGCGTCGCACCGCATCACTTTGAATTCGCATATATCCGTTCGGATCGCTTCGCATTCGCGTTCGCTTTGAATCGCCTACGTAGGATGTCGCATAACTCAACAACACATGCTACCATTACTTGACTACGCTGACATTCAACTGAAGATCAACTTAACAAACTCGAACGGTTACAAAATGTCTGCATTCTATACGTGTTTGGACTCAGGAAGTTCGACCACGTATCCGAGAGCAGGCAACGACTGAACTGGTTAAAGATCCGTCACCGAAGAGATTCCCGTGTTCTTTCCCTTTATATATTTTGTATTTTTAATACTTTAAAAGTCTTTAATTATTATTATTATTAGGTGATGTATGTATGTCGAGTATCGAGACGACAATGCGTATATGTCAGAATAGGAAAATGTGTTCGATTCAATATGGTTATATAGTTTTTATAGTTCGATTCAAGTTTTTTCAATTAAGTTTTTGACAAAGATATACATTGTTAAAGATATTGAGAAAACTTACCACGTTAATAAGTTTTGTTGAATTTGATAGTAATATATTTTTATCAGATACCTACCTGGATATTAACAAAACACGATGAAAACAGAGTGGATGCCTTTGAAAGAAAAATCTTATGCAGAATATACCTATGTACCTATTAACGACTGTCAAACATGGCGTAAAAGATATATATCACCGAGCTTTATGATCTTTACCAGGACCTCAGCATAGTCATGAGCCATGGGGCAGCAGAACTGGAAGGTGGCAGCCAACGATAGAACAGTATGGAGAAGATTCTTGGACACAGATAGGACCCATCAAGAGTTGTGACGCTAAGAATAATGATGATGATATTTTTATGTGAATAAATTAATTGATTGTTGGCAATTATTTAATTTTATTTTCTTAAATTTATCTTCATAAATTTGAAAGTAAAATAATTTGTTAATCAAATGAAACATACAGAAATGTTTTGAAAATATAGATTTCTTCTTCCTTGCCTCTTCCCAGTTCATCTGGAGCGGCCCTTCTGGTACGACCTTTCCTTTCTTGCCCTTCGGAGATCTTTCCATCTTGCGTCATTTCTCTGGTTAGTTGCTCCTCCCTCAACTCCTTAATATTTGTCCACCAGGTGGCCTATGTACGGCCTCTATTTCTGGACTGAGTGCGTATATCCTGTGTGAGTTTAACTATATGAACCTCATTTCGTCTGGTAATGTGTCCGTACCATCGGTGTCTGGCCTTTAGTTTCTCCGGAATAGAGGCGACTCCAAAACTACCTCGGACGTATTCATTTCTAATTTGATCCTCCTTTGTAACACATCTAACTCTATCACTCATAATAATAACTCATAATTCTTTAGTTTATTCCTAAAAATTTCATTTGAAAGCAAGCATTACATACATACCATCACGCCATGTCCCTCGCGGGGTAGGCAGAGAGAACCAAACGCTACTTATTTCTATCTTGACACACATTCATCGACATTCATACATTGTCCTATACATATTCATTTGTTGTTCATGCTTCTGACATCTCCGCCTTTCAAAATAGCGTTCCCATGGATATGCCATCCCTTACTTGGGCGGCCCCGACCTCTCATTCAATTCCTGTCCGCAATGTATATTTTCTTCGTCAGGCGTTCCTAATTCATTCTGCCCATGTGTCTAAACCATCTCAATGTGTTCACTTAAATTCTATTAATGACATCTTTCTTTATCTTACATTCTTTCCTTATGTCCTCATTTCTGACCCTCTCATACATCGTCCTATTATATCTTCTAACATGACTTTTAAAATACTTAATTCTATAATGGCATGCATTTATAGAATTACCTGTTAATAATGTATAAAGAGGCTCTGGAGGATATCTATTGCAGGTATGTGTACTATTCCATTGTTACAACACATTCCTGGGTTTTCTCCCTTCCATTTCGAATCACCACAATATGTACAAATTATAGACATTCTACCAAAAGTTGATACTGGCTCAGAAATAAATTGCAACTATAGGTTAATATCTATATTGCAACTATAGGAAAAAGCAGAATTTTCCTTTTGTCTCCATGATTCATGTTTCAATGCCACATCTGTTATTTTACATACAAAAAAAATAGTGTTTGGCGATATTGTTAAGCGTTTTCAATTTGACTCCTCAGGGGCCTTATGACTTGAAGACTTAGAGGCTGTTTTATACTTTTAATGCTGCTAAGATGGCGCATTCAAGTGCAGTAATTTCTATTACTTCAACGTCTTGCATATTCATCTGATCTATTATCATTAAATTATCACGACTCCCTACCTCTATCCAATTACTTGAAGACTGAAAATCTGTATTTCTTCTTTCTTGCTGCAGAAATTGTAATACCCTATACGCCGTCATTCGTAATCTTCTGGCTTCACATCTCCTTTCTTGCTGTTCTTTAGATTCGTTTGCCCTAAGTGCAACCATTCGCAACATGTTATTTTCATGTGCCATTCCTTCTGCACTTATTAACCTACTCCTAGAAGAATGACATAACCTGTACACCGAAATACAATAATCACCAACTCATTTATGAAAATATCTTTAAACAAATACCTACGTTCTTTCCATATGTGAATGTTGATTTAAAATTTACCTAAATTCATCGAGAATTGAAATTTCAACTTACATTTTTTTGTAACTATATAGGCTAAAATTTGATTCTGAAAGAAAATAAAATATAAAGTTATTAAATATTGGAAAATAAACTAAATCAATACATATTAATTACGATAAAAATATAAAGTAGGTAACTTTCGAATATTTGACAGCTGAAAGAATGGTGGAACAACGCGAGGAAAGCAAATCTGACCCACAATGCAAAAGGGACCATTTGTTCAACGTGAATTGCTCACTCTCCCTGTGTCGGATTTTATTACTTCGTGCCATTTGAGGTCTAATTACGATAGGGACGCATATATCAGAATGTTGGTATTTTTGTCATCTTCAGGGTAAATTCACATATATCAATTTTGGCGACTCTGCGAGTAAAGCATAAAAGCATTCTTTAATTCTTATTATATAACATTTAAACTAACTTTCTTTTGAAAATAATAAAAAAAAACATATCAGCTTGTGAGGCTTTGTGTTTTTATACTGTTTCAAATGTAATATTATAAAAATGTAATATTGTAAGTTTTTTACTCTACTGTAAAATTGCCGATTTCCACATAGAAAGATTTCAAACGAATGTAAGAACAGGCAGCCTTGGGCAGACTGACATGAATATAGTCGTGCACAAACATTCGCAAATCCAGAACGACAATCTTACCAGGTCTACTTTATTTATATGCAGATACGGGAGAAATACTTACAGAATTACTAAAGAAAGAAAGAGAAATACTAGATTTCTAATAAAAACACTACCAAAAAAACTTAAACTTAACGCGAACAACACAGTAAGCCAGATATTTCACGCATCGAAGATAGAAATTAGAAATCGCTTTTGATGTTTAAAATTTTGACTAAACATTTCGCATTGTCAAGTCAATGTTCCTCGGCGCAGTAAAAACTGGACCAGAAAGTTTCTTCTGTTTACTTTACTAATTACTTAGATTTCAAGGTAAGACAGATATTTCCGAATGAATCACTTGAATATTCTTTCGGAATTAACAGGTTCTCGTGTATTAATTTAGATAAATTTCATGGCATTTGACATGTCATACAAGTCACAGAGTTCGTGATTCCACCATATATGGCCACACAGTGTTTATTGTCTTTGATTGCTTCCAAGGAATTCTGTCTCAAAGATTTTGTTCTTGTTATTAAGGTTGATTCTTATCTATCAGTTAAATTGACAACTGTCTTTTTTCCTTTTCTATTTGCAATATTTTCCTTACCAACCATATATTATGGGGTTTGAGAAACACACTACTGAACCCTTTTTAAACATTTTTCACCTCCTTCGCATCAATATAGGTATGTGCTGTATATATATATATATATATATATATATATATATATATATATATATATATATATATATATATATATATATATATATATATATATATATATATATATATATATATATATATATATATATATATATATATATATATATATATATATATATATATATATATATATATATATATATATATATATATATATATATATATATATATATATATATATATATATATATATATATATATATATATATATATATATATATATATATATATATATATATATATATATATATATATATATATATATATATATTTTTAAATTACTCTAGAGCAACTGCAGAACTTGTGAATTGGTATTATAACCACTAATATATATTTTTTTATGTTTTCTTTCAGAAAATGTCGACATAATGGGTTCCGATGATGCCACATCTTGTATAATTGTTGTTGTAAGGCATTCAGGTAAGATTTAATCATATTTTTTATTGAATACTAAGAATATTTTTCTACGCCACTTGCAATTCTTCTAGAACATCCTCGAATTTTAGATGAGTTGGAAAAAATCTAAAAGAAAATAATAGCAGATTGCATGAAAATAGGAACCTAAAAACTACTGTATTGGTTATAATTTTGTCATTATCGTTGATAAAATTTAATAAAATTTCTGTGAGGCATCCGCTTGGAATAGTTATTCCACTCTTTTCAATGATCACCGTTTTCGCGTGTCCTGTAAGAGCTGAGAAATCGAAAATACAACACGCAAATAACATCTCACATAACTCAGAAATGATGTTCACCACCAATTCTGAATGCCTGTTTAGGTGAGACGAGACTGGTCTTTGGGGATGGACGCACGTATCGTGCTTCCTTTCTTAAGGTAATACACACTCGCACGCTAGTAGGATATTCCAAGATGATATGAATTAAACGTTGTATCACACAGGTTAAAGATGGCTAAAAAAAAAAAACATTCAGTAAAACTGAATCCAAATAACCTTTAAGGTGTATGCTAAATGTTGATAATAAGCCCGTGGAACAAGTAATGAGTTTCAAATATTTAGGAGTAGAGATCTGCAGCCATAACGACCTATACACTGAAGTCCGCGAACAAGTAAATAAAGCGTCTGTCGTATCTGGATGTTTGAAAAATATGATCTGGAAAAATAAACACATGCGTATTGACAGTAAGGTCAGAATATTATTAGACATGCGTGCGACCGATTATGACGTATGCTGTGGAAACGCGAGCAGATACCGTACGAACCAAGGGGCTCCTTAAGGACACTGGTAAAACTCTCCGAGATCGTGTTTGCAATGTTCAAATAAGGATAACATGTGGAATACAGGACATCGTTCGATGGAGTAGATCCAGAAGATGGCATTGGAGGGACCACGTAGCCAGGATGGACAGTGATAGACTTGCATATATAGCAGCAAATGAAATTCCTACTGGCCGCCGCCTATCCGGTAGACCACCCAAGAGATGGAAGGATAGCTGGACTTCGTCATCCCAGGAGGCATAGTTTCTGAAGAACAGACCATCGAGGGAGATCGCGATCCACTTCCACGCCGGCGACGCTATAGAGCTCATTGGCCCTGTTCACCACCGGACGCAGCCGCAACATCGGACAAACACAAAATATCCACCATCCATCGGGTTCAACCACTGCCCCCGAGAATCCAACCACACACGTCAGGGCCTCCGATTGGTCTCGAAATCGGCCGCTAAGTACACTCCGTTTCAAGTCGGAGGGGCTTGTACCCCGACCCCTCGGTCCTCGTGTTGGCGTCCGAAGGTTCCGCGGGCTAACACCGGGGGCATCCGACGCAATCATCACCTGTCAGATTTGACGTCTCGTTGTCAACACAGGATGTCTGACCCGACGTCTGCGCCGGCGGTGTGCCCGAACCACACAACAACATTCGCCACAGTTGACGAGTAACTGCCGAGCGAGACTAGAGGCGTCCGTCCTGCTCTTCTCTAAGTATAGAATGACGAGGGCGCAACAGCGTCGGCCGCCCACCCCCGCCTTTACTGCCTAGGCCCTTAGAGCCGCAAAGACCAACTAGGTCTACTAAACGAAGAAGAAGAAGTATAAATTAAATTGAAGTAATATAGAGCGAGTTGATTAGTTGATATTACAAAGCTCGCCGTGTACTGAAAATGAAGAAAAATGCGAAGCGAAGTTGGTGTTTTTTTTACTTCAAAGTCCCCGAAAAAACACGAAAAATACAAATCTGCGGATCTTGGCATGAAACTATGTCGATATGTTAAGAGAAATAAATTCTCTTGAACAAACCGACATGGATTATTCTCTTTTTAAAATTTATATATTTTATTACCGTGGCTGAATTACAGTTGTTTATACCATATAGTTAGAATTATTAATAAATTCAAGGATAGGTTCCATTCAAGAGAATAATCTAGAGTTGGTACATATATACAAAATTGGCTTTGCAAATTGAATTACGGTGCAAATTATGCCAATTATGGTACAGCCATCCATATTAACATATTAGGTTAGCATCATACATATTATGTTGGTACCCATAGATGTAAAAAAAACAAGGATGTGTTCTGCTGTATTTTAATGTGAGGCATGTTTTTGTTCAAATTGATTCCTAAAGTGCCATCAAATATTATCTGCTATCAACTTATCTGTTGTTGATATTAAATTTTTTTTTCTATTTTTGTGCACCTAATAAAATCAAAGTATTATTCTTTTTATCCATGTATAAAAATTCCCGGGTTCGATTTCCGGCGAAGACACAGTTTTTGATTGTGTTTTCAGTCTGGATCTGTGAGGAAGTAAACATCACAAGCATTTTAAGTCTCCAAATTATTGCAAATTAGTTATTGGGTGCAGTGTTTAATTATATTTAACCTGTTAGTTGCTCGAGTAGCAATACAAAATATATAAAATACTAGCTGACCGACAGTCACTTTTGCATGCCCTCGTGCTGATTAATTAAGAAATTTATAATTCGCTATTTGATATCAGTTTGACAATTTGGACAGAAAATGTGTTCTTAGTAAGATTAAAATATTTAGTATCTATATTTAAAATAATAACTAGGAATGGATCATTCTTTGAAAAAAAAACTATCAAGAACATTTTTAATCTTTTTTTGATCATTATAAACTTTAAAACGGTTGCCCATATTCTACCTCCCAAAACACTCATACTCATACAATTATATTTGTTTATATTATGTACAAGAAGATGTATAAATAAATAAATAAATAAGATTTCAAGTCCCTATTGTAGGTACCTTCATAGTACCTTCGCTACAGCGGACACAGACTGACACAGCGGTCGGATAGGCACATAATAAGACTAGTTGCATGTAACACATGAGATCCAACTGTCGATGGCGATAGCATGCATAATTGAAGAATACGCACCAAACTATAAATACTTAAACGCAAATAAATAAATATTTGAAGATTTTTTGTTTTCTATATCTAACATGTAGGTATGTATGTCAGGATAGGATAGTATGGAGGTCAGTCTGTTTTTCCTACCCAGAATATGTAAACAGCATGATGTATGTTTGTAGATTAATAGTAGGTATCAAACTATTGTGTGAGATATTGTGTAGTGTTTACTGCCTTACAAATTGTGTGAAACGATTCTCACTAAATTCAAGTCACGAAATTCAATTTTTAAAATTGCTACAAAAATTTTGAGGTGTTCATATTTTTTATAGAAAATTAAATTATCTAGTTGGGGTGTTTCGGCTTTTTTCGATATTTTATAATACTTTGGAAATGTAGGCAGTTAAACACACAAATTTATCATTTGTGTGTTTGAGAAACTCTGGAATTTTTTTGCAAAAGCAATTTGATATTTTGTATTTGTCTATATTTATACCAATTTTCCGGGTTCTTAAACAAATCGGCAGTTGGATAATATAGACTGTTTTTTTACATGTTCCTAGTTTGTTACGTCTATGATCCGAGCGGGCCTAGTATTGTTATGTTCATGTTTCTCATTGATAAAATAAATGGTCGCACATCACATGTCATGTTAATGTAACATACATACATACATAACTTATTTTAATAAGATAAGAGTCATCCCAGACGAACAATATTAGAACAATATTAGTACATCATATTATGATTGTACACACGTTTTGTGGAATAAGTTTTACACTTAATATATATATATATATATTTTTTAAATTTACATTAGAGTATTTTATTTTTTCTCTAAACTATATAAACAGTTTGTTAGTGCAAGATCCTCTCATACACTGCAGTTAATAGTTACAGTACAATTAAATTATACAATTAAATTTCACAATACAATTCCTTGATGGGGGTGGTCGAGCAATGATGATAAACACAGTTACTTAATTACACATATTATATATATCTAAAATAATAAAGCAATCAAAATGTTAGTGTTTGTGTGTGTGTGTGTGTGTGTGTGTGTGTGTGTGTGTGTGTGTGTGTGTATGTGTGTGTGTGTGTGTGTTTGTCTCACGCCTTCTGAAAAACCAAGAGCATCTAAAAATCTAATTTATGTGCGAACGTGTACCTGTATACCTGATGCAGTGTCACGCTAAAAATAATGCGATAAAAATGCTGAATTTTAAAAATATTTCAATAATTATTTTTTTCATACAAAATTTTCCAAGTCGTATCTGTCAAAAAAGTGTACATTTTGCACGCAAATATCTGTTAGTTTAAAAGTTAGAAGTACGTATTTACACGAAGAAAATATATTTTCAAGTATAACTTAGCGTTTAAGTGAAAAACATGGTGAATATTTTGTATAATTACAATGTTTAACTTATTTTTAAAGTAAGCGTTTTGTACATAAACGCCGCCATTTTAATATCTTTTCATACAATATTTCATTTTCCTACCGAATGAATATGTTCTTGAAAATAATAAACCTTTGAAATAAATGAAATTATGAAATAATAAAATGAAACACAAGACATTACAGCAAGTTTTAAGACGTATATTGTAAAAGTGTGTTAATTATTAGTAAAGATATAGGCATAATAAAATTGCATAATTTGTATATAATATTTGATATTTCGGACAATTTTCATTTTTATGGCATCGAACAAACCAATGTAGGTACCTACATATTATTCAAAAAATGTCTACAAACCATTTGATATTTTTTACATGTTCTATGGTTACTATGGTAACGGACACATTCTGATATTCAAATAAAATTTGTTATAAATCGAATTCGAATTAATTTAGAACATCATTGTAGGTAGGTACCTACATACCTAATACTACTCAAAAACCAACAATATACTAATTTCGTATAGGAAAATTATTAAACTATCTTAGGTTAACTACAATACACATGTCATTCAATCTACAAACTATTTCCTATAGTGAAATTCTTCTTTTTTTATGTAGACCTTTGGGTGATTTTTTATACAAACTATTTCTTGGAGTTTAATTCTTCTTCCTCTTCTTTTGTGAAGTCATTTGGTACAGTTCATAAATAAACTATTTCCTATAGTCTAATTTTTCTTTTTCTTAATTTATGTAGACCTTGGGTGAGTTTTTATACAAACTATTTTCTATAGTCTAATTCATCTTCTTCCTCTTCTTTTATGTAGCCCTTTGGGTGAGTTTTTATACAAACTTATTCCTATTATCTAATTCTTTTATTTCTTATTTTATGTAGACCTCTGGGCCAGTTTTGATACCAACTATTTCTTTTAACGTAATTCTTCTTTTTCTAATTTTATGTAGACCTTTGTTGAATTTTGTATAAACTAACTTCCTATAGTCTAATTTTTCCTCTTTTATGTAGACCAAGGGAGAGTTTTCATACAAACTTTTCCTTTAGTCTAATTCTTCTTCATCTTCTTTTATGTTGACCTTTGCGTTAGTTTTTTATACAATCTATTTCCTGACGTATAATTATTCTTCTAATATGTAGACCTTTGGGTCAGTTTTTATATTAACTACTTTCTATAGTCTAATTCTTCTTTTTCTTATTTTTTGTAGATCTTTTGGTTAGTTTTTATGCAAACTATTTCCTTTAGTCTAATTCTTCGTTTTCTTATTTAATGTAGACGTTGGGTGAATTTTATATAAAATATTTCCTATAGTTCAATTCATCTTCTTCTTCTTTTATGAAGACCATTTGGTCAGTTTTTAATATAATACATTTACTATTGTGTAATTCTTCTATTGCATATTTTATGTAGACCATTGGGTCAGTTTTTATTACAAACTATTTGTTATAGTCTTATACTTATTATTTTTTTTCAATTAGTCTTTTGGGTTAGTTTTAAGTCTTATAGTCTATTGTATAGAAATATTATAAACAACATGCACACTTGACGAAAATACATAAAACGAATGGGATGTGACCATCACTAGAATCTTCTCAATACTTTTTTTCAATCGAAATTTACACCATTTATTATATCATCATATATTGCTTAATTTTCAATAACTACATATTTGATTTTGATGACAATATAATAAAAAATCGGGGTTGTGGCCATTACTGGACTCTTCACAACGTTTATATTCAAATTAAAAACTATTTAAGTCTTCTTCTGTAATGTAGATCAGTTTTATTGTGCAAAAATATAATAATCTATAGGTATGCACACTTGACGAAAAATATAAAAACGAATGGGATGTGACCAACACTAGAATCTTTTCAGTACTTTTGTTTATTTAATTTTTAAGCCATTTCCCATCATCCAAAATTACTAAATATTTAAAACACATTTGCGTTCGATGACAATATATAAAAATAGTGGTTGTGGCCAAATCCAAACTCTTTACAACGTTGTCTCTTTATAATCAGTCATATTTAAAACCATTTACCATAGTCCATGCGTGCAGAAATTGTATGTACCTACTTATATATAAAAACAAATGGGTTGTGGCCATCACTTGAACATTTTACATCGCTTAAACTCAATTAAATTTCAAACTACTTTTCATACTACGAATTAGCAAATATTTTTTGTGACAATATTATATAAACGATTGCTTATTCCTTCACTAATTTACATTCTTGGCCAACGGCGGGACATAAAAGCTAGTTAGCAATATAAAATATGAGTTCAATACAATATGACGGCTATATACAAAATTACTAGGCAGGCACTCGTGAAATAGACAATACCCCCTATTCAGTAACTATTGTAACTAAACTAGTTGCATGTAACACATGAGATCCAACTGTCGATAGCGAAAGTATGTAAAGTTGAAGAATATGTACCAAACTATAAACCCATAAATACAAATTATTGAATATTTTCAGATATTTTGTTTTCTATACAACATATTATGTAGGTATGTATGTCAAGATAGGATAGTATGGAGGAAGATCCTTTTTTCCTACCCAGAATATGAAAAGAGCATGATGGTATGTATGTATGTTTGGAGATGAAGTATCAAACTATTAAGTCTTCTTACATATTGTGTATAGGCGACTGCCATACAAAATGTATGAAGCGATGTCGTCACTAAATTCAATTTTTAAAAAAAATTGTTAAAAAAAATTGAGATCTACTACAATGTTAATATTTGTCATAGAAAATTAAATTATCTAGTTGGGATGTTTCGGCTTTTTTCGATAATTGTAAAAGTTTTGGAAATGTAGGCAGTTAAACTCATAAATTTATAATAAAAAAAATATTTTACTTAATAAAAAATGTTTGAGAAACCCTGGAGTTTTTTTGATGAAACTAATTTGAGATTTCGTATTTGTCTATGTTTGTACCAATTTTCAGCGTTCTAGCTTTTATGGTTTCTGAGATATATGGAAAAATAAAATAAAAATTCAAAAGTTGATAACCCCTGACTGAAACAAAAATTCAAAATTCTGAGTATAAAAGTTTTGTAGGCCTATAACTGTTTATATATTCTGAAAATTTGGGTTCTGTAAATTGAGCGGATCAAAAGTAATAAGGGACACACACACACACACACACACACGCACAGACACACGAAATGTTCTACTCCGAATTCTGAGTAAATCCGTGTATGGAACATATATGCTGCGAAGCCTCTAAGTTGGTGTTTTTTGACTTCAAAGTTGGAAAAGCCGTGAAAAAAGTAGACCTCTGCATACAATTCTCGCGTATCCTGGCTTGAAACATTGTCGATATGTTAAGAGAACAAAGTTCTCCTGAACCAATCGACAGTTGGAATAGGAACGTTCTAAAATTGTAGATTTTAGATTTACGGTCTTATTTCAGCATTATAAAATATCAACTTGGACTCAATGGAATGGGAACGTCTTAGGGGAACGTACCTATTTTTGTCGGAACGTTCTTAAAAAGTTACTGAATCAGACGTATTATGAATAATTATGAAAATGATGAAATTTTCATCATTTTCATAATTATTCATAATACGTCTGATTTAGTAACTTTTTTAAGAACGTTCCAACCAAAATAGTTACGTTCCTATTCCATTTAGTCCAAGTTTATATTTTATAACGCTGAAATAAGACCGTAAATATAAAATATGCAATTTTAGAACGTTCTTATTTTAGTTCCAATAGTTACTGAATAGGAGATAATAACGAAAGACCGCGCGCACACAACGCACCTTCTATAAATACATTCAGTCATTTATACTGTCTCGCTCGCACTCACACTATCACGTATTTCACATAATTATTATAAAATAATTATACAAATAATTAATAATTATTGTATAACTTTAATACATTTAATTAAGTTTTAATTTTAAAACATTTCATTTCACTTTAAATCCTTTTTAGTCCTCACTAACCCAAGGGCCAAGGGGATATAGTGGGGAGTTATGATTTCGCAATTTTTAAGGCTATTTTTTTAATGCAAATTATCAACTAGTATCATGCTGAGATTGTATTCTGAAAGTATCATCACAATGTATCCGTGTGTGTATGCTATGTGCTGTGTGCTGCGTGATGTTAGCTATGTACGGCGTATTTTAATTTATCAATTATAGACTAAAGTACTCATTCGATTCTTTTCAAATTTTGCAAATATGTATGTCTAATACTCGCTTTGACCCCATTAGACTTCGAAGGATGTCTGAATAGTGCTTCTCATTTTTTTTAAACGTCAAATATTTTAAAGGGACCCCAAGCTCAGGAAACTTAAAAATTAAATTTTTTATTTTCGAATTGGTAAAAAGACACATCACTTTCCTAAAATGGCATTGAAGAATAATCAAGTTTTCATAATAAAATATTTAAATAAAAAAAATATTTAAACAAAATCATTTCATGAAAATGCTGAAAATTTTCCATACAAAATTTGAATACTTCATGGAGTGACTTGTTAGTGAGGAGTTTAGCGGTGGCCACAACCCTCTCGTTTTGTTTTGTGTTTGGTATTCTTAATATCAAATTATGTATGGGATTCTTAATAGTATTATTTAATTTGTAGTATAATGTAGGTACTTAGATGCACTTTTTATGTACGATTGATGTTTGCATTAACTATAGTGTCAATGTTTCGAGATATATTAGCCCCGACACAGGTTTTTCCTATAGTGGGGCATTGCAGATGTAGAATATGTGCATCAATATAATATGCATAATGAAGGTAGAGATAATTAAATAAAAATGAGATGGTGGATTTTTTTTTTATATTTCATCATCGTTTTTTCCATCTTGTTTATAAAAACATGTATAACAATCGACAATCGTGAGAATGTGGTAAATCATTTCACCCATAACACAAGCATTTTTTATGCTTAGTTTAGTGAATGTTTATGTAGGTAGGTACTTTTAACAAGGAAATATTCATTCTTGTTTTTTTACAGCATGGATATATTTTTTTTTCTTGAAGCTCAAAGAGACAAACTTTTTTTTTTATTATTTATCTATTCAATATTTCAATTCAATTAGCTGTGAGGTGCCGGCTTAGAATAGTGCTTCCACTCTTTTCTATTATTGTTTTCGAGTGTCCCGTAAGAGCCGGGTAATCGAAAATACAACAGGCAACAATAACATCTCACATAGTTCAGCAATGAGGTTCACCATCACACATTCTGAATGTAGTGCCTTTTTAGGTGAGACTGGTGTTTGGGTATACACAGATATGTTGTGCTCCCTTTTATAAGGCAATGCACACCCGCACACCTTTTGCTGGTTACCCCACATTGTGGGATATGCCATGATGGTATTTCTTCTTCCTTTCATTTCTTCTAATATTTCAAGTCCTATAAAAACCGTACAGTAAATAATACAGTAATGAACATAATTGTATGCTTCGTATAACGTATCACTTGTGTTACGATGTTGAGTTTTACATTTTTAGAAACTAAACATTTTTTCATAGAAAATATTATTTAATATATTTTAAGCATAAAGTTGTCATTTATAGTTTTATGTTATAGTTGTAATAATATTGTAAAAATAAGTTGTACCTACAGATGCGTAGCGCCAATTCTGTTTAGGCTTTCGTCACGCAAACATCTAGGCTTGAAGTCCCCTATTAATTAAACACATACATGAAACTTGTTCGTCTAGGGTCCACTTTATATTCATAAAAAGGTAATAATAATATGACAATAATTGTGAATATATTATACCTATTAAACTTTGACACGTCTACAGTAATGTAATTGCTAACAGAATATAACTGAATGAAGGTGTTGAACTATACCACAGATACCTTATTATGTTTCATAGATTGTCTGAATGTTTTAAATTCTTAATTTTTAAAAAACTTGTCTGTGTTTTTACCATAGAATATATTTTTTTACTATTAAATGCAATATACTAGCAAAGAGTATATAATACTTACGGATTTATACTAGATTAATACTTCTGTAATCAATAATTTCATTTCAAATTTTAATTCTATACGAAGATTTCTAAATTTGAAACAAATGATGCTTCTGAATAATACGACATTTTTAACGAAAATGACTCGTTCTCGAAACGACGGTTTATAAAATATTACCAAGTCAGTACGATTTTCTATGGTGTTGATAATAATTTACTCTTGTTAAATGTATCCCGGTTGATGTTCTATAATAATTCAACCTCACTCTGCATTCTGCAATTGCACAAAATATTGAAGAGTATTTGCATATTCCATTATGTTAAATTGTTTATATCTTGAATATTTAATAAATAATTATTTATTCTATCGCCTCGGGTTGTAAATGGCAGACAGATAATATAGTTAGGTAGGTAGGTACCTATACAGACACACCGTACTCTATTGGAATTATTTTATCTTGTGATTTAATGAAGCGATTATCTATGGTTGTGTTTTGTTGTCTATGGCGCTCTTCCTAGCAATTATATAGCTTTTGTTGGGTCGTTTAACGAAACATTATTCCCGCTCTTATCGACAATTACAATCATGCGACCAGTGTGGACGCACGCGCAGCACTAAAGTTTATAAATGGAATATTCGTCGCGTAGGATCTAATAACGAATTAAATTAACTAACCAGAAGTTAAGTGTTGCTAGCTTTTAAATTTCCATAGATTTACAGTTTCCAAATAAGCTACCTATATTTATTTTATTCGTCGAATACATTTTTGAATTCACACAGAACTTTTACACGTGGCACTTTGTGACATAATCCTCATTCAATTTTGAAATTTGTAATTAACATTCTATCGATATCTAATATTTAAATATTGTCCCTTTTCCTTTTTTCGTAGTTTGTATTTATTTTAATTTTATTTATTTTAATGTTTATTCACAGTTATTTATTTACAATACCATACAACAAAATAAAACAAAATAAGTCAGTTGTGCACACAAAAATCTCACAAGGCATATCCTGTATGTGGGTATACCAAAAATTGAATAAAAACCGAAAAACAATAATACAGTGCACATGCAAATACGTATAAAAAAGAAACAAAGAAAGAAAAAGAAGACAACATAATATAAACATAAAATGGCAGACTGACAGCGGCCTCACCAAATAAATGTAGGTACCTGTAGTAGAGAAATAATTATTTTATATGAAATTAAATAATTTAACAGTAATATTAATAAGTATATAAAAAACACGATTTAACAAAAGTATACAATCATTTAAATAATAAATAAAATGTCGAAAATAAGAAGAGTAGAGAAACATTAACTATTTTAGAATCAATATAAGAGTTATAATTGGTAAAAGAAGCAGAATCAGAAGACAAGAACAGAAAAATAAGTATTAATAAATTAACTCAGAAAATAAGAATAGTAGAGAAACATTAACTATTTTAGAATCAATATAAGAGTTATAATTGGTAAAAGAAGCAGAATCAGAAGACAAGAACAGAAAAATAAGTATTAATAAATTAACTCAGAAAATAAGAATAGTAGAGAAACATTAACTATTTTAGAATCAATATAAGAGTTATAATTGGTAAAAGAAGCAGAATCAGAAGACAAGAACAGAAAAATAAGTATTAATAAATTAACTCAGAAAATAAGAATAGTAGAGAAACATTAACTATTTTAGAATCAATATAAGAGTTATAATTGGTAAAAGAAGCAGAATCAGAAGACAAGAACAGAAAAATAAGTATTAATAAATTAACTCAGAAAATAAGAATAGTAGAGAAACATTAACTATTTTAGAATCAATATAAGAGTTATAATTGGTAAAAGAAGCAGAATCAGAAGACAAGAACAGAAAAATAAGTATTAATAAATTAACTCAGAAAATAAGAATAGTAGAGAAACATTAACTATTTTAGAATCAATATAAGAGTTATAATTGGTAAAAGAAGCAGAATCAGAAGACAAGAACAGAAAAATAAGTATTAATAAATTAACTCAGAAAATAAGAATAGTAGAGAAACATTAACTATTTTAGAATCAATATAAGAGTTATAATTGGTAAAAGAAGCAGAATCAGAAGACAAGAACAGAAAAATAAGTATTAATAAATTAACTCAGAAAATAAGAATAGTAGAGAAACATTAACTATTTTAGAATCAATATAAGAGTTATAATTGGTAAAAGAAGCAGAATCAGAAGACAAGAACAGAAAAATAAGTATTAATAAATTAACTCAGAAAATAAGAATAGTAGAGAAACATTAACTATTTTAGAATCAATATAAGAGTTATAATTGGTAAAAGAAGCAGAATCAGAAGACAAGAACAGAAAAATAAGTATTAATAAATTAACTCAGAAAATAAGAATAGTAGAGAAACATTAACTATTTTAGAATCAATATAAGAGTTATAATTGGTAAAAGAAGCAGAATCAGAAGACAAGAACAGAAAAATAAGTATTAATAAATTAACTCAGAAAATACGAACAGTCACATATTAATTCTCCATAAAAAAAACTGGGGACATATAAAATAAAAAATTAAAGCGAAAATTCGTTTGATAATGTTATTATACACAAAGTTCACACATTTTCCTAAAGTGTATTTTATATTATTGTGTGTATCCTATTGTTTTCCACGTATAGTTTAGGAATCTCGAAGAAAACACCGCCTCTTGTTTTCCATGTATAGTTTAGGAATCTCGAAGAAAACACCGCCTCTTGTTTTCCATGTATAGTTTAGGAATCTCGAAGAAAACACCGCCTCTTGTTTTCCATGTATAGTTTAGGAATCTCGAAGAAAACACCGCCTCTTGTTTTCCATGTATAGTTT
Organism: Molanna angustata; assembly: GCA_963576475.1. Lineage (NCBI taxonomy): Eukaryota > Metazoa > Arthropoda > Insecta > Trichoptera > Molannidae > Molanna > Molanna angustata. Next base: position 37,608,424 of record OY754972.1, on the reverse strand, counting down.
AGGAATCTCGAAGAAAACACCGCCTCTAGTTTTCCATGTATAGTTTAGGAATCTCGAAGAAAACACCGCCTCTTGTTTTCCATGTATAGTTTAGGAATCTCGAAGAAAACACCGCCTCTTGTTTTCCATGTATAGTTTAGGAATCTCGAAGAAAACACCGCCTCTTGTTTTCCATGTATAGTTTAGGAATCTCGAAGAAAACACCGCCTCTTGTTTTCCATGTATAGTTTAGGAATCTCGAAGAAAACACCGCCTCTTGTTTTCCATGTATAGTTTAGGAATCTCGAAGAAAACACCGCCTCTTGTTTTCCATGTATAGTTAAGGAATCTCGAAGAAAACACCGCCTCTTGTTTTCCATGTAAGTATACGAGTAGTTTAGGCATCTCGAAGAAAACACCGCCTCTTGTTTTCCATGTATAGTTTAGGAATCTCGAAGAAAACACTGTTTTTTGTTTTCCATGTTTAGTTTAGGAATCTCGAAGAAAACACTGTTTTTTTGTTTTACGTGTATAGTTTAGGAATCTCGAAGAATAATACACTGTTTTTTGTTTTCCATGTATAGTTTAGGAATCTCGAAGAATAATACACTGTTTTTACTGTTTTTTTACTGTTTTTTGTTTTCCATGTATAGTTTAGGAATCTCGAAGAATAATACACTGTTTTTTGTTTTCCATGTATAGTTTAGGAATCTCGAAGAAAACACCGCCTCTTCTTTTCCATGTATGGTGTATGTCTCTATCATCTTAATTTTAAATTTTCTCTCCTAAATGCAGTTTTGGTGCAGACAAACTGTTATTTAAAAAACGTAATAAGGTTCGTACATTTTCGTTATTTTAATTTGACTACAAATTTAAATATTACTTTGATTTTTCGTTTTAATTCTCCCGATTTTTGTGAAATTTAGGAATTAAAACTGCAGAATTTAGTTTAAAATTATCTTTATTCTTGATTTTTTATTTCAATCCTCGTGTTCAAAATTCGCAATTTATCAACTAGTATCATGCTGAGATTGTATTCTGAAAGTTTTACGGCGTGTTTATTCTACTTTATCGATCAGATTCATTCGATTCTTTTCAAATTTGTATATAACTCATATTCGCTTAGATCCTATTGGATTTTGAAGGATATCTGATCAGTGCTTCTCAATTTTTTCAACTGTCGAATATTTCAAAGTGACAGCAAGCTCAGGAAACTTAAAATAAAAAAAAAATACATATTTATAAAATGGCATCGAAGAATTATCAAGTTTTCATAATTTAAAAATCTCATTTTTAAAAAGTCCTATCGAATAAATTAGCTTCTCTTTTTTTGAAGTCCGTTAAGAAATTAATATGCAACTAAGATTAGTATGTATCTAAGATATGGCTGCATATTTAGTACCTATTGGTATTTTGTTTGTGTTTCCATCGTCAATATTCGATAAGAGACCATTTACACGCGACTGTGCGATATGATCGCGTGATAATCTGTATTCTGTGTAGTGTCTTAGTTGTGGAGATATATATCTCTCGCAGACTCTTGTCTCTTGTGTGTAGACTGCGTCAATGGACCTACACAGGGCTGTGTCCCACGTCTAGTCATATATAATTAATGTTATCGTATATATATATTTATAAAATATAAAATAAAAATTAATTTACAGAATGCCACTAACCTAACCACTTGGGGAGAATGAATGAAGAACGCCTGACGAAGAAAATAAACAAAGCTGACAGGAATGGAATAAGAGGTCGGGGGCGCCTAAGAAAAGGATGGCACGACCATGTAAACGATATTCTGAAAGATGGAAATCTAAGAAACGTGAACAACAGACGAACATGTATAAGACGATGTATGAATGTTGATGAGGTGATGTATATAGGCGATGGTATGTAGGTATGTAAAATAAGAATACTTGGCATTAGTTCTATTTCATTCAATTGATTCTTGACGTGTTTCGTGCAAGGCGCATCGTTAGAATCGTGTTTTAAAAATATTTTTTACGAAATGAATATGCTGTGAGGCACCGGGTTAGAATAGTGTTTCCACTTTTATCCATTATCATCGTTTCGCATGTCCCGTAAGAGCCGGGTTATCGAAAATACAACAGGCAACAATAACATCTCACATAGTTCAGCTATGAGGTTCAGCATCCATTCTGTGAGACGAGACCAGTGTATTGGGATACTTACATGAATGTGTCGCACTTTTTTTTTTTCAAAATAATGTAATGCACACCCGAACACCTGTCGCTAGTTACCCCACATTGTCTGATGAATGAAAAAAAAGGAATAAACCTGAGAAAGAATTGCGTGAAAAATAATTCAAAATAATTTATAAAACAATGGAGTTGGCAACCCTTGTCAGAACTAAACACAGTACATTACTTTCTGTTTTGTATCACAATAATTTATTATATCCGGTCTGTTATTTTATTGTAAGACGCATTCAAATAATAATATTCTTGGTATTATTAATTTATTTATTTAAAAACAATCTCGCATTTATGGTAACACTGAATATTTTATCGTGTTTTGTGTTGATAGTCTGGTACATACATATAAATGATGATTGAAAGACGAAAACGCACTCAATATGAGTTAAAAATATTAAAAAAAATGGTTATTGTAAAATTGCAATGGTATTTGACGTCATCGATATGACAATTCTTATATTGATAGATATCGTCGCTTAAGGTCTAACACCGCGTAAGTCAATATCGGCAACATTGCAGTAGAACAAAAAAAAACTATTTAAAATTCGTTTTACATGTCATTTAAATATACTTTATTTTGAAAATACTAACATGCCAACTAACGCGGCTTTGTGTTTTTATATTTTTTCAAATGTCATATAAGAATTTTAGAAAATGTTGCTGATATTGACTTACGCGGTGTTAGACCTTAAGCGACGATATAATGTTATGATCGAGTCATACTTTATTGGGTTTATTAAATTTATAGGCACTGCGACTTATCAACAGCATATATAATAATTGAAGGATACATGAGCAAATATTGCACACATTTTTAGTAAATTTTGTCTCAAATAGGTTGTTTTTAATAAATTTCAAGAAATTGCAATGGTAATAGACCCGCGACTGTTCGACAGAAGATCATAAATAAGTAAATATTGTCAAATAGATTGTTTTCAGTAAATTTGAAGATACTGAAATGGTAGACCTGCGTCTGTTCGACAACAGATAACTAATATTCTTACAAATTCAAACCAATTGTCATTTTCTATAAGCATCAGAATAAATTCACAAGGCTGTATTACCATTCCTCTTTTACGTACAACTGCCTCACAACATTTCTATAAGTATAAAGGTACTAAGTGGTATAACGAACTCCCTTTGAGTCTTAGACTCGAAAAAAATTATAATATATTTAAGAATAAAATCAAAAATTGTACTGATTTATTTTTTGTTATTTCTTTCTTGTTTTTGTGTAGCTTCATATTTTTTAGTAGATGTACAATGTTTTGGCAAATGTAACAATACAAAATAGATACTCCCCTATTTTAACACGAGATTTTATCTCAATTAAAGAGGGTTTTTATGAATCATATGATGGAACTTGTATACCTTTTTAAATTGTGATTTATATGTTAACTTTGTATTGATTTGTAATAAATAAAATAAAAAAAAGTAAATCTTGTCAAATAGCTGGTTTTCAGTCAATTTAAAGATATTGGAATGGTAGACTTGCGTCTGTTCGACAACATACCATAAATAAATCAAAGTAAATCTAGTAAAATAGCTTGTTTTCAGTTAATTTGAAGATCATGTTTAATCAATTATTGTGTGAGATGTCAGATAAATAAATAAATTAAAATCCAGTCATATTTTTGGGCGTGCGCAGAACAAGTTTCATCGCAATCGGATGGATGGTATATGAGTGCATAAATCAAAGGTATACCAACATCCATATGGGACATTGTGGTACAAAAATAGTATATTTGTATCGGGTCGGAAATGACCACTCTCTTGACAGACTTATTTATAAGACAATTTTCGTACTTAAGTTTCAAATAGTCCCAAAACCGGTATTGAATATTACAAAACCGAAAAGGTAGATATTATGAGCCAATTAGTTAATCGTTTTATTTGTTATATTTTTAGGTTCTGGAGCAGTAGCGTTAGCTCACCTGGATGGTTCGGGAACCGAAGAGGCTGTGACAGGAATGGTGACGAGGGTGCAAGAACTGGGATTAGCATATCCCGGTGGAAGAGTGGAACTACAATTGGTTGGGGGATTTTCAGATCCACACAGATACTCGGAGGACCTTTTTGCCGCCATCATGCGTGAGTTTGACCTTCTCAATTTATTTTAACAATTCATGTTACATTTTTGTGCCAAATTTATCTAATCAATGCGTGGTTCCTGTCGCTCTTGTTATTCCTCCTCTACACATCGACTTATGCGTCCGCAGTTTGTATCTGCGGATGCATCTGTCGATGTGTAGAGGGGGGTTTTGCTCATCTGTGGTAGATATTTGACGTCGGCCGACGCATCTGCCACATATCCGTTTGGTGTCGGTTTTTTCGACACGGATCAAAGAGCGGCAACGCGTACGCAAGGCGACTGTCCACACATCTGCGAATGAATCAGTATTGGACGGTAATTCAGTAAGAGTGTACGCGTGCGTGCTTAGTTTTCTCGTTGAAATGGTTGCTGTTATGACCACTGAAGAAACATTTAATTTATGAGCGACTGCGTCGCTATTATTATTACAAACAAACCTATCCTAACCGAAAGATTTTGAGAAATATATATGTCATGGTGAAAAGTAAATATCTACAGTAGACGCTAGTAGTTATCAAAATATTTATTCCGAATATATATTCACTTTGTTCTGTTTCTGTGTATAGTCACCATCCACCATCTTCTTTTGTACATTTTTTTCTTTTTAACTCTGTTGAGGTTCACACTTAAGTAGTAATTATAAGTGCCTGCTAAATAAGTAAATAGCAGCGGCCGCTACTGTATCCACATACATTTGTTTGCGGCACATGCGTCCTTCGAGGTTGTACACAGACTGATTAACTCGCGGATGTGTGGACGATGATGTGTAGAGGAGGCATTAGGGGTGCACATTTTTTTGCATCTAAGTATACTTTTTTTAGTTTACCCAAAATAAGGATTTGTTCATATTGACAAATAACTGAAATTTCGGAGGGGAGAGTCGTTTGCAAATTTTGTGCAGCTAATTTTATCTCTCGAGAAAAAATAAACCTTTATGAATAATTACATCAAAACCTCACTTTTTTTAAACATAAACCCAAAACACATCGCAGTAGTAAATATTAATAAGAATCTTGAATATATTTTTCTACTTTTTTTAAAGTAATAATGTGTTAATTCCTCGTAACAGAGTTGTTTTCCCTACAAACTCAACGTGTCCCAGCAGACACCAGAATATTTCAACTTGATATTCTCTTATAAATCAATATAAATTAGAAGGTAAACGTAGCATGTAGACATTAAAAATTTAAAAATAACGTGTTTTAAAAATATATTAAAAATCAATTTGTTATATTTTTTATAAACCTTTTTGAGTTTGTCGCTGTAACAACTCTGTTACGAGGAATTACCAGATTGTTTGTTACTTTAAAAAAATTGGAAAAATAGATTCAAGATTATAATTGTTTATAATTAATGTTTACAACTGCGATATATTAGGTATTTATGTTAAAAAAAATAGGATTTGACGTGAATAATTATAAAGGATTTTTTTTCTCGAGGTACAAAATTAGCTTCTCTAAATTCGCAAACGACCCAGGTAGGTATATTATAATTGCATTGTATTTCAACAGAATGAAAATCTTTGAAGGGTGTCAGTGTTCTGTGGAAGTAAATACATATCTGTGGAAGAAACGAGAAATTTTTATAAAAACCTCAAGAGATGACAGTTTGCAAGAAAGATGTGTGTCGATATCTGTTTTTTCTACTTGCCCTATTAGAGACACGTCGTGATGGTATGTCCGGCTGTGTATTTCAATCGTCTCTCTGGAGCGAACGACTTTAGTTGCGCAACATTTTGTAGCGCGGCAGTATAATAAAATTGGACTGTATCATGTTTGATATCAATAAATAGCGCAATTATAACTAATAATAATAATATAGGTATAATTCACAGTGTCTGGTCGTATTTTGCGGTAACAACACGAGATATACCTATTATAAATAATAGACACAAATATAATTTGAAAATAGTAACTTTACCTGTGTATATTGAATATGATAGAAATAAATTGACTTAATTTGATTGTATTCGTGAGCAAAGGGACGTGGTGTTGGATGTTGATGGCGGTGAATATACAAAACACAAATTTGTCCGCTCTTCCACGCCATAATAATGTTATTGATTGGAACTTTTGATTTTAGCGATTGAGACAGCGCCACAGATTTCCATATAATATTATACTAGATGGGGTACTCCGTGCAATGAGTGACTCATGGTATATCGGGCGTTTGACATCTTGGTTGGCAACATATTGATGTTTTCCATACATTTCAACACTTCCTAGATAAATGTGCTCTAAATCTTAATGAACAAAGTGTTTTTTTCGACAAATAAATCCGAAAACAATTTACAATAGTCGTTATTCTCTATAGAAAAACGATGTGGTCTGCCCACTTTGTTGGCAAAAGTCCCGCGGAAAAAATCCTTACATCGATTCATACAAAATTTGCTGTGACATCTGCTATATTATATGAAAATATAAGGACAACGCTATCATTGTAAAACACTATAATCTAAGACAAATTTGTGTAGTAGGTACATTATGGTGTTTTTAAATATTTTTAATTTGTCATATTTAAACTCCTGATTTTTCGCAACGAGTATAACATTTATGTAAAACCTTTTCCTTTCTTTTGTGCTCTTTAGAACACTTCTTCTACTGTCCGAATATATTAACTGGTAGGTAAGAAAATCATTTTCATCGTTCTAATTTATTTTTTCCCCCAACAAAATAATTTCATTCACCACAATATTTAAACTCCCATATTAATGAAACAAGGGTGCATACTATCACCGTGGCTCTTTAATCTATACATTGACAACTGTGTTAGAGCACTAAAGAATGAGAACATTGGGCTGAAACTGGAAGGTGTGACTGTATGTGATCTAATGTATGCGGATGACAAAGTATTAATGGCTGAAAGCGTGGAAGACTTGAAATGTTTGGTTAAAATAGTATTCGATGGATGCATGCAAAATGGATTGAGAATGAATGCAACTAAATCTAAAGTAATGGTATTTGAGAAGAGCGAAAGACGAACAGAATGCGAGATACGAGTGGAGAATGTACAATTAGAACAAGTCGATGAATATCTATACTTAGGAAGCATGTTTCAGCGTGATGGAAGATTGGAAAAAGATATTGAAAGGAGAGTAACGGCAGGTAATAGAGTGAATGGTGCATTAAGACCGGTAATGGCTGACCCAATTATTTTGAGGCAAGCAAAGCTCGCGGTACACAATGGTATCGTCGCACCGACTCTAATGTATGCTAGTGAGACATGGACATGGCAGAAGACGCATGAAAGTAGAATTAATGCGGTTGAAATGAGGTCACTAAGACGAATGTGTGGTAAAACGATGTATGATAGAATAAGAAATGAGGATATTAGACGAGAATGTATGATTGAAAGAAATATCGTAAGTAAGATGAAAATAAATGCCCTAAGGTGGTTCGGCCACATAGAAAGAATGAGTGATGACCGTCTGACAAAAAACTATACAAGGCTGATAAAAGAGGAACGAAAAGTAGAGGTCGGCCAAGAAAAAGTTGGCACGATCACATAAATGGGATTTTGAAAGATGGTGATGTTAGAAGTAAGAATAATAGAAGAGCGTGTATGAGACGATGTATGGACGTGAATGAAGCGAGGAATGTATGTCAAGAGAGAGGAGTCTTGCGTTCGGTTCTCTCTGCCTACCCCAAATAGGGAAATGGCGTGATGGTATGTATGTATGTAATATTTAAAAAATAATGTCATATTCCTGTCAAATCACGGTCTACCTCTCCAATCTCCTGCACATACCACACTAGCTATCCCCACTACAGAAGTTTTAAGCTCTTCTATTCAAGTACAATCCTTAGACGATGGAATGGCCAATGCGATGAAGTAACGTCATCTCAATCTATACATATATTATTTTTTATTTTATTCCATTTTTTTTTAATCTTAACTAGTAATTCATAAATCATTGTACCAAATTGATTTGGTTGGAAGAGATTGCTTAATCGGCAATAAACTCGCTGTAGGTACATAAAGTATAATTAAATAAATTCCTTCCGTAAGGCACTTGATCAAAAAACTATCCACTATTAAGATACCAGAAAATCAAAATAGACCACAAATATTTTCAGTGTTCTGGTGTTCAATGTCCCACTCTGAATTGATAAAAGTGAATAAGAAAATATATTTCCATCATCATTACAGATGTTTTTTACTCCTCACTAACACAAGGTGATATAGTGGGGAGTTATGATTTCGCAATTTTTAAGGGTATTTTTTTTTTTGCAGATTATCAACTAGTATCATGCTGAGATTGTATTCTGAAAGTTTCATCACAATGTATCTGTGTGTGTGTGCAGTGTGCTATGTGCTATGTACGGCGTGTTCATTTTACTTTATCGATTATAGACTAAAGTACTCTTCGATTCTATTCAAATTTTGCAAATTTGTATATCTAATGCTCACTTAGATCCCATTAGATTTTGAACGATATATGAATAGTGCTTCTCAATTTTTTTAACTGTCAAATATTTCAAAGTGACCCCAAGCTCAGGAAACTTAAAATTTGAAATTTTTATTTTCAAATAGGTAAAAAGGCTCATCACTTTCATAAAATGGCATTCAAGAAATATCAACTTTTCATAATAAAATAAAAAAATAATTAAACAAACTCATTTCATAAAATCGCTGAAAATTTTCCATACAAAATTTGAGTACGGAACATCTTTGACTAGGTATATACCAAAGACCTTGCCCCCAAGTCAAATTGAAAACGCTGTTCGTTTTCGCCAAGCGCTAATTTTTTTTGTATGGGATTTGACGTTTGTTGTAGAAATTTTTTCTACAATAACAAACAACAAACGTCAAATCCCATACAAAAAAAATTAGCGCTTGGCGAAAACGAACAGCGTTTTCAATTTGACTTGGGGGCCTTATAATAATATATACTGACTAAAGGTAATATATTAACATTATTATTGTGAAATTTGCTCTGTTTATGTTAAATTATTATTTAATTTTACTCTTTTACATCATTTTTCATAATATCTTATATGAATATTAGGAAAATGTTTATTTTATCAGTTTTTTTTAGAAACCGAACGTCATGATAGTTTATTTTCTAGGAATATACTAGTTACAAATAAATATTTTGTGTTTTTTTACATACATACTATCATGCCTTGTTCATATTGAGGTAGGCAGAGAGAACTGAGCGCCATACTTTCCTTTCCTGATATACTTTTCTCGCTTCACTTAATCCAAACATTGCCTCATGCACACTCTCCTACTATCTACACATCAGATTCCATTCATGTGATTTAAATGAGTCTTTCTCGACCGACCTCTATCTCTTATTCCGCATCTTTTAGCCATGTATAATTTTTTTGTCAACTGTTCTTCATCTGTTCTTTCTATGTGGCCGAACCACTTAAGGACATATATTATATTTTTATTTTGCATGTGGTGTCCTTTTCCAACATACATTCTGTTCTTGTGCTTACTTTTTTTATTCAATCACACATCGTCTTATTACACATTTGTCTGAGAGACCTCATTTCAACGGCAGTTATTCTACTTGGGAAACTTGATGTTTTACTATGTTGTTTTGAAAAATATATAAAAAGAACATTATTTACATTGAATTACATTCATGTATTCTCAATGTAACATAAAGAAATTAAGTTTATAAAAAATAACAAAACAAATAATATTCATCAACTACTAATTTCCCATGTAAAGTTTGAATTTAGAACAACTTGTATAGACTTAATATTGATTTTTGAAATCATAATATTGTATATGTTCATCATGAGTAACAAACAACTATATTTTTCCAGACCAGCCATAACATGTCATGCATAGAAAGCTTTCATATTACTATATATAATTTATATTTCACAAAGTATGCTTTTGAAAAATTTCTTTTAGAATTTTTGGTTTATTGTCTTAAAATTATGCACAAAAGCTAAATAAATATTTCATGGTATTAGTTAAAGCAGCACTTCAGAGATCAAGTGAATTTTTTTTCCTATATTATGTTTAGTATTATATATTAAAAGTGTTCTTTGATTGACCAGACTCTATTGAGCAGTCTCTCTCGCACCCACACATTTACAGATCTATGTCACTGTGCACTACGAGCTCAGGAGATTAGTCTGTGTATAATAAATCGTTAAATTTTAGTGACTTTATATATATATATATATATATATATATATATATATATATATATATATATATATATATATATATATATATATATATATATATATATATATATATATATATATATATATATATATATATATATATATATATATATATATATATATATATATATATATATATATATATATATATATATATATATATATATATATATATATATATATATATATATATATATATATATATATATATATATATATATATTTGTAAAATAGAAATAGAATAATGTTTATAAAGAAATGCTTTTACTCATAAGCAAAATTTGAATGAAAAACAGCTTTTGTTATACTGAATGAGGGCAATATAGAAATATTATTTTCAATATTTGTCTTGTTTGTAGTAAATCATTTGTCTAATTTAATTATTATATTTATAAAATTTCTCATAACTAATGTATGTGATTCATATACATACCATAATGCCATGATCCTCACATGGTAGACAGAGAAAACTGAATGCCATATATCTTGACACACAATCATCGCCTCGTCAACATTCATACACCTTCTTATACATGTTTATCTGTTCTTCACGCTTCTAACCTTTTCGTCTTTCAAAATACCATTCACATGGTCATGCCATCCCTTTCTTGGGCGGCATTGATTTCTCATTTCATTCCTATGCGCATTGTATATTTTCTTCGTCAGGCATTCCTCATTCATTCTCCCCATGTGGCCAATTAATGAATGAAATGAATTCATCATTTTCATTCTATTAATGACATCTATCTTCATCTTAAATTCTATTACAGATTCATCTTAGTGATCTCATTTAAACTGCATTTATTCTGCTTTCATGTGACTTCTGCCATGTCCAGGTTTCACTTGCATACATCAAGGTTGGCACTTTTAAGATAGCGTTATCAATGGCATCTTTAGCATCCTTTGATATGTTGCGGTCATTCATAACTGGTCTAAGTGCTCCATTCTCTCTGTTTCTTGCCATAACTCTTCTTTCGATCTCTTTATCAATCCGTCCATTCCGGTGTTCCGTTGCTTCCCAAATAGACATATTCGTCTACTTGCTTGAGCCATTTGTTCTCTAATTTTATTTGGTACGCTGTTCTGCTATCACTCTTTTGAAACACCATTTGAACTTCGATTTGCTGGCATCCATTCTCAGTACGTTCTCTTTACATCCTTCATATACTATACTTACTGAATTGTCAACGTTTTGACATTTCTCATATACCTACTAAAATTCAGACAGATAAATTTAGACGAATCGGAATGGGACATATTATGAATATTTCGATTTGTGTGATAGATTTTGTATTTTAATGAATTATTGTGTTGTTTTTCTTTTTAATTGTTGTGTTGTTTAATACGAGTTTTATGTTTTATTTTTACCATATTTTTATAATGGCTAAGAGGCCGTGTATGTGAATATAAATAAATAAATTTCAGACCCTTGCTATCCTCCATAAAAGTTCTGATGCAACATTCAACGTATAGATTGAAGAGCCATGGAGATAGCATGCACCCCATTATTTATAGAGAACTATGTTGTTACTGTGTCGGTGACACAAACACGTGATATTCAGTAGTGGCCAAAAGAATGGAAACTTTTTATTTTGACTACATTTTTCAACTTACTAGGTGATTCATTTTACTTTTTCATTGAAATTTTATTGCAATCTTATTGTTTTTAATGACAAATATTTTCTTTTGTTTATTTCGCAAGAAACAATAAATATTTTCTTAATTATTTTAACTTTTTTTTACAAAATTAGTTAATCCTTTCTAATTTGTCTCATAATGAGTTGTAAGGAACATATACCTTACTATTTGATGATATGAATCATCATTATTACTCACATTTTTTTCTGGAAATTTGTTTTTTTGATGTCTGTGATCATTAGAAAGTAATTATTGAGGATATTTGAAATCCTATCTAAGCAAGAGCTATTAGTCTGTCGTTCGTCCTGTACTGTGTCATTTGTAAGTGGTTGGAGTGTTTTTTCAAGTTCTGAGATTATTTTATTCTGAAACATGCTTGGAGGCTACTGGTCACCTACAAAATGTAGTAGAGCAGTTACCCTGCGAGAAGAGGGATATACATATAAACAAATTGCTGAAAAGTTGGGACACAGAGCGTCCAAGTCTGGAGTTCAAAGGTCTGCGAGAGGTTCAAAGTCTCCAAAAGTTTACACAATGCTGTAAAATCTGGCAGAAACCAGAAGACGTTATTGATAGACGACAGAAGGATAACGAAATTAGCTCTTCAAGACCGTAGATCCACTTCGAGTGATATCCAACACATCCTTGCTGAGAGTGGTATAATTGTAAGCGATAGGACGATTCGACGACGCCTAGTCAACAATGGATTAAGGGCCAGAAGGCCAAGAAAAAAGCTTACTTGAATAGTAAACAAAGGGAAAAAAGACTCATAGTTTTTTCAAGTCAAGTTTGTTCAAAATGCAGAAAAATATCAATAAACATTAGGTTTCCGTTGATTTAATTCACGTATAAAACTTTTTTAACGCACGTGATATTTATCTTAACTAACATGTAACTTCATCATGTATTAGGATGTTTTAATAAATCATATTATATTCAATTACTAAATTCAGCGTTTTATGTTCTCTTAATTTCTCCCAAATGTAAAACAAAATGTTTAATTTTGTTTTATAAAAGTCTGTACTTAACATCTATAAAACATATTGTCATATAAAAGGAATATAACAGGTTCATCGACAACTACATATTATGTTTTATAAAAGTTTTTGTTTTTCATTTATAAAACCAACTGTTGAATAATAGGTATATAAACGTCACACTAATAATTTTATGTCCTATTGAAGTCATCCATAATACCACTATACAATCGTCTATTAAAGTTTTTTCTAAAACGTTTATAGGCCAATAAGTTGTTTAGATGTTATAATAATACCCTTTTTATGACGATATTGTCTTTTTAAAAATCTTTATACAACTGAAATCTTTTTATGACATACAGCTTTGTTAAGTTAACATTTCGATTAAGACCATTATGTGATCCTTGTATAATTACGTTGCAAAAACGTTTATGGGACGTTGCAATTAGACTATTTAGTTAGACGACTTAACCGTCAGATGTACAACGTCTATACGACTAACAGAGTTAGTTAATAACCACTATAAAACTCCTATACGACTAAAAGTCATAGGTATAACTCTTATTTATACGACTTGTTTGCTAGTTGGATTGTCTCTGGGGGAAACATAAAATTAAAATAGTCGCATCATTTCTATCTTCGGCCTTCGTGGCTCAGTTGGTTAGGTATCTGACTACTGATCCAAGGGTCCCAGATTCGATTCCCGGTGGAGACACAGTTTTTAATTGTGTTTTAAGTCTGGCTCTGTGAGACGATTAATACCATAAGCAGATCGTAAGTCTCCAGAATGTGGCAGCTTGTTATTGGTGCATGTTAAATAATTATTTGACATTGTACCTGTTAGTTGCCCGTGAAGCTACATAAAACAAAAAGTTATAATATAATATTATGCTGATTAATTATTTAAATGTTTTATCAAATGACAGAACGAACGCGTATAATATCTGTCAAATGACAAATGTCAACCACGGTGGACGGTGCTGCCAGGACTTAAATTTTTAGATATTATTGGAGAGTTGCACGAAAAAAATATGAATCCTTATGAAGAAGGGGTTGAACTTAACATTGTTTTTACTCGTCACTACCCCAAGGGGATTTATGAATTCGTAATTTTTAAGGTAATTTTTTATTGCAGATTATCAACTAGTATCATGCTGAGATTGCATTCTGAAAGTTTTATCACAATGTATCTGTGTGTGTGTGTGTGCTGTGTATTATAATATGCTACGTACGGCGTGTTTATTCTAGATTATCGATTATAGACTAAAGTGCTCATTCGATTATTTTCAAATTTTGCAAATTTGTATATCAAAAACTCGCATAGACCTCATTAGATTTTGAAGGATATCTGAATAGTGCTTCTCATTTTTTTTAACTGTCAAATATTTCAAAGTGACTCCCATGCTCAGGAAACTCGAAATTTGTTATTTTTATTTTCAAATTGCTAAAAGGGCACTTACATATCACTTACATAAAATGTCATTAATAAATATCAATTTTTCATAATAATATATTTAAATAATAAAAGAATTAAACTCACTCATTTCATAAAATTGCCGAAAACTTTCTATAGAAACTTTGAATACTCTATAGTGACTTGTTAGTGAGGAGTTTAGCGTTGGCCACAACCCACTCGTTTCTAATAATTGTTGAGTAATTACCATTTTCTTTTGATGTTTTCAGATGCTTTCCACAGGCAACCGATAGAAGTGGACCTGACGCTGGCGTGCGTCGGTGAACTGAACACAGTGGTGCGCGGTGGAGTACACTGGCCAGCTTTGTACGGAGTCGGAGTCAACATTCGTACAGGACATCTCTTTCCTGCTACATTTCCTGACAAGGGACCAGACACGGCGCTACGCTATGCCAGATATCTAGCTGGTGGATCACAAGTCAATCAGGTTAGTTAGTTAATCACTTTACATTTATAATTATATCTCATTGTCAGCCTATTAATTTGAATAGTATAGTAATGATCAAACTTCTTGAAATTTTTCGTGATCAAACCAACCAAGCAAAACCCAAATTAGATTTCTATATACACATGTGTTAATTTTTAAAATTTTTAATTAATTAATACTATATTAATATTTCGAATGACAATTATTTTATCTATATAGATATAGCATCATTTTAAATTCAATTACGTTTATGTCAGTGCATGCGCACAAAACACATTGAGCGTTATTACTTGAATCATAATCACACTGGTTGCAATATTACTATCCAAGTTATCTTTGGTTAGGTTAGGTTAGTTAAACGTTATTTTTAGGACTGGCATAAGCCAGAGTTGCATTATAAATTGAAATCAATATGTCGATACATACAGAATGTTTAATTTCATGTTAATTGAATTATTCAAATTGGCAACCGAATGAAAGTGCTCAATTCAAAATTATGAATTCATATAATTAAGTTAAAAACAGTATCGTATTAGTATCTTTATGATCCATACATTGAAATCAGACCACAAAACTAGTAGTCATGTTGTTCATATAAATTAATATGTTTAAATATGCTACAAAGAAATAACTGCAATGTATTAATGTATACAATTATAATGTATTGTTTATAGGTATTGGATATTTACGATTCATCCCTTGGTATGTTGAGGATCGGTCCATTCAATTATGACCCACTGAGGGGAGTTGACTTGTGGTTGGAACAATCAGATGAATTTATATTACAACATTTATCTACTTCACCACAAGTGGAACCTCCACATTTTGTTATGCAAGTAAGTCCTGATACTTTCATTATTAAAACATTGTGTGTTTTAACAAATACAATAAATGCTGATAAATGTGATTATAGATTGAAATGTGTAAAGAATTTACTACTCATTTATCTCCTATTAGAATTTATTAATAATCCAACGGGTGATTACAAGGCCATAGTCTGAAAATAATTTCGGGGGGAGGTTAAGCTTAGTGGAACAGTAGAAACAAGTCGCCCCGCGAGCGTATCCCCGTGCGAGTACCAAGCGAGCATAAAACACAGTCATCTTAAGCAATAAAGCAATGATAGTGTTAGTGTGTGTGTGTTTGTATCACGCGTCCTGGAGAAATAAGAACATCTAAAAATCTAATGTATGTGCAAGCATGTACCAGTATACCTGACGCAGTGTCACGCTAAAAAAATGTGATAAAAATGCTGAATTATTAAATATATTTTAAGAATTATTTTTTTCATACAAAATTTGAAATGGTTGCACCGTAACAACAGAGTGAAATGGGTGCACCGTATGTTACTGCAGTCTCATTGTTACTCACTAAAGAAATATCTTCTTTTTTTATTTCAATCCCCCTTGGATCCCCCCCTGGCTACGGCCTTGGGTGAATAGAAATAGTAATTAAGAAACTCAGTTGTCAATTTTAAAACTCTTTAAAGGACACAACTTCCAACAATTTTATAATAAATAATTATTTTTTTGGATAATTGAAAATTGTAGTAGGTCTATACATTTTAATTATTTCTCCCTTAGCGCTTTTGTCCCGTTTCTATCGGGGTACGCTTTGACCATGATCCTGGAATTGGCGAGTCTGGTTATTAGATTGAAGCGACTGCCATCTGACCTTCGTAACCCTTAGAAAGGGGAACCAGACATATTGGATCATGGCTACACATAGCTGGTGATATAAATCCGCACATAAATTTTTTGAAAATTCAGAGGAGCATGCCCCGCCCGGATTCGAACCGTCGACCTCATGCATGTGAGGCGACAGCCTTACCGCTGGGCAATCACCGTTCTCTAGGTCTATACCTTTTAATAAAAGTACATAATTGATGTTTCATAATTGCAGCATTTCGAAACAACCTGTTTATGTAGATGTATTGCACGGGATTAGTAATCCAGTGTTCTAACACCACCCTGCCTCGACCAATTTCTTTTGTCTAAAGCACAAGCATTCATGATCAATTTTGGGAAAGTATGCGGATGTATATGTACTTTTTACGAGGACATTATCATTCATTTTTTGAGATTCATTCATTCGTTCAATAATAGTTGTTGTTGTTGGTTCTATGAAACCTCTTATATGTTACAATACAACTTTTAAAAGACACTCTTATAAAATAAGATGTATAGTTTTGCATTATAAAATTATACATTACCTAGATATTTCATTTGAAATATGCAGTTTAACGAGACCAAAACTTTGACACCAAAATCTCATTTTCAAAAAGATGACAAAAGAGGTTTTATAGATTTCATTACAAATAGCTACATAATTATGTTTCGTTTGATTTTACAGATGCGGGCCACATTGAAATACATCCAAGACAATCAGTTTCCAGCAGTGACAGTATTTCGAGATAACAGGCCGCACTACTATCGCAGGGACGAACATACAGGATATTGGCAACCAGTCAGATATTAATAGGACAGGATATTTATTACATTTCTTTTGTTTTGTTATTGTTATACATATATTATATAGGTACATAGTTAGTCATCATCACACAGTATCCATTTGAAATATCAGCCAGTAATATTTATAGTATTAATAAATTCACCTATAGGTACATATTTAACAATTACTATTAAATAAATATATTGAAATATATCAGTGATTGCTGACAAAATCATTTTATTGAAAACAATGAAATTATCATTCTTACCCTTATGAATACCAGTGACTCATGGACCCGAATGCACAGTCCTATGTAACTAATACTAACTCCTAACCTCACTGGAGTATTTAGTATTGTTAAGTTAGCAATTGCGTTGCAGAGATATCACTAACTAAATACTTTATCCAAGCCAAACTTAAATAGCTGGGTTTGGACTGACTTAAAATGTTTTTTTGTCATAACAAAATGTAACCAAGCTCACACTGACAACTTGATGTCACGATTTTTCTGAAATTCCAGCGAATTTTTGGCATCTCGGTATTTATACATACCATCACGCCGTTTCCCTATTTAGGGTAGGCAGAGAGAACCGAACGCCAGACTCTTCTATCTTGACATACCTGTTTTGCCTCATTTACATTCATACATCGCGTCGTTTGACGCGATGTATGACGCGATCTCGGTATTTGATTTGACAAAATTACCAAATACATATTTGACAAAGTCGTTAAAATCATCATCCATCAAAACATCTCGTATTTTAGTATTAAACCAATCGTAAGGTTCCTTGCTATCAATCTTACTTTTCGACACTTCGCAAATGTTAGTTTAAGCCAACGCGCATACGCGCAAGTATTTAGATATGTCTCTGCAATGCAATTCTCATACAAAAACTTGGTAGCATCCTCCAGTTAGGAAGCCACGTGATCTCCTGACTTAAGTGAGTGACTATGCAATGATAACATGGTTAGTATTTAGGTCGGACTCTGCATTCGGACCATGGTCTTGGTGTTAGATGTATGGAAGTATAAAAAATACAGATACAATGAAATATTTTAGATGAATATGTTATAAACAGAATGTTACGAAAGGGTTTATTAACAAGAATATGAAATTGAAATGGTGCAGACACAAAGAAAGAATGTCTGATTAGGAGAAGTGAAATGAAAATTGATTAATGGGATGAGTTACCTATATGAAACTCCCTTGATATGTAATCCATTGGATATGGGTTCAAATTCTTGCCTTGACTGATTTTGATCACTTTAGTGCAAGCATTGGCTCTGTTATGGAATATATAAAGATGCTTGTTCTGGTGTACTCATTACAAAGGCAAAAACTGCTCCTATTCTACTACATTAATCAGTGTATAGTTTTTGAATTGTTTTTACTTACTTGCCAAATAGGAAAATTGCTAGACATATAATCCTTTGATATTTATATGATTCTCAAATAGTGAACTGGATAACTGCTTCATCGTTTGGCAGAATTCATTGTCTGGCTTTATAAATATAATACAGAATTGATTGATTAAAGAGCAGATTATTTGGAAGTTGACTGCGTATCTCACAAAGTTGAGTAGTTTATGAAACAATGTCAAAGTCATTTAGTTTACAAAATGATGCCAATAGCTCGATGATAATGTAAATCTAATTGTGATTAAATTTACTGCGAAAATTCAACCAACATATTGAATTCATTTTAAATTCTTTTGACTTCATATGTGTATATGTTGAATTCATATAGGTTTTCTGCAAAATGATACAAATTTATCAGTGTTGTATTTAATTATAGTGATATATTTATATATATATATATATATATATATATATATATATATATATATATATATATATATATATATATATATATATATATATATATATATATATATATATATATATATATATATATATATATATATATATATATATATATATATATATATATATATATATATATATATATATATATATATATATATATATATATATATATATATATATATATATATATATATATATATATATATATATATATATATATATATATATATATATATATATATATATATATATATATATATATATATATATATATATATATATATATATATATATATATATATATATATACATATATATTCAAGATTGTATATTGGGGCCTAAAAGTTATTAGTCATAAATATCATATGTGTATGTATAATATTAATTATAATATAACAAGCTTAAATAATTGTAAAATGTTACTTAGAAATATAAATTATATAAGTATGTGATATTGGTTAATATTATTATTGAATCTTCAAATATATATGTATTATTATAATTATTGAAATGTACCTAAAACTCTAAAATGTAAAATGTATTGTGTAATTATTTTAAAACATTGAAATATTTAAATACTTCTTCCCTTATCACACAATCTAATTTCAGAATAGTTATTATGTTCATGTTAAAAACTAATAACTATTTTTCGTGTTGGGTTTTTATTGGTTAATTTTCTATTATACTCCTATTTGATTGAATAATACAATAAATAAATAAAATAATACATTATTTATATTTAAGAGTTTAAAAATCTGCACTTCCTCATTATTCTATAAGACGTTTGATTTGATACAAAGTACACATGAAATATTTTGTATTTCTTTGTTAAATTATTAATGTAGGTGCTGGAAAATTAATGAAACATCTAAAAAATACATCTCAGCTGATAGGAAATTTGAAGAATATTAATAAGGTAACTTCACTTCTTATTTCATTAGTTACTCATATTCAGAAGTTATAGTTACTCATATTCTTTACACCTGTTTTTAATTGTTTGTAAAATAATTGAATAAATAATTAAATACTTAACTATTTACTATATCGACACATAATTTTTTGGAAATGCAAATTTATTTTATGTAGTATCAAAATAAATTTCTTGTAAATATCTCTACTTAATGTATTAGAAGTTATTTGTGATGCATTTGAGTCATGAGCTTTTTCTATATTTTTTTATCTGAATCTATTATATTGAATAACATGTCTAGTGCAATTATAAAAAATATTGAATCAATTTTTCTTTGTTACAAAACATCCATGACAAACAATCTTTTTCTATTTTGTGTTAGATAGATACACATAAAATGTTACAATGCCTCTCTTTTTTTATGCTTTAGAAATAATTTAACTACGTTAATTCATATTTATAATGACTGCCATGTGAAAATTGCTATTATAAATAAAAATATTTATTTTTATTTGGAGTTTAATTATTTTTTTTCCATGCAATACAAAATATTTAATCGCTCACATATTTTTTTGTTGTTGTTAAATCATCAACATAATTGTGCCGCTTGAATCAACACAGATTAATATTTTTCATAATAGTATATAATGAAGAACAGTTCTCCTATATTATAATATAGTTTGAGACATGAAGGTATGATACTATAATTAGAGTTTTTTTTTTAATTTCATTTTGTGGTTTGTGTCCAAAATCAAAGTGCTTTTGGTTAATCTCACAAGATGCCGTTCTTTTTAAAATTATTTAATTTAAGCCATCTGTTGAAAAGAACAGTAACTATTTTAGTAACAATAATTTTCTTAGTGGTTTGTGTCTACAATAAAAGTACTTCTACTAGATCTCAAAAGATGGCATTGCTTTTTAATTATTATTTTGTGCCATCTGTTGAATTATGGTTATTATTATGGTTACATAATATCCTTGAAAATTTTTGTTTTCTATAAAAGTACTTCTGCCAGGTCTCAATAGATGACGATTATGTTTTTTTTTTATTTATTATAATTTAGGTACCTAATTGTTTACAAGTACTGTCTCTCGCCGATCGCAATAATTTTTATATCAATAGATAGATTAATGCGTATATACTACGGGAAAAATAAAATCTTTTGGCGGTAAGGCTTTCAAAAATTATAAAAAAATAAATAAATTTTAGCAAAATGTATGGAGGAATCCAGTTATTAGTTTTCTGACACTATTTGAATTTACGAAACTCACCGCTAGGTGGCGATTTTGCCCTCAAACTACTAGCGTTTTGAAAGCAAATTCTTAACAATAATACAATCGCAACTCGTTTTCAAGAAATGAAAATGTGAGTATAATTAAAATATTATGTTGTTATATAATTGTATTGAGCTAGTGTTCAAGTCTGGTGGTGAATTTTGGAAACTTAAGTTAGTCAGGAAACCAACCATGATCGCCTAATAAGTTTATTTTCCCGTAATATATACGAGTTTATCTATCTATTAATATAAAAAATATTGCGAGGGACAGTACTTGTAAACAATTACCAAAATTACTTTTGCCAGTCCTCTATGGTAGTTTTTGTTATGCCCGACGAGCAGCCGCTCCGGGATGAAAAGAGCCACAAGTTCTAAAACGTCCCCTATGGCGTGGGGTAGGAGACTGTGAATACACGTAAGTAGTCCTAAAAAATACGATTTTTTTTAATTACATTTGGCGTCATCTGTTGTCTAAAATTAATGTACTTTCGCCGGCCGTCAAAAGATAACGCACTAATAATATTTTTTAATATCGCCATCTGTTGAAAAATACGAAAAATATTTTTGATTAAAAATATACCTATGTACCTACATACAAATAAGTATTATTCAACTTGACATAAGTTAATTGATAGGTAATTAAATAAAATGTACTTAAAGTTTCCGATAAATAACTTGAGAATATTAATTGTGGAGAGGAGCGGTTTGCGCATATAATATCAACCAAGAAAACTACGCACAAATTTGTGCTCTGCACGTGATGTGACATATCTACTCAAGATGTTTGTCCCTTACTAGGCATAATTTTCTTATTTATTTAATAAAGCTTCTCGGGAAATTAACAAGTACCTAGATGCATTATGTTAAATATTAAACTTAACATGCACCCGATAACAAATTACGGTAATAATCGTCTCACAGATCCAAACTGAAAACACAACTAAAAACTGTGTCTCCACCGGGAATCGAACCCGGGACCTTTGGATCATCAGTCAGATACCCAACCAATTGAGCCACGAATGCCGAAGGTAGATATAGTAGAGTTTTTATATTTCCTCTCCAAAGTATACTAAGTAGGCGTTGCAAGGAAAATGTTATGTTGGAAATATTTTCCACTATAATTTTGTAACCTCCGAATTTCACTGAAAAGATTATGTATTTAACCACATATTATTTATTAGTCAGGAGTGGGACCCACACCACACGTGCAGCGCACCGCAACCATGTTTTGATCTGTGATTCTGGATCTGTGAGACGATAAAAATATGTATTTCAAGTCTCCAGTATGTGGCAACTTGTTATTGGATGCGTGTTAAATCAATATTTGACAAAGTACCTGTCAGTCGCCCGTGAAGCAATATAAAATAAAATAAAAAATATCCCAACAATCTTGGCTGACCAGTAACAGGTGTGCGGGTGTGCGAAACCTTATAAAATGAAGTACACATGCTGCGTGTAACCTCACACACCAGTCTCGTCTTAAAAAGGCACTACATTCAGAATGGGTGGTGAACATCATTGCTGAACTATGTGAGATGTTATTTTGCATGTTGTATTTTCGATTACCTAGCCTTATCTATGAATAATGGGAGGGAATTCATTTAGATGGGTTCAGAATCCAGAGGTAGAGAGTTCAAATCTCGCCTAATTTGTCATTAATTAAAGGAATGTTTTAGGATATGAAAATTGTACATAGGTATCTTACAAGGACAATGCACTCTTTAAAAAATGAAGATGTAGGTAGGTACTAAATAATCTCTAATGGGATATAATTCATCATCTTTTGTGGAGTGAAAAAATATCTTTTTTATTCCAAAATGATTGAATGTGAAGTACGTAGATAAATACAATAGTCTTCCATCCGTTCTAGGTATTATATTATACCTATGTTAGAAATTTAAAATGCATTCAAGATAAGGTATCGTAGAAAAGGTGTTTGCACGAGAAAACGATTTGCATTTTAATGAAACGAAAAACAATTTTCAGTAAAGCTTTCAACATAATACTATACATACAAATATATAAATATACATTTTGTATTATAAGTTGTATGTTTCTCTTGAAGTAGGATAACTTGTGGTAACTGTTACAGTATATTACAATAAAATATCAACATCCCTTAACTGATAACGGCACGATTTATGGATGTCATACAATGGCCTCAATTGGTTACGTAAATCAACTTATGGCAGGTCTTGTGCCCGGCAAGTGCCCGATGTTATGGCAGTCAGTAAATCTAATAGAATTTATTTAAGATGTAGGTATTAAATACGATCAGGAACGCATATGTAGAATAAGGCGGGAAATGACAGATCAATGAACTACATACGAAATAAGTTCCATCTACTAGATGAACTTATTTTTGACGGGTATTTACATATATAAGTTGTATAATAACTTATATTTTAAAGAAAATATAAAAAGAACTCTGTTGTTATGTACTAAGATAATAATTTCTCCGTACATAAACTAGCATTTAGGCAGGAAATCAAAAACAATTATGCTATATTGAATTCAATGACGACGAAGAATTAAAAATTTGAATGAACTGTAAAATAAAAATGTGTTCACTTTAAAGTTTATCCATTTTAATCTTATTAAACTTACTTTGTTTCATTCAATCTTCAGAATAACAAAAAATAGATAAAGATTAAAAAACAAAAATACCTACATCAAAATTTAGCTATTTAATATAAATGAATTAATTGAATAAATTAAAACTATATTAAATTATATTAAAATAAAACAATTTGTTTTAGATTCTACGTGTATTTATAAGTTCGTCGATAGCTATTTCGCCTTGCTAGGGCATCTTCAAGACTATGACGGCGTGGAGTTTCTGTCGGGTTATATAGGTAGAGGGTTGAGCTTACAATTTTTTTGATTGGTCAGTATCTATAAACAGAGTATTAAACAATGGCAGTGGGTGGAGACTATAGTTAGACTTGACAATTGACTGACCAATCCCTAAATATGTTTGTATACAGGTAGTTATATTTGTTTATTGATATAGTTCTAAGAATTTTATTTTATTAGTGGGTTATTTTCTAGGTATAATGTTTGTTTATTTGTGGATATTACAATATAATATGTATTTTGCGGTACAGCTAGATAGAGGTAGTTATATTGTTTTATTGATGTATTTCTTATGTATTTATTTATTTGTATAATGGCTATTCTTTTGATGTTAAAATATTTGAATTTTGAGAGGTTCCAGGGAAGAAGTGTGGTGAAGGTTGGATATGTAGATTATTTTGGTGACGTCTCGGTGGCAGGATTATGGATCTGAAACAATGAATTATTTTGGCAGAATCAAATCTATAGATTGTTAATTTCTAGATGGGATGACTTCAATTAGTGGAGATTTGTAGATATTAATTTGTTCATTGATTATGTTATAATTTTTATTATGTTTTGAAATTTCTAACTGTTCAAGAATATTCAGTCTTAAGCCCTTTTTTGAAAAGTGTAGTGGTAGTGGTTTATTGTTCGAGTCGATTTTGTGGTTGTTTTCAATTAGGTGTTTAGCAAATTGCGAATCGGTTTTGTTATTATGCCATGACTTTTTGTGTTCGTTGAACCTTTCTTCTATACTTCTACCAGTTTGGCCTATGTAAATCAAAAAAATTGTAAGCTCAACCCTCTACCTATATAACCCGACAGAAACTCCACGCCGTCATAGTCTTGAAGATGCCCTAGCAAGGCGAAATAGCTATCGACGAACTTATAAATACACGTAGAATCTAAAACAAATTGTTTTATTTTAATATAATTTAAAATGGAATTCTACTACGTAAATTATCCACAAGTACTTAAAACTATATTATTATGAATATGAACCATCGCTGGTAACCCCCACATTGTGTGATATGCCGTGATGGTAAGTATGAAATACTTAATGAATTTTTTAACCGTTGACTTTTTCCAAATTTTGATGAATTCAAAACAAAAAATGTTGTAAGGAGGTAAAAGAAAAAAGGCAATATCTAAGAAAACTATATTAAGTTGAAACTAAAAACAAATATTATGTATAATCATAACCTTCGATTAAGTTCAGCTGTTGAAATACTAGGTACATACAAACACAACATGTTTTTAGTAGTTATCCCGAGATATTATTAACTCCCCTATACTTCATGGGTGAAGTGAAACCTCTGTCAGGGTAACCAACCAATATTTATTTCATCGTGTTTTATTTTGCTCCATAGAAAATATCAAAATATTAGAAAAAAAAATCTTATCGATGTAATTTTTTTCGATTTATATACACATTGGTACAAGTATGTAGGTAAACAAGCTAAAAATGAAATAATATTTCTGGCGCAGTTCAGGGGTGACATCTGTGTGTGACACCGTCATCTCATTTATAAGGACTGTTGCTTTCATTGTTTACAAATAAAAATTAATTTCTCAATTTCTCAATAGATGGCGTTACAAAAAGGTTTCTCAGTTACTCCATAGATGGCAATAGTAATAGTGCATTATTTTCAGGTAAAATGTTACACACTATTAAAATATATAGAACTTTCAAAAAAATTACATCGATAAGGGAACTCAATAAGAAGGCATAATTGGTGAACGTTGCGCAAGCGCATAAAGTGATCAAGTAAACCAGCCGATGACAGGTCGCAAGCCCTGTAGGTGCCTCGAGTTTCTGGTTCTTCTACAATATCCCAACTTCGTCTCTATTGAGATGTTGAAAAAATGATTGTCAATATAAATATCATTTGACTCCCGAAAGGGAAAAAAAATCCAATGTTTGCTTATATGCAATTAAATAAGAATATTCGAGTTCTATATATTTTAATAATGAAAAACTGATCGTTTGAAAATAAGTTGAAAAACACCATCGCCATGTATGAAGTAACTAAGAAACCATTTTTTTAACGCCATCTATTGAGAAATTGGTTTTTGTAAACAATGATAGCAACAGTCCTCACACATGAGGTAACAATGCTCTCGCACAGTTGTCACCCATGTACTTCGCCAGAATTATAAGTTAATTTTTGGCTCGTTAACTTGCTTGTACCAATACATAATTATTTAAGTTGAAATTTTAAAGTTTGATGTACTGTCGGTAGTCAATAATATTTTTTTATAAATTTTTAACATCCGTCTTTTAATATTCGTCTCTATTGAAATGTGAAAAATTTGTCAAAAACAATTATTGACTTCCGACAGGAAATAATCCAATGTTTGCATATATGCAACTTAAAAATATTCGATTTTATTCGAGTAGGTACATGGGTAAATTCTAAAATATTTTGTTTTTTTTTTACCTTTATTAGAAATCTCTTATCTACATAATGTTCATCCTTTTCTTTTCAGCTATCTCTCCACTACTGTATGTAGACCTCCATCAACTTTTTCCGCCCTTCTCAATCCTGGGCGCTCCTGTACCACTTTTTTTCCCGCGACTGTAACTATATCGTGAGCCCATCTTTTCTATGGTTGATCTTCTTTTGTCTTCCCAAGGTCTCCATTGTATGTAGAATTCGTGGTGCCCCTCTGTCAACTTCCCGGCTGCGTATTTACCTTTCCGTGTTGATTAGGAGGCAAGTACTGCCTCGATTTAGGCACTAGTTTGTTGCCCTAATGCGCTTAAAAATTCGTGTTGAATTCAAGGCA
This sequence comes from Molanna angustata, assembly GCA_963576475.1. Taxonomy (NCBI): domain Eukaryota; kingdom Metazoa; phylum Arthropoda; class Insecta; order Trichoptera; family Molannidae; genus Molanna; species Molanna angustata. The sequence continues at coordinate 37,581,373 of OY754972.1, read as the reverse complement.
CGTGTCTTCCAAATGCACACGGTTCAGCAACGCAAACTGTTCCTGCTAATACTTGCTCAATTCAAGGAAATTAATTATTGAATATGGAATATAATATATAGCCATGGAGTTCGCTCGCATTTCGCCTGTCACTGTCACATTTGTATTTGTTCACATAATATTATTATATGGTAAATACGCTTCTGGTAAATAATATTTATTATATGGTAAACACAGAAAGGTAAATACGCTTCCCGGCTTGTCAAGTGACCTTACCACTGTTATTTCGTTATTTGATACTGTCAATATGGTCTATAATGTCAAGAATTTCATCATTCCGTATTTTGTCCCTTGGACTTATCTCCAACAATAATTGACGATGATCTTCAGATCGATACCGGTCAGTGCCAGTGTTAAAATTAAATAGTGAATCTAAAACTAATTAATGTTTTCATTTATACCTCCAGCATTTGTCTTTCCATAGACATTTGTGTAAAAAAAAAAACAGCTTTCCTGACTGCGAATATCCGCGAATGGACCGGTATAAGTCCGCCGACCGCCGTGGTACAGTTGGTAAGCCGTTCGGTTTCTGTGCGGGCGTCCTGGGTTCGAATCCCAGCAGAGGAGAAATTTATTTAAATTCATTTCTCACGCAAATATTGCTTCTCTGTTCTCTGGGCTGGAAACACTGGTTAGTTGGAAGAAATTGCCATACGGCAATAAACTCGCCACTTGCGCAGGGTGCAAGGAAGTGTTCATTACTATTATTAATATTATAAGAACTATGGAGGAGCTGTTTCGCACTGCACAGGACCTTAACAACCTTATTAAAACAGCTACCACATAAAACATCGTCACAAAAATACAAAAAACACATAACAGCATGGATATACATACAGCACCGGTTCAGAACAAATCAATAATATAATCACACCCAATCAAATATAATTAAGCTTCACAATTTTTTTCTCAATAACAATTTAATGTATAATTTGATTCGAAAACTATACACACAATGTATTATCTATGTCACACAACTGTTGTAATGAACACCTATAACTCTAGTATGTAACTTCTAACTCTAGTATGTAATTGTTTTTGTAACTTCAACATTGTATTGTATTGTATTGTTTATAATAAATAAATAAATAAGAAATAAGAAAATTAAAATATTCAATAATTTGGATTTATGGGTTTATAGTTTATTACTTATTCTTTAACTATACCTACATGCTATCGCTATCGACAGTTGGATCTCATGTGTTACATGCAACTAGTATTAATAAAAATGAAATACTTTTAGTTGAAATCGTATTACTTGAGACAGGCTGGACTGGTGCAAAGAAAATTGTAAAGTTCTGCAATAACAACAGCACTCAGAATGCTTTTGTGTTCCGTGCTTGTAGGTACTGAGTACAATGCTTTCTTTAATACACTCGACATCTCTGCGAGCTTTCTCAGTACATTTAGGACAGCTGTCTCCTCCTTTCTTTCCTAGTACTTTGATTTAATAAGTTTTCTCATTTTAGTGTTGTTTTTGTAGTAAGTTCATTGCCCGCGATCTTTTCCGGAACATTTCCGGAACTGACATGCAGCTTCTGTAGAGAATTGTCACTCGATTGGCACCGAGGGCGATGAACTCGTTTTTGTTATCAACAGTCGCGCTTGAAAGTATTTTCTAGAAGATGATCTGCCATACGGTAACAATAAAATGATTCAATCTTATATTTTCAGTTAAATTGCAGTTGCAATTAATCTTTAAATATCAGAGTAAGTTTTTGTAAGCAAAGTCAGCCCTGATGATATGCCAATGTAGGTATATTTTGTAGGTAGATGGTTTAGTACTAATATTAAAGCTTTGTTTTGAGGCTTCTTATCTGTTTTCTTTTCTCCTTCTTATTTTCTTTTATACGACTCATAAAGTTTTGTGGCCAATGATGCAAAAATGAGATGCTTCATTTTCTTGTACTGGTAACATACGCACCATACACATACGTAGGTACATCAAAACAATTTTGCTGACATACATACATACATCGACAAGTCGATATTTCTTTTTTTTCTTTGAAAACCGTAAAAGCTCATACACCATTGATCTGAGTCAAAAATCGCGGGCGTGATTTCCGATGGAGACACAGGTTTTACTGGTCATAATATCACAACTATAGGTAGGTAGGTACCTACATTAAATTGTCTGCACAGTGCCTACCTACTGCATGTCAATGGTTAAATTATTAGTACAGTAGGTACTACTTGTCAGAGGTTTAGGTTCAGGTTAGTTCTTCAGATATTAGTCGACCTTTGTGGCACAGTTGGTTAGGTATCTGACTGCTGATCCAAAGGTCCCAGGTTCGATTCCCGGTGGAGACACAGTTTTTAATTGTGTTCTCAGTCTGGGTCTATGAGACGATTGCTACCGTCCGTACCGTACAAGTCTCCAGAATGTGGCAACATGTTATTGGGTGCGTGTTGAATTAATATTTGACATAGTACCTGTTTGTTGCCCGAGAAGCAATATTAAATTAAATAAATAAATTATGTATGGAACTACGACCTATGCAATATGAATATAGGAGGACAAATCATAAGTTTTGCAGATGACACTGTGTTGTTATTTAGCGATAAAAACTGGGAATATACTTACAAAAAAGCAGAAAGTGGGATGCATTTTATTAAAAACTGGCTAAACTGTAACACACTTACATTAAACAATGACAAAACAGTATACATAACTTTTACCAAAACGGACCAGGGACAACCAAATGAAAATAGACCACTGAAAATTCATGACTGCAAAGACCAACAAAGTAACTGTATATGTACTGAAATAAAAAAAACTAGACAAACGAAATACTTGGGAATAACAATTGACCAATGTTTAAAATGGAAACCCCATATCTCAATTTTAAGCATGAAATTAAAAAAAATTAATTTCATTTTTCGCTCCATCAGAAATGTTTTACCGAAATCTGTCATTAAATTAATGTACTATTCACTTTACCAATCAATAGTAGAATATGGTATTATAGGGTGGGGTGGCACTTACAGAACAAATATAGATTCAATAGTTAAAGCCCAAAAATCCGTTTTGAAAATAATATTTAATGTACCTATTCGCACACCCTCAGCCGAACTATTCAAAAAACTTGACATCCTAGACATACCACAGTTATATGCTAAAAACATTTGCACTTATATCTATTCACACCTTAACGACTTCCAATCGACCCAAACTACACGTCAGACTAGACAGACTAGACAAGCAAATATACAGATACCGAGAACCAAATCGACTTATGGACAAAGAAATTTTCATTTCCTTGGAGTAAAAATTTTCAATTTGCTTCCAATTGAATTGAAGAAAAATACAAATATAAACAGCTTTAAATGTGGATTAAAGAAGTGGATAAAAAAAACAGACAAGACAGTGATAAATAAACAACTCTACGTTAACATACAATGACACACACGCACACCTAAACAATATACCTATATAATTATAAGCTGCTTCAGAACAGGTTTTTTAACCTAGTGAAGCAGTTTACATTCCGCATCTAGTTCTTAAGGATCTTTTTTTTTGTAAAAATATTGTATTGTTAAACTTTGATGTGTACCTGTATATTATTTCTTATGTTACAAATAAAAAAAAAAAAAAAAAAACTACGGGTGAATATCCGCTTTATTGAAATGTTTAAAGGTACCTATATTATTAATTTTTAAAAATATTTGAACGACGCAATTTTTTAACACGTGTCAAATAAATGAAATATGTTGGTTTTGAGAAAGGAAATAAGTAGGTAGGTACCTATGTTAAATATTTTCGCGACACAATGAAAGTATTTACAGAAATATAACACTAAAAGTTTATACGGGGCCAACCTTCGTCAAATCTACCAAAGGCAAGACCCATGATGGGTGTCACCACCGTGTGCTCTAATTTTTTTGATCCTACGCATTTACAAATGTAAAATAATAAATATAAGTTGAATAAAATAAACCGTCAATGAATTTAATATAATGTATAGGTACTGTATTTTAATTACACTAGTGCAATATTCTCAGAAATGAAAATAAATACCTACTAATATTTTAATTCGTGCTTTTGATAACATTTTTTTTTTCAAATTGTCATTTATCATTGTCATTTATATTCAGATGTCACCAAATTTGACAGTTATAATTGCTATACACGCAAAAACATCACGATGAAACCCATTGATGCACTCTCCACGTGTTACTCTTTGAGAAACTTTCATCATTCTTACCACCACGGCGATTCCCTCACTTTGGGGTAACCAGCGACAGATGTGCGGGTGTGGATTACTTAATAAAAGGAACCACGACACACGCGTGTATACCCAACACACGTCTCATCTCGCCTAATAAAATGGCACAAAATTCAGAATGGTGAGATTTGAAAACGACAATGGAAGAGAGCGGAAGCACTTTTCTAAGGCGGTGCTTTACAGAAAATTGATGTTGTTGTTGTTGTTGTATAGAAACCGATGTAAAAAATACGGTATAAAATATAAGCTTAGTAAAAATATTTATACAATATTTTTTAGTTTGAAATATTTTCATAATGCTATATGACCCACTTCATATTTGAGTTGCGTTTGTGAAAATTATTTTTCAAGTATACATTTTAATTTCGATTTAATATTCAAAGCCGCGAGGATTTGATGAAAAAAGTTTATAGGTAGGTATGTTGGAGTAATGAAACAATGTAGAATACTTTTAGAGAAAAAATGAATTACCTCATATAAGTTTACACACTGCACTGGTGCGATTTCGAACCGATTTTTTGTTTAATAAATAACAATAATATTAACCTCATTATCTTTGTGCACTTTCATAAAGATTTTACCTGTATTTGGAGACACATACGAGAGTTAAAAGGAAACCTGGAGTCTTCAAGAAACCTTTAAGGTAAAGTCTCGCTTTTAAAGAGCCCTCAAATCAAGTCTTCTCTTCAAGAATTACATAGATTCTGATGACATATTTTGACAACTAATAGAAAATTATATAAAGGATAGAACATTGAGTGATTTATTTCTCTCAACGCTCGGGAAATTTATTTTCACAGTGTCCGATCGTACTGACTCTCCCCTATCAGTAAAAATAATATTAAGTTTTCAAAGTTCTTATTATTTACATTGTGAAATGTCATTATAAATGATTTATAGTGACTTGAATATTCGAAAGCATTCTATAGTTTTACCTCCACTAAACAACTTTTCACAATTAACTTTAGTAAATCAATTAAACTACGAATTAACAATGATGCTGATGATGGACGAATATCCGAAAACGTAACATTTACTAAAGTTAATTATGTGTAGTGGTTTGTGGAACAAACCACGCGAATCTTCTAGAAGAAAAAACACGTCTGCATATACCCCCAAATTGGTGACCCCGACGTGATTTGAACACGCAATCTTCTGATGTTGTTAAAAGTTGTTTAGTGGAAGCAAAACTATTAAGTGCTTTCGAATCAAGTCAATATAAATAATCTTTGTCCATCCTCTCCATTGAAATGGGGAAAGTAATTTTTTCGGACCAAAAGATAAAATGATTTTAATTATTTTTAATTCATTTTTAGCCACAAGAAATGATGTACGAAAAAATGACATATTAAACAAATAATTATTGGTATTTAAATATTAAATTATTTTGATCACTCAATTTTTTTTTATATTGTCAATTGGTATTATTCTGAAACGCACTAAAATTTTAATGTAATGTCAAATTTAGTTATTTCAAATATTTTTTTGCTATTCCCAAGATTGAAATAAATGGATTTTTATAATAATAAATAAGTTGATATACCAAGAGCCAGCAACTTCCAAATGTACGTCCATAGTATAAAGACCAGGTAATAACGATTTGATTATATATACCCTAAGTAGTGGTGGATTTTTGAGTTAACAGACTTCCAAGTGTTGTAAATTGCTATTATAAAGTCTATTACAAATCACGTCTTCCATTTACAGACATCGAGGGAGATCGCGATCCACTTCCACGCCGGCGACGCTATAGAGCCCATTGGCCCTGTTCACCACCGAACGCAGCCGCAACATCGGACAAACACAAAATATCTACCATCCATCGGGTTCAACCACTGCCCCCGAGAATTCAACCTCACACGTCAGGGCCTCCGATTGGTCTCAAAATCGGCCGCTATGTACACTCCGTTTCAAGTCGGAGGGGCTTGTACCCCGACCCTTCGGTCCTCGTGTTGGCGTCCGAAGGTTCCGCGGGCTAACACCGGGGGCATCCGACGCAATCATCACCTGTCAGATTTGATGTCTAGTTGTCAACACAGGATGTCTGACCCGATGTCTGCGCCGGCGGTGTGCCCGAACCACACAACAACATTCGCCACAGTTTGACGAGTAACTGCCGAGCGAGACTGAAGACGTTCGTCCTGCTCTTCTCTAAGTACAGAATTGACGAGGGCACAACAGCGTCGGCCGCCCACCCCCGCCTTTACTGCCTAGGCCCTTAGAGCCTCAATCTAGGCCCAAAAGTGTCCATTTACAGACACTCATAACTCTCGTTCCTTCTCATTCGGCAATATAAATTTTCTTTGTCAATCGTTCATAATTCATTCTTTCCATGAGACCAAACCGCCGAAGTGTATTTTTAACTGCACCTATCCCTTTTCAAGTGTTTCATGGTCTTTTGTATTTGAACCATTTTTTGCTGTTGCTGTTACAAAGGTCCCAGGTTAATACTCGGTGAAGACAGTTTTTAATTGAGTTTTCAACATGCTATTGGGTGCATGTTGAATTAATATTTGACATCGTACCTACCTGTTTGTTTCGTGAGAAATAATATAAAATATGGAATCCTAAAAAATGTATACCTAGGTTATACCTATACTTATACAAGTCGTTTTAATATTTTCCTTTGATAGGTAATCAGTCGATGTTTTATCAATTTTGGATTTTCATCGAATGGCGATGAAGTGTTTTGTCATTTTATCAAAATATATTTGACAAATTTCATTTATCCTTTGACACAGCCTCGACCTATCAACAAAAGTAATTACCTTGTAACATTGTCATTGTAACAAAAAATGGTTGTATATAATTTTAATTGGAATCGCTCAAAGGCACCTATTCAAGTTTTGACATAGACACGTTTATATTTCCAATAGAGTTATGGAGCTTTGAAGGATGAGTAACATTTGTTTTAAACTTTGAGCAGAAGCGATTAGAACTCAGTTGAGAACATTCGGTGAAACTATACAAACGCTTTTGTTAAAATGGAAATTATTAATATTGTATGCTTCCGGCCATGTCGGTCGTTCTTAAACTAGTGTGGCCATCTTTGGAACAGGCGCAAATCGAACCATCTAGTAATTCATTACATCGTCGGCCCTTCCACCGTCAGTCTTCTTCATTTTGTATTAATTGATAAAAAGTATATTGCAAATATTATATCCCTTTATTGAGATATCAGATGCTGATGATTCCGTGGACTGCAAGAAGAACGAATGACTCAGTCCTTAAAGAGCTAAAAATAAAAGAAAGATTGTCTACAGTAGGTATGCAGCCGCTGGGTATTGAGATTCTTTGGTCACATCGCCAGAAGAGAGCCAGGTATCCTGGAAAAAAGTATTATCACAGGAAGTGTACCAGGCAAAAGAAGTAGAGGCAGATCTCCTGCGCGATGGTGTGACCAAATTAAGGAGATGACCGGGAACGACGTTTATTCGGTGGTGCGAGCTGCGGAGGGCAGAGAGGACTGGAGGCGACTAGTTCTGCCCATTAGCGGCCCCATAGATCACGACCCTCAGCACTGAGGAAACGAAGAAGAAGAGAGATATCAATCATTCTTAATTATATTTGTTTCGAGAGCAGAATAAATGCAGTTGAAATGAGATCGCTAAGAAGAATCTGTGATAGGACGATGTATGACAGGGTCAGAAATGAGGACATAAGGAAAGAATGTAAGATAAAGAAAGACGTCATTAATAGAATGAAATTAAACACATTGAGTTGGTTTGGCCACATGGAGAGAATGAATGAAGAACGCCAGACGAAAAAAATACACATTGCGGACAGGAATGGAATGAGAGGTCGGGGCCGCCCAAGGAAGGGATGACACTTCCATGTTAACGGTATTTTGAAAGACGGAAATCTCATGAATAACAGACGAACATGTATAAGACGATGTATGAATGTCGACGAGGCGACAAATGTGTGTCAAGATAGAAATAAGTGGCGTTCGGTTCTCTCTGCCTACCCCGCGAGGGACATGGCGTGATGGTATGTATGTATGATAAAAAAAAACGAGCAGACAAGTATTCCCAAATTAGCGTTGCGGGCCATAGGCCTCCTTTAACGATCACAAATAACAGTACGAATAGTGCTTCCACACTTTTCAATTATCATCGTTTTCGTGTGTCCCATTTGAGCCTGGTCATCGAAAATACAAGAGGCAAAAGTACATCTGACAAAGTTTTGAAATGAGGTGTTTTTCCTCATACATTCGCCAAACTAAGCATAAATGCTTGTACTAATGGTGAACGAAATCAATCGTAGCAGGATTCGAGCTCGCGACCACTAAGACGCCGGTCAAGGGTCACAGACATTGCAGAAAGAGTGGGAAGGCTAAAATGGCAATGGGCAGGTCATGCTACAACAGAACGGAGCTCCTCGCTGCTGTCCGTGGGCCTCTTCAAGGTCCCATTGGGAATGCGGATTTAGTAGTCTCTAAGAAGAACGTTACAGCCTCAAATTGTTTCGCCATGGCTATAGTGCCCTTCTATCTGCCGAATAAAAAAATTGAAATTCCATTGTCCTTGGTCAACTCTCTGATGCCCAGTTTTACAGTCACAGGCTTGAAGTACTCTCGCGACAATCCATGTCTGTGAATATTATTTTCACAGACATGGATTGTTATTTTTTGCATAATTGTGCCGAGACCACGAGTCTAGAGGAGCTTCTAGAGCTAATCTTCGTGCCATGCATTCTTTGTCATTCTTACTAGCGTTCTGCGAAGGGGCCGTTTTCAGTCCCCATATGCTGAGTGGGTGGAGGTGGGCGTAGTAGGTCATTTGGTAAGACAGAGAGATAATAGATGAACCCCCAGAATTCTGAATTGGAGACCCAATCATAATAGAAGAAGTGTAGGGAGACCACAGAGGAGATGGACTGACGATATTGTCCAACTGGTGGGACATGGGTGGAAGCAGAGTGCCCAGGATAGAGAGAAATGGAAAACCCAGGAAGAGGCCTATATCCAGCAGTGGAGTGAAAGGGGTTGAAAAGAAAAAGAACAGAAGACAGAAGGCGGATAATTTTTAAAAGCGGTAGTAGAAGTGGTGATGAGTGCGGATGATGACGATGAATTCCAGAAGAATCCTCTTGATTGCCAATGGCCACTGGCTTAGTGCATTAATTCTTCCGGCGATATACAAAGGCATCACAATTCATCGATAGCAGTGCATTTTATTTAATTTTTATAAAAATGAAATGGCGCAAACACTTGCTATTTAAAAATAACCTCTAAATTTTACCTTTTCTTCAGGATAATGTTGTATATCACATATTAGGTAATAAACAATATTTTTTCGTGTTTCGTACATTAGAAGGTAATTAAGTGTGATTTTTTTGTAAATTTATTTATTATTTATTTATCCATATCCCCAGGGTGTACAAGGGCATTAATAGATAAGTTGGAGAAGCAATTTGGTCGTGAATACTTTACTTTGAATGGGTGCATCAATAGAATAAACGTCACTATATTGCGAATGGATGGAAGAAGGACCAAAGATGGAAAAACTAGGAAAAGTATGTTAATCGTTACAAATTTCCAGACTGAAAATGCAATAAAAAATTTTCACCGGGAATCGAACACGGGATCACATATATCTTACTGAGATACGAAGGTCGACTTTCAAGCATTGTTGTAGATAATTATATTTTGAGGACCTACATATATGAGCCAGCTCATATACCTACGTCATATACGTCGGACGTATATGAACATGTTGCAAAAATAATATTTTCATTTCGTTGATACTGATTTTAAAAGAAATCTCGGATATATAATGTGTACAGTAAATGTCAGAATTAATTAACAAGTTTTATGCCCGAATCGACCATGTTGCGGTAAATGTGGGTGGAGTACATACATAGATACCTACACTACAACTTTTTGTGGGCACAGTAACATTAAATTAATTATGTTACATTTTAATTTTGTCTGAATATGTAACCAACATACGGATATCTAAAGTTACACCATAAATATAAAATTATGGATATATGTATTTTAGATTCTAGATATCTATGTAAAAATGATAATAAATTTACTCAAGAAAAGTAAACAATAAAACACGAGTTCCTGGTTCTTTTACAATATCCCAACTTCGTTTCTATTGAGATATTGAAAAAAATGTTTGTCAATAAAAATTCTTTTTACTTTATTTCCGTCGTTTTTTCATTTGATCCATCGCTTCTGGGACAACCTGTATTTATATTTATGAAATGCTTTCTATAATAATATTGATGAAGTGTATTTCACCTTCGACAACAGAGAACTGTTTTGTCACAACTGAAACAATTTCCTATTACAATGCACAAATCTCACGCAAAGAAACCAATTTCAACCAAAGGAAGCCAAAGTCAACGAATGATTTGAAATTTACATGAAATTATTAATCGAATATTTTTAATATTGCATATGCGCAAACATTGGATTTTTTTCCCTGTCGGGAGTCAAAGATATTTTTTAACAGATTTTTAATTATCTCAATAGAGACGAAGTTGGAATATTTATTGTAGGAGAACCGGGAAATCAAGGCACCTACAGGGCTTACGACCTGTCATCGGCTGGTTTACGTGATCACTTTATGCGCTTGCGCAACGTTCACCAATTATGCCTTTTTAATGAGATCCCTATCAATTCAATTTTGAAAGTTCTATATATTGTAATACTGAAATTCTTTTCGCTTGAAAATAAGGAATTTTTACTACAGCCATCTATGGGTGAAATTATGAACAACAATCTTATTATTTTTTATTTATTTTGTTGTAACGCCATCTATTGAGAGAATTGTTTTTTTTGTAAATAATGAAAGCTAAAAAAAAAAAACAATTCTCTCAATAGATGGCGTTACAACACGATAAATAAAAAATAATAAGATTGTTGTTCATAATTTCACCCATAGCGGGCTGTAGTAAAAATTCCTTATTTTCAAGCGAAAAGAATTTCAGTATTACAATATATAGAACTTTCAAAATTGAATTGATAGGGATCTCATTAAAAAGGCATAATTGGTGAACGTTGCGCAAGCGCATAAAGTGATCACGTAAACCAGCCGATGACAGGTCGTAAGCCCTGTAGGTGCCTTGATTTCCCGGTTCTCCTACAATAAATATTCCAACTTCGTCTCTATTGAGATAATTAAAAATCTGTTAAAAAATATGAAATTATTATTTCCAATATCGGCACTTTATTCCATTTTAAGTTTAAAAAAGATTTCACACACAAATATGCTGTCATGATTCTAATACGAAATTGATGTAATGTATGTGAGAAATAATGAAACTGTTATTATGAAATAGTGATTTGTCTTAATAAATACTTTACATATCGTCAAACATTCTTTAAACTAGTTGCATGTAACACATGAGATCCAACGGTCGATAGCGATAGTATGTATAGTTGAAGAATAAGTACCAAACTGTAAACCCATAAATCCAAATTATTAAATATTTTGAGATATTTTGTTTTCTATACAACACATGTAGATGGGTCGGTGGCAGAGCGGTTTGCGCGCTGGGCTAGTAATCCAGTGGTCGCTAGTTCGAATCCTGCCTCGACCGATTTCGTTCACCTAAGCACAAGTATTTACTTGCATATTTTAGGGAACGTAGGAAGATGTATATGTACTTGTTTAACAAGGACATATTCATTTTTTGTAAAAAAAAAATGTAGGTATGTATGTCAAGATAGGATAGTATGGAGTATGGAGGTCAATCCTTTTTTTTACATCATGGTGGTATTTATGTATGTTTGCATATTAAGTATCAAACTATTGAGTCTTCTTAGATATTCTGTATAGGTGACTGCCATACAAATTGTATGAAGTGATGTCACTAAATTCAATTTTTATAAAAATTGTTAATAAAATTTGATATGTAGGTACTACTTTAATGTGAATATTTTTTATAGCAAATTAAATTATCTAAGGGTGATTCTAATTTTTTCCATTTTATTAAAAACTTTGGAAATATAGGCAGTTGAATACATAAATTTATCATAAAAAATGTATAAGAAACTCTGGAACTTTTTTGAAAAAACAAGTTTGAGATTTTGTTCTAACTTTGATGGTTTTTGAGATATATGGAAAATAAAGTAAATTTCAAAAGTTGATAATCCCCGACTGAAAAGAAAATTCAAAATTCCAAGTACAATAATTTTTTATGCCTATAATATTCGGAAATTTTAGGCTCGGTGCATTGAGAGGATCAGAAGTTGTAAGGAGGGGACGGACGCACACAGACACACTAACGGGTTATTTCACCACCTCTGGATAAAGTTCTAGATAACTATCCATAAGATAAATTTATCTTAAGGATAAATGAAGCGAGCGTTTCACCACCTACAAATTTCTTACAGATTGTTATCCGACGGATAAAGGGTGGCAACGTTGTAATTTCATCTATTTCAATGGTCTTGTCTATGGGTTGATAAAGCTGTCACATTGTAAATCGTAAAAAGTCGCAGTAAACAACGGACAACGGTAAATAAACACGCGGTCAAAACGAACACGTGGACACAAAACAAGATATTTCAAATATTTTGAGAATGTATAAAAGAGAAAGAACTACGAATATCTGAGAGGATAACATCAACGTGTTGGTGGATTTAGTTTGTCAGCATAAAAATGTTATAGAAAATAAGATATAAGAAAAAATAATTTCTTTTATGAGTCCTAAAATGTTCTGTGCAGACGTTTTCGTCAATCTAAACCTCGCCTTGAAATCAATATTGTCGAGCTCCGAAAAATAATCTTTTCGCATTTGGAATAAATCTCTGACGCCGATTTTGTCTCGTATTATGTAAAAATACGATATCATCGTCGATTTGGTCATAAATTTCGATCATTCAAAAAATAACTTATACTCAGTTTAACTTATCTATCACTTATCGCGAACCTATTCCGCTAGACAACATATCTAGAACTTTATCCATGGGATAGAGCTATCAGAGAGTCGTGAAACGCATTTTTCGGTTTTTCCGTTAGATTTGTGTTAGATTGGCTATCAGGCACTTTATCCAGAGGTGGTGAAATCGCCCGTAAATGTTCTACTCGGAATTCCGAGTAAATCCGTACGGAGAACATATATCCTGCGAAGCCTCTAAGTTGGTGCTTTTTTACTTCAAAATTTGGAAAAACCTTGACAAATTTAGACACTGCATATATATTTCACGTATCTTGCCTTGATACTTTGTCTATTTGTTCAAGAGAAATAAATTTCCTTTAACAAATAGACAGTTGGATAAAATAAAAAAATATATATTTCTTGATCATTTTTCTTGTTATCAAATAAAATTTAAAAGAAAAACGTTGGTATCAGATTCGAATCGCCTTATATCGATTTCTAAAATTGTTTCCATAATATTTTTTACTGTTTCAATATCATTCGATAGAAACTCGAACTAACCATTGTATCAGAGTTTCTCCAATACTTCAAACAGTTGGTTGAGTAGGTACCTAATTGAAAAGGCAACGTGCTCAGCAGAACATCTGATCGGTGGGGATTCTCGGAGAAGAAAACTGCTGGGAGACCAATAATGTTGGAAAAGAAGGTGGAAGTTGGAAGTGGGGAAGCAATATTGCCGAGAGACGTTTCATGATGAAAACCATAAACCCGTCATAACTCCCATGGTACAAATATATAACCATGAAAAGTGTACCTTTTATTTGTTTTCGACAATGTGCCAACGCTATGCAGTTTATTGTATATATTTTAATACACTTCACAATCAATAAGACAAATCGGGCAGTACATCGTTCGGTGGGTTTGTATGATGAAATGGAAATTTTTTCTTACATACGAAATATAAAATTATTTCTTAATTTACTGAAAATTTTAAGGCCTTCATGAGAATCAATATCATATCATTATATTTTTGATGTATTCTTTTATATCTTAGTGTCCATTTAAAACCATATTTCATTGATCAGTTAATTTTTTTATTGAGGTATTTTGTATAAAAAAATTTTACCACCCTGTTCGATTTCGATGATTTTTTTTCATTAGAAAAGGGGTATCTTCCGATTCAATTTCGAATTTGTCAAGAGTGTCACAAAACAAGTTAAAGAGTGTGTTAGTACACAAGTGTCAGTGAGTCACAAAACAAGTTTCATAGTGTCACAAAACGAGTGTCAGATTAACACAAAATGAGTGTTAGAATATCTATGAGTCACCAAGTGTCAAAAAACGAAAAACAGAATATCACAAAACGAGTGTCAAGAATATCAAAAAACAAAACAAGATTAAGAGTGTCACAAAACAAGATTAAGAGTGTCACAAAACGAGCGTCGGTTTGTCACAATGCAAGTGTCAGAATGTCAAGATTGTCACAAAACAAGTTTCATAGAGTCAAAAGACGTTTGTCACAAACGAGTGCAGATACAAGCAAAACAATTTTAAGTGTGTCACAAAACGAGTGTCAGTAAGTCACAAAACAAATGATAGTGTCACAAAACGAGTGTCAGATTGAATCAGAGCGAGTGACAAAAGTGTCACAAAACAAGTTAAAGTGTGGCGCAAAACGAGTGTCAGAGTGTCACAAAACAAGTTTAAGAGTGTCACAACTCGAGTGTCAGTGAGTCACAAAACAAATGTTAGAGTGTCACATAACGAGTGTCAGATTAAATCAAAACGAGGATAAAAAGTACCACAAAACAAGTAAAAGGGTGTCACAATACGAGTTCCAGAGTGTAACTATATAAGCGTCAGATTGTCACAAAACATGTGTCAATAGTTTCAAAAAACAAATTAATTTGTCAAAACACGAGTATCAGTGAGTCATTAAACAAATATTTGAGTGTAACTAAACAAGTGTCAGATTGTCACAAAACGAGCGTCAAAAGTGTCACAAAACAGTTTGAGTGTGTCACAAAACGAGTATCAGTAAGTCCTAAAATAAAAAATAAATACTAGCGCGTCACATAACTAGTGTCAGATTAAATCAAAACGAGTGTCAAAAGATTCATAAAAAACAAGTTTAAGTGCGTCATAAAACAAGTGTCAGAGTGTCACTAAACGATTGTCAGATTGAAACAATATGAGTGTCAATATCAGTGAGTCACAAAATAAATGTTAGAGTGTTGCTATACAAGTATCAGATTGTCACAAAACGAGCGTCAAAAATGTCACAAAGCAGTTTGAATGTGTCACAAAATGAGTATCAGTGAGACCCAAAATAAGTTTCAAATAACCAAACCCAGAGTGTCACAAAACAAGTTAAGGATTATTGCAAAACGAGTGTCAGTGGGTCACAAAACCAGTGTCAGAGCATCCTAAAACGAGATTCAGATTAACATAAAACGAGTGTCAGAGTGTGACATAACGAATCAGTGTGTTACAAAACTAGTGTCAGTGTATCACAAAACAAGTGTTAGATTGTCACAAAAAGAGTGTCACAAAATGAGGGCCTGAGTGTCACTATGCGATTGTCAGATTAAAACAAAATTAGTGTCAAGAGTTCATACAACAAGTTAAAGTGTGGAACAATACGAGTGTCAGTGAGTCAGAGTGTTTAACAACTTGTTTTGTCAGAGCTTCAGACAAAACAAGTGTCAAATTGTCACACAACGAGGGTCAAAAGTGTCACAAAACAAGTGTAAGTGAGACCCAAAATTAGTTTCAAATAACCAAACCCAGAGTGTCACAAAACAAGTTTAGGATTATTACAAAACGAGTATCAGTGGGTCACAAAACCAATGTCGGAGTATCATAAAACGAGATTCAGATTGACAGAAAACGAAAAAAGAATCATAAGCCGAGTGTCAGATTGTGTCAATACCTGAGACAAGAGTGTCACAAAACGAGTGTCAGAATATCACAATACAAGTGTCAGAGTGTTACTGAACAAGTGTCAGATTATCACAAAACGAGTGTCAAAAGTGTCACAAAACGAGTGTCAGTGAGTCACAAAAAAATGTAAGAGTGTCACAAAACGACTGTCAGATTAAATAAAACGAGGATAAATAGTGTCACAAAACAAGTATAAGTGTGTCACAATACGAGTGCCAGAGTGTAACTAAATAAGCGTTAGATTCTCACAAAACAAGTGTCAATAGTTTCAAAAAACAAATTCATGTTTGTCAATCCACGAGTATCAGTGAGTCACTAAACAAACAATGGAGTGTTACTAAACAAGTGTGAGATCGTCACAAAACGAGTGTCAAAAGTGTTACATAACTAGTTTAAGTGTGCCTCAAAACGAGTGTCAGTGAGTCCCAAAATAAGTGATGACCAGTAACAAAACCAGTGTCAGAGTATCATAAAACGAGATTCAGATTGACATAAAATGAGTGTCAAGAGATTCACAAAACGAGTGTGAAAGTGTCACAAAACAAGTTTAAGTGTTCCACAAAACGAGTGTCAAAAGTGTCACAAAACGAGTATCAGTGAGTCCCAAAATAAATTTCAAATAACTAAACCAAGAGTGTCACAAAACGAGTTTAGGATTATAGCAAAACGAGTGTCAGAGTATCATTAAACGAGATTCAGATTGACATAAAAAGAGTGTCAAGAGATTCACAAAACGAGTGGAGAGTTTCAAAAACCGAATCAATGTGCCACAACACGAGTGTCAGTAAGTCCGAAGACAAAAATACTAGAGTGTCACATAACTAGTGTCAGATTGCATGAAAACGAGTGTCAAAAGTGTCACAAAACAAGTTTAAGTGTGTCACAAAACAAGTGTCAGTGAGTCCAAAAATAAGTTTTTAATAACCAAACCCAGAGTGTCACAAAAGAAGTTTAGGATTATTACAAAACGAGTATCAGTGGGTCACCAAACTAGTTTCAGGGTGTCATAAAACGAGATTCAGATTGACATAAAATGAGTGACAAGAGATTCACAAAACGAGTGTCACAAAACGAATCAGTGTATCACAAAAACAGTATCAGAGTATTACAAAACAAGTGTTATTATATTGTCACAAAACGAGTTCCAGTGTGTCACAAAACGAGTATCAGTGAGTCCCAAAATAAATTTCAAATAACTAAACCAAGAGTGTCACAAAACGAGTTTAGGATTACAGCAAAACGAGTGTCAGAGTATCATTAAACGAGATTCAGATTGACATAAAAAGAGTGTCAAGAGATTCACAAAACGAGTGGAGAGTTTCAAAAACCGAATCAATGTGCCACAACACGAGTGTCAGTGAGACCCAAGACAAAAATATTACGTGTGCCAGAGTGTAACTAAATAAGGGTAAGAATCTCACAAAACAAGTTGCTACGGTGTGAATCCGTGGGGCGAAGCCTGGGGCTTCGCCCTGTGACGGGGATCGAACCACAGTCACCAACTAACCAGTAGTTTGCATGAGACTATCAGGGATTTACAACGTCCTGTCGATTATTGCGAGGTTGCATACAGCTAAGAAAAATTTATTAAAAACAAAAGATGTTTTACCAATAAAAAAAATTAATTATGTGCATCAAGTCAGTACATGAACGGAGTTGAGAGAGAGAAATGGAAAATCAAGAGAATTTATAAAACGATTTTTATAATATGTAATAAATTAGTACATATAAAATTAACATTACGTACAAAAAAAAACAAGATATCGTAGACAATGTTGTAAATAATTATTTACATGAATTTTACAATTTCCAAATGTAGTTTTATTATTTTGATCGCCATTACAACAAGCGATACTCAAAGGAAACAAAATTAAAAAATTATACTGTTTTTATGATTTACAACATGTTTAAATAAAAATTTTATAACAGAATTGGCCAATTTTACATTTTCCTACTATTTCTTTAATATTCTTTTAAAAAGGTTTCTTCAATTTAATCAACTTTTATAAATTTATACTTGAAATTAAACAGACAATGATATCGGTAGATAACAAATTTATACTTACAAAAAAAATATTAGGTACCGCATGGAATACGGGCCTCAATCATAATGTTACATTTAAATTAATCTAGAAACATGGTAAGAGATATAATAATCCGGGTAACGAAGCTGTATGTAGTCAATGTTGGTGAAGTTACAAAATATTGAAACTACAAAATACGCCATTTTTAATCCAAACTCAAATGTCCTTTATGGCGAACCAAATCATGTTTTCTCACATAATATCGAGTGATGAGAACATCACTAGAGTATAATTTACGGCAAAACTGACAAATAATCAATTTTTACTTCCTTATGGAAAGCCGGGTCAAAACATTTAGGTTAAATGGTATGGAAAGAAAAGGAGTCAAAATTAACTCTGTAACAAAGCAAAAATAGATAGCTGGGTCATGCGATGTAGACAAAAATTTTTATGTAATATAATGACTTATTGGACACTCACCCTTTCTATCCGAGCACAACACTTAGCGTGTGATGTTTTTAAATTTTGCCTTGCGCCAAAATTTATCCATTTTTGTTTTACTATAGCACATCATCTTCACGCGTCAAAGTAAAAATAGAATCCAACGGAACAAGGAGAGGTCACGTGATCAGGCGGTATTGCCAGTCAACGAAAACAATTTACGTCGAGATCGTTGGATAACTACTAAAATGTTGTCAGTTTTTAAACGTAGGCTCCAACTTCGACCTCAACGCAAAGTTAGTCATGAAATACTATTTACTTTTATAAATATAACATGACAAAGTGTCAATATTTTCAAAAAACAAATTCATGTTTGTCAATCCACGAGTATCAGTGAGTCACTAAACAAACACTGAAGTGTTTCTAAACAAGTGTCAGATTGTCACAAAACGAGTGTCAAAAGTGTTACATAATAAGTTTAAGTGTGTCTCAAAACGAGTGTCAGTGAGTCCCAAAATAAATGATGAATAAGCAAACCTAACGTGTCGCATAATGAGTTTCATAGTATCACAAAACAAGATTAGGATTGTTACAAAACGAGTGTCAGGGGGTCACAAAACAAATGTTAAAGATTCACAAAACGAGTGTCAGTGAGTCCTAAAATAAGTTTCAAATAACCAAACCCAGAGTGTCACAAAACAAGTTTAGGATTATTGCAAAACGAGTGACAGTGGGTCACAAAATCAGTGTCAGAGTATCATAAAACGAGATTCAGATTGACTTAAAAAAGAGTGTCATTGAGTCACAAAACCAGTGTCAGAGTATCATAAAACGAGATTCACATTGACATAAAAAGAGTGTGATTGGGTCACACAACCAGTGTCAGAGTATCATAAAACGAGATTCAGATTGACATAAAAAGAAGTCATTGGATCACAAAACCAGTGTCAGAGTATCATAAAACGAGATTCAGATTGACATAAAACGAGTGTCAAGAGATTCACAAAACGAGTGTCAGAGTGTCACAAAACGAATCAGTGTTACAAAACTAGTGTCAGTGTATCACAAAACAAGTGTTAGATTGTCACAAAGAGTGTCATAAAATGAGTGCCTGAGTGTCACTAAACGATTGTCAGATTGAAACAATATGAGTGTCAAGAGTTCATACAACAATTTAAAGTGTGGAACAAAACGAGTGTCAGTGAGTCAGAGTGTTAGACAACCTGTTTTGTCAGAGCTTCAGACAAAACAAGTGTCAAATTGTCACAAAAAGGGCGTCATAATTTCACAAAACATGTTTTACTTATTGAGATAAAACGAGTGTCAGAGAGTTTCTAAACATGCGTCAGATTGTCACAAAACGAATGTTTTATAGCTTCACAAAACAAGTTTATGTCTGTTACAACACGAGTTTCAGTGAGTCACAAAAAAATGTTTGAGTGTTGCTAAACAAGTATCAGATTGTTACAAAACGAGCGTCCAAAGTGTCACAAAACAGTTTGAGTGTGTCACAAAACGTGTGTCAGTGAGTCCCAAAATAAGTTTCAAATAACCAAACCCAGAAAGTCACAAAACAAGTTTAGGATTGTTACAAAAAGAGTATCAATGGGTCACAAAACCAGTGCCAGAGTATCATAAAACGAGATTCAGATTGACATAAAACTAGTGTCAATAGTTTCACAAAATAAGTCACAACATGAGTATCAGTAAGTCACAGAGTAAGTGTTAGAGTGTCACAAAACGAATGTCAAAGTCTCAGAAAACGAAACAAATTGTCACAAAACTAGTGTCAAATTGTCATAAAACGAGTGTCAGATAATTCACGTAGGGCGGCTATGGGCAGATAGTGTTTTCGACATTTTAGTGAAGTATCTAGTAAAGAGCGTCAGAGAATTGTATTTGTCAAAATTAGCATTCGCGAAAGCTAAAGCTCTATTGTGCGATACTTGAAAATCAGTCATAGGCAGTACTGTCAAATATACCTTCATCAAGATTACTGAAAAGAGAAAAATTAAAGTTATATACAAACAAGTGGGTTGTGGCCAACGCTTAACAAGTCATTCTTAAAGAATTCAAATTTTGTATGGAAAATATTTAGCATTTTCATGAAATGAAATTGTTAAATTATTTTTTTTTTAAATATTTTATTACGAAAATAAATTCTATTTTATATTTCATGAATGCCATTTAATGAAAGTGATGTGCCATTTTACCGATTTGAAAATAAAAAATTCAAAGTTTCTTGAGCTTGGGGTCACTTTGAATTATTTGACAGTTGAAAAAATTGATAAGCACTATTCAGATATCCTCCTAAATCTAATGAGTTCTAAGCGAGTATTTGGTATACATATTTGCATAATTTCAAAAGAATCTTTAGTCTATAATCTATAGAAGTAAAATAAACATAGCACACAGCAATTAGTACACACACACATACACACAGATACATTGTGATGAAACTTTCAGAATACAATCTCAGCATGATACTAGTTGATTATCTGCAGTAAAAAAATTGCCTTAAAAATTGCGAAATCATAACTCCCCACTATATCCCCTTGGGTTAATGAGGAGTAAAAATGCATTAAAGAGAATATAACATACAACACATATGACTAAAAATACTTAAGTTGCTAAATATTTATATAATATAAGATCAAACACTTTTTGGAATAGGAGTAAAAGACAAACCTACTTACGATCCGTCGAGTGAGTTCCATGAAATGTTTGGCGCCGACTTTCTTTTGCGAACAATATTTTAAGGCAAAACAACAAGATATTATTGGTGTGCATTATTTCCAGCTAATGCGATTTGCCCATTAAGAGATTCTCTTATACAGAAAGCAGGTAATTATTGAAAATGTCTCATGTGAAGGTTAACCTACTATTTCTGAAAAGTACTTGACACAATTACATATTATTGTAGCAATGTGTACCTTAGTGTTCTGTGCACAATGTACACCCTTCAAATTCATCTTCTTTGTATTCAGCGATCGATTCCTGTGCATATTAATAAACCTTCAGTTGCAAAACTCTACGATTTATTGTAGATGGATATACAATATATTACATACAATAATCATGCAGTATTTTAATGCATCTTATTCTGTTATTCAGGCTTGTTATTTACATGGTCGTGCCATCTTTTTCTACAAAGAATTCGACTTCTTGTTCAGTTCCTATCGGCTTTGTACATTTTTTCCTTAGTTTTCATTCATTCGTCCCAATTGGCCAAACCATATCAGCGTGATATCTCTCATTCTATTTTTATGACATATTTCTTGATCTTACATTCATTTCTTGTGTCCCCATTTCTGACTCTGTCATACATCGTCCGAATTCGAATTCTCCTCAGCGATTATTCACTACATTATTCTGCTTTTACGCAACTTGTGCCATATCCAAATCTCACTTGCACGAATCATTTATAATCAAGCACTATTGCATAACTATTTCTTGATATTATTTTTTCTCTCCTTTGTTTCTCAGTATAACAGGTTCAAAATCGAATATCAATTTAGACACACCCAATAACATGTTGACACATTTCGAATATCAATTTAAGACACCCTTTAACATGTTGACACATTTAAAATATCAATTTAAGACACCCTTTAACATGTTGACACATTTAGAATATCAATTTAAGACACCCTTTAACATGTTGACACATTTAGAATATCAATTTAAGACACACCCAATAACATGTTGACACATTTCGAATATCAATTGAGGACACACCTAAAAAATTTTGACACATTTCAAATATCAATTTAAGACACACTCGATAACATGTTGACAAATTTTTAACATCTCAATAAAGACAAAGTTGAAATATTATAAGAGAACCACTCAAGGCACACCTCAATGGTGACATCTGTGCGAAAGTATTGTCACCTCATGGATGAGGACTGTTGATTTCATTGTTCACGAATCAATTCTTCAGAGATGGCGATAGTATTTCAACTAGTTTTCAGACGAACAGATTTTCACGATTAAAATAAAGAGGAAATTCAAAAATTCGATTTATAGGAGACTAAATATAAAGGCTATATGCAACTGTAAAGATGTTAGGTTTGAAAATATTTTTATATTTTTAAAAAACTAATAGGTAATTGAAGCTGATACTATTGACTCAGAAAGTAGGTATACAACTAACTAACAACAAACAAAATCAGATAAAGACAAACATTGTAGACAAAGACAAACATTGTAGAAATATTATTGTAGCAGACAATTATGTACGATAATAACAATTTTATGTAGGTACATACGTGTATTGTGGCTTCTCTATGATACCGTATGAAATTAACTGTAAATATAAAAAAATAACTGTAACGTCCACATTGACTGCAACATTATATTACGAAGTATAGACTGACATGTCATAATATGTAGAATGAAAAAGACATTGAATAGGTTATCAAAGTGTTAGTTAACGCTATCAATTCCTTTGACTGGTGAACGTGAATAATGTTACTATTCCAATTCTATGTTTTATTTCAAATGTGTATATATAAGTCAATAGATTGCAACTATGTCAAGTCAAGACTGTCATAAATTGCAATCCAAGACTATGTATGTCAAGACAATAGATTGATTGAATTTAGATGGGTCGGTGGCAGAGCGGTTAGCGCGCTGGGAGCAGCATTTTAAATCATTTTTTTTCAGCAGCACTTTTTTTTATCCAGCATTTTTAATTCAAACAAATTAATTTTTGTTCTACACATATATTCTTCTTTTGATACGACGACTGTTTCGCCTGAGGAGGCCAGTATCAACTGATCAACAATGAATTTATTTGTAAATTAAGGTAAATTTGAAAACTGTATTTTACACTGTAGGTACATACAAATTATATTTTACGAATGTGAAATATCACAAATAGTGTAAGGCCTTATCAGCAGAAACGGTCGGCCTGTTAATTTTTTTGATAAAAAAAAATTGTTAATTGGAAATCAAAAATATAAATAAGTAGGAACCGTCAACATTGAGGTTAATTCCGAAGACGAATTAAAATAAGTATTAAAAGTGTAAAAAGTATACTATAGTTAAAAAAGTATAATAGCGACTCGCTCACGCGAATCGCTATTATCATTAAAGACTTACTAAACCTTTATACGGAATGTGATAAAATACGACAGCAAAATAATAGTATGATGTGTAAGTAAATCTCCATTCCCGATAATTTTTTGGCTAGGTTTAGGCAGCCTTGAATGATAAAAGCGACACGCGTGAGCGAGTTGTTTTGTAAATTGTATAGACATTGGTTGTAGGAATAATTTTATCAACACCTTTGCCATTTGAGGTTAGGAAAGAGTTTATTATGTATTCGCATTTGATCACATTTTTTTGAATAAATTATATTTCTCTTATATATTATTTAAGTAATTGTATGATACTTACTATTTTAATACTACTAATTATTATTTGTGTTGAAAATTAGATTTCTCAACATATTATTTAAGTAATTGTATGATACTTACTATTTAAATACTACTTATTATTATTTGTGTTGAAAATTAGATTTCTCTTGTATATTATTTAAGTAATTGTATGATACTAACTATTTTAATATTATTATTTGTGTTGAAAATTAGATTTCTCTTGTATATTATTTAAGTAATTGTATGATACTTACTTTTTTAATACTACTTATTATTATTTGTGTTGAAAATTAGATTTCTCAACATATTATTTAAGTAATTGTATGATACTTACTATTTTAATACTACTTATTATTATTTGTGTTGAAAATTAGATTTCTCAACATATTATTTAAGTAATTGTATGATACTTACTATTTTAATACTACTTATTATTATTTGTGTTGAAAATTAGATTTCTCAACATATTATTTAAGTAATTGTATGATACTTACTTTTTTAATACTACTTATTATTATTTGTGTTGAAAATTAGATTTCTCTTGTATATTATTTAAGTAATTGTATGATACTTACTATTTTAATACTACTTATTATTATTTGTGTTGAAAATTAGATTTCTCTTGTATATTATTTAAGTAATTGTATGATACTTACTATTTTAATACTACTTATTATTATTTGTGTTGAAAATTAGATTTCTCAACATATTATTTAAGTAATTGTATGATACTTACTATTTTAATACTACTTATTATTATTTGTGTTGAAAATTTCGCGTTTAATGTCAACTTTGACAGCTCATACGACTTTTAATTTGTAAAATGACCTGTGCGTTTAACAAGGTCCATTATATTACGTATGTGATGTTCTTTTGTCATATTAATCTTTTTAATATGTTGTCATTGTACGTTGTACGTGGTACCAGTACAATTGTATGGAGTAGAAGGATGGACGTGGGTCGATCGAGCCTCGAGTTTTAAATATCACTGAGAGACAGAGTGAGAGAGAGAGAGAGAGAGAGAGAGAGAGAGAGAGAGAGAGAGAGAGAGAGAGAGAGAGAGAGAGAGAGAGAGAGAGAGAGAGAGAGAGAGAGAGAGAGACTCAAAGCCTGATACTTGGACCACGTGCTTCGTGGTGATAAAAATGCATGGAGGGATGTGGGGCGTAAAAGAGTGTCGTGTCTTAAAAACATTTTATTTTATTTTATTTTATTTTATTTTATTTCATTTCATTTCATTTCATTTCATTTCATTTCATTTCATTTCATTTCATTTCATTTCATTTCGTTTTATTTTATTTTATTTTATTTTATTTTATTTTATTTCATCTCATTTCATTTCATTTCATTTCATTTCATTTCATTTTATTTCATTTCATTTCATTTCATTTCATTTCATTTCATTTCATTTTATTTTATTTTATTTTATTTTATTTTATTTTATTTTATTTTGTTTTATTTTATTTTATTTTATTTCATTTCATTTCATTTCATTTCATTTCATTTCATTTCATTTCATTTCATTTTATTTTATTTTATTTTATTTTATTTTATTTTATTTTATTTTATTTTATTTTATTTTATTTTATTTTATTTTTTTATTTTATTTTATTTTATTTTATTTTATTTTATTTTATTTTTTTTTATTTTATTTTATTTTATTTCATTTCATTTCATTTCATTTCATTTCATTTCATTTCATTTCATTTCATTTCATTTCATTTCATTTCATTTCATTTCATTTTATTTTATTTTATTTTATTTTATTTTATTTTATTTTATTTTATTTTATTTTATTTTATTTTATTTTATTTTATTTTATTTTATTTTATTTTATTTTATTTTATTTTATTTTATTTTATTTTATTTTATTTTATTTTATTTTATTTTATTTTATTTTATTTTATTTTATTTTATTTTATTTTATTTTATTTTATTTTATTTTATTTTATTTTATTTTATTTTATTTTATTTTA
This sequence comes from Molanna angustata, assembly GCA_963576475.1. Lineage (NCBI taxonomy): Eukaryota > Metazoa > Arthropoda > Insecta > Trichoptera > Molannidae > Molanna > Molanna angustata. The sequence continues at coordinate 37,555,499 of OY754972.1, read as the reverse complement.
TTTTATTTTATTTTATTTTATTTTATTTTATTTTATTTTATTTTATTTTATTTTATTTTATTTTATTTTATTTTATTTTATTTTATTTTATTTTATTTTATTTTATTTTATTTTATTTAGAGTATATAAACAATAACTGTACAAAATATACAGGTGATACAAAATTAGATAAAAAATAATCATGCCCAGCATCACTTATCAGGCTATAGTTCGGGATTCCGGATGTGTCATCACTAATAAGTTGGCGCAAGATCGTGATGAGATTGGTGTGATGGTCATCACGAACCTCCGTTGGTAGCGGTATATGGAGGGCAAGAAGTGGAATAAATATCATACAAAATATATAAACCTACCTATTGCGTTTTATTAAGGAGGGAAGAATTTAGCGTTAGCCATCACGCCCTATTTTTGTTAAATTTTAATTCTTGAAAACCACGATTAAGAATAAAATTAAACTGTAAGATGTGCTCTTAGAAAATTGCTAATATAAAAGTCTGCAATGCGTCTCCATATAAAACCCGAGGGTTATTAGCCATACAAAGAAAAGTTATGTCGGATATTAAATTTCAGTTGCACGAATTGAGTCATAAGGAAAGTTGGACACTTCATTTTATAATATACGTTTCTTTATATAATATTCAATGAAATAGTGCTGTAAAGGCATAAGTACAAAGAATTATAAGGTCGGGATAATAATGTAGATTCAGGTGGAGTGCGGTGATGTCGACGACACATGTTGTACTAAAGTTCGGGGCTAATCGAGATGCTAAAAAGCTTTCATATTTCAAAGTTAATTTTCATAGAGTGAGCGTAATTTATACATAAAGGTGCAGTTTTGTTTGTGTTATGATCGCAAACAACCAATTACATTTAATAAATGATTTTGATTGGGAAAATGATGTATAAATTCATACCATCACGGCATATTCCACAATGTCGGGTAACTAGCGACAGGTGTGCGGATGTGTATAACCTTATAAAAACGAAGCACGATACATATGGGTGTATCCCCTACACAAACCATCGCTTCGTCACACCTAAAAAGGCAATATTCACAATGTATAGTGGAATCTCATTGGTAAACTATGCGAGATATGAGAGAAAATAAATTGAACCCATTGGCTATATATTTTTTTTTGTTCTATCAGTTGTTAAGGCCCTAACACGGCGAAACGGTGGTTTTATTGAGAGAAATATATGAGAATTGAAATGAGAATCCTGCTCACTTACACAAAATGAAAATGAAAGTTTCTTCAATTTGCGGATGCGGCGAGGTGGTGGGAGATTTGGACCATATCTTCTTTTCTTGTCCTCTCAACTCTCAATCCCTATCAGTTTTCTTCCAAAATATAAGATTCCTATACCCATGCTCATTCAAGGCTACGTTCACAATGAACGCCGAGTGCACTTAGTGACGCTCTAAGCCGTTCATAATGACCAGAAACATACGCTCGAAAGACACTGTGGCGTTCAGATTGAACGTCGAGTATACGCACCAAACGCTCGGTAAAATTGTCGGATGAAAAACGCTCTGACAGTTATAGTAGCTGTTGACTTCTATTTTATCTGTGGAATTATGACTTCTATTTGATTCTGTGGTATCTATTATGTCAGTTGACATCTGTTGAAATTATTTATGATGACAATATGCATTCACAAAGAGGTTAATTTATAAAAATATCATTCAACATTTTATAATAAAAGGTTTGAGATCATTATTTACACCACTGTCCAATTGTTGTCTTTCGATGAAAATATAACCTAAAAAGAGACATGTATGATAAATGACATTTGACATTTAAAACGCCCGATGCAGCGTTCAGATTGAAGCGTCACTCGAAAGCGTTCAGTGAGATTGGTGTGAATAACGCCATAATCAGGTACATCCGACGCATGATGTCGAGCGTTGAATCTGAACACAGCTCTGACCTTGCTTCATAGCAGTAAAAAAGATTATATACAATTAAATATTGAAATTTGTCAAAAGAAACGACATCATGATTTGATTTATTAACTGAATGTGTAAAACTCTTTATTTTTATTATATATTTTTAATTTTTTTTAAACCAAAGTGTATATTAATGTGTTATTATATATTATTATATCCATATTGTGCGTCTATATGTAATCTATTAACCACACCAAAGAGCAGACGTTATTGTTTAAACTAAATCTTAATAAATCTAAATCTAATAAACTGGCAGTAAGCTCCACACTTTATGAGTCATTTATTTATTTAAATATTCGTAAATTATACAGATAAATTATACCAATGATCGTATTACGCCAGAGGAATCGCTGGTGTCAACGACTGTCGCTGTCGCACGCTTCTGCTGCATGGGATGAACGCAACAAAGAAATTTCACCTTGAGTACCTAACTATATTATTTAAGTAAACTCAACATAATAACAAATGTTTTTCGTTAGATCTATAATGTTTTTGAATTATGATAAGTTCTATGAGAAAAAAACTTTATGATTTGCTCAATAATAGTATGTACATATCTATGTTGTCAGAGAGTATGTTTTAAGTTTTACATGCTAGAATATTAAAAATCAAAAGTTAGGTACACAAGCTCATTTTTTGCCATGAAATATAATGGTTTGGTAACAATGTTTGCTATAGTTTAAGACATAACAAAAAAGAAAATAATAAGACTAAATTAAGATTTCCTTTACATCAATTTATTGGGACTTAATTTTCGATAGAACAAATGAATTTCTTTAAACTCTGCACTTTGACTTTAGACGAACTTTGTTAAACCGTCAAACAATACGAAACATTTGTTATATTTCACCTGAACGATTATTGGAAATTCATTAAAATTGGAACAAAGGATCAAAACAGGCCCGAAAAAATCAACAAAACATCTAAACTCTGTAGGTACCAACAATGAAAGAATTTTCTTGGTAGAATAACTTCATGGTATGTATGTAGGTATTTATGTATTTAAACGATGATCTAAGTTGTGTTGGGGGTTACACTCAGTATAGACTCCCTTACATGAGATGTACCCATTAATTTGAGATGTACCTGCATACCTACTACTACAATGTTAATATTTTTTATAACAAATTACATTATATACTTGGGGTTTTTTCGGCTTTTTTGATATTTTTAAAAATTTTGGAAATATAGGGAGTTAAACACATATATTTAGGGCCGGATAAACGTGTTTTTGCGCCCAGAGCAATATATTTCCGGATTATTGGGCCCACGGAGGAGTTTGAGATTTGGCAAACTTAAAGTTTATATGGAGGAGGACTGCAGAAAAATAATATTAATACATAATATGCGTTATAAATAAATTAAATCAAATAAAAAAGATTTCACATCAAACCATTTATTGTGTACCACAGAACGGTGAAGAAAGGGGAAACACAATTTAAATATACCCGCGTAGTATGAAAAATATTCCAATAACACAGAGTAGGTAGGTAGGAAATATTCATTCTTTTTATTCCATGTTCTGTGGTCACAATTAAATGTCGTTGTGGTATTTACGGCGCATGCGCAGTTGTTTAAATTCAAATATAAGAACATTTTAAAGGAAAATACATATTTGTATACCTACCTACTGTGAAAAAATATAAATGGTATGTACTTACACAATAATTTCAATTATAAAATTGACTTGAAATACATGAAGAGAAAACTGTGTACCTTGATGAAAACATGATATCTATATTATAAATTTGAATGTTTGTATGTACCTATGTACCATACATGCATGATGTGTTGAATGCGCTCCTAAACCGTTCATCCGATTGCTATGAAACTTTGATGAATTGTCGAAAGTATAGTAGGGATGGTTTCTGAATCAAAAAATATTTTCTTCTTCTTCTTCATCGGATATTAGGTCATTTTACCTATGAAGGTGGACTATTCTGGGAACCGTTCATCCGATTGCAATGAAACTTTGATGAATTATTGAGCGTATGCCCGGGATGGTTTCTAGATTAAAAAGAATTTCTTCTTCTTCTTCTTCATCGAATATTAAGTTATTTTAACTATGAAGGTGGACTATACTGGAAACGTTCATCCGATTGCAGGGAAACTTTGGTGAATTGTCGTGCGTATGCCCGGGATGATTTCTGGATTAAAATATTTTTCTTCTTCTTCTTCTTCATCGGGTAATAGGTCATTTTACCTATGAAGGTGGACTATCCTGGGAGAAGGTTCAATTTTCCTTCCATCTCTTCGCAGGTTTCTGGATTAAATCTTTTATCTTCTTCTTCTTCGTTATATTTTCTTAACTTACTGAAGGGACGGGAGGTACTGACGGGACGGGAGGTACTGACGGGACGGGAGGTACTGAAGGGACGGGAGGTACTGAAGGGACGGGAGGTACTGAAGGGACGGGAGGTACTGAAGGGACGGGAGGTACTGAAGGGACGGGAGGTACTGAAGGGACGGGAGGTACTGAAGGGACGGGAGGTACTGAAGGGACGGGAGGTACTGAAGGGACGGGTGATACTGAAGGGTCTTAAGGGACGGGAATTACTGAAGCGACGGGAGGTACTGAAGGGACGGGTGGTAATGAAGGGTCTGTAGGGACGGAATGTAGTGAAGGGACGGGTGGTACTGAAGGGTCTGAAGGGACGGGAGGCACTGAAGGGACGGGTGGTACTGAAGGGACGGGAGGTACTGAAGGGACGGGTGGTACTGAAGGGACGGGTGGTACTGAAGGGTCTGAAGGGACGGGAAGTTCTGAAGGGTCTGAAATGACGGGTGGTAATGAAGGACCATATTCAATTATACAAGCAATACGAAGTTTACCGGGGGTTCACTATCTATTTTAAATTATAAATTTCATAGGTATTGCAGAGAATTAAAGCAAATAACACACAATAATGAAATATTTGTAAGCACACGCTTGCAGGTGACGTAATAGAACAAAATTTTAAAAACTAGTTGCATGTAACACATGAGATCCAACTGTCGATAGCGATAGTATGTTTAGTTGAAGAATAAGAATAAAACTATAAACCCATAAATCCAAATTATTGAAAATTTTAACACATGTTGGTATGTATGTCAAGATAGGATAGTATGGAGGTCAGTCCTCTTTTCCTACCCGGAATATGAAAACAGCATGATGCGGTTCTGTATGTATGTTTGGAGATTAAGTACCTATCAAACTATTAAGTCTTCTTATATATTGTGTGTAGGCTACTACCATACAAATTGTATGAAACAATGTCGTCACTAAATTCAATTTTTATAAAAATTGTTAAAAAAAATTTGAGATGTACAAATACAATGTTAATATTTTTTATAGAAAATTAAATTATTTAGTTGGGGTGTTTCGGCTTTTTTCGATATTTTTAAAAAGTTTGGAAATATAGGCAGTTAATCTCAAAAATTTTTCATAAAAAAAATATTTTTCTTAATAAAAAATGTTTGAGAAACCCTGGAATTTAAAATAAAAAATTATTTTGATATTTTGTATTTGTCTATGTTCATACCAATTTTCAGCTTTCTAGCTTTTATGGTTTCTGAGATATATGGAAAAATAGAGCAAAATTTCAAAAGTTGATAACCCCTGACTGAAACAAAAATTCACAATTCTGAGTATAAAAGTTTTGTAGGCCTATAACTATTTATCCAACTGTCGATTCGTTCATGAGAATTCAATTCTCTTAATGAATCGACATTATTAAGCCAAGATGCGTGTACGAAGGAACATTTTGTATGGTGTCGTGGACTTTTTGCATGCTAATAACACGAACTAGAGGCCTCGCAGCATATATGTTCCCATACATGGATTTTCTCAGAATTCGGAGTAGAACATTTTATGTGAGTTTTGTGTGTCTGTGTGTGTGTGTGTGTGTGTGTGGTGTGTGTGTGGTGTGTGTGGGTGTGTCCCCCCCCCCCTTATAACTTTTGATCCGCTGAATTTACAGAGCCCAAATTTTCATAATATACTAGTTGCATGTAACACATGAGATCCAACTGTCGATAGCGATAGTATGTATAGTTGAAGAATAAGTACCAAACTATAATTTTATTTTATTTATTTATTTATTTCAAATTTACGGCTTGAGAGCCTATATAAAAAAAACAACAAGTATATAATGATTAAAACTTTGAATTATAAAATAAAAGTAAATTTAAACTAACATAATAATATCAATAATACATTTATTATGTTCTTCAATACCATTTTATGTAAGTGGTGTGCCTTTAAACCAATTTGAAAATAAAATTTTCAAATTTTAAGTTTCCTGGGCTTGGGGCCACTTTCAAATATTTGACAGTTAAAAAATTGAGAAGCACTATCCAGATATCCTTCAAAATCTAATGAAATCCAAGCGAGTATCAGATATACAAATTTACAAAATTTGAAAAGAATCGAATGAGTACTTTAGTCTATAATCGATAAAGTAAAATAAACACGCCGTACATAGCACACAGGACACAGATGTATTGTGATGAAACTTTCAGAATACAATCTCAGTTGATAATCTGCAATAATAAAATAGTCTTAAAAATTGCAAAATCATAACTCCCTACTATATCCCCTTGAGTTAGTGAGGAGTAAAAATAACACAATTTAAGGGTGTTTCCACGGGAATAAAACTCGGGAACTTTGGCCTTGTAGACATATAACTATCTAACTAACAGAGCCTCGAAGGGCAAATAATAATTTATACATACAAACATACATACATACCATCACGCCATGTCCCTCACGGGGTAGGCAGAGAGAACCGAACGCCACATTTTTCTATCTTGACACACATTCATCGCCTCATCAACATTCATACATCGTCTTATACATGTTCGTCTGTTGTTCATGCTTCTTACATTTCCATCTTTCAAAATATCGTTTACATGGTCGTGCCATCCTTTTCTTGGGCGCCCGCGACCTCTTATTCCGTTCCTGTCAGCTTTGTATATTTTCTTCGTCAGGCGTTCTTCGTTCATTCTCCCCAAGTGGCCAAACCATCTCAATGTGTTAACTTTCATTCTGTTAATTACATCTTTCTTTATCTTACATTCTTTCCTTGTATCTTCATTTCGAACTCTATCATACATCGTTCTGTTACAAATTCTTCTAAGCGATCTCATTTCAACTGCATTTATTCTGCTTTCGTGCGACTTCTGCCATGTCCAGGTATCACTTGCATACGTCAGGGTTGGCACTACGATTGCGTTATGAATGGCAACTTTAGCGTCTCTTGATATGTTGCGATCATTCATAACTGGTCTAAGTGCTCCATTCACTCTGTTTCCTGCCATAACTCTTCTTTCAATATCCTTATCAGGCCGTCCATTCCGTTGGAACTTACTACCCAGATAGACATACTCGTCGACTTGTTCAAGCCATTCATTCTCTACTTTTATCTGACACACTGTTCTGCTTTCACTCTTTTCAAAGACCATTACCTTTGATTTGCTGGCATTCATTTTAAGTCCGTTTTCTATGCATCCTTCATATACCATGCTTACAAGATACTGTAACTCTTCCATACTTTCTGCTAACAATACTTTGTCGTCTGCATACATCAGATCACGTACTGTTACAGTACTCAGTTTCAGACCCTTACTTTCATACTTAAGGGCTCTTATGCAGAAATAATAATTTAAGCTCGCATAAAATAAAATATTTTGTAAAATAATGTTCTATAGGCGCTAAATATTATTATTATATAGATTGATCTCGGTTATGATCCGGTAATTTCCTTCACAACGGAGCGTACTCAAGTTGTGAGGCTATGTGTTTGTGTGTCTGTGTGGTTGTGTGTAGTTGTTTAAAGTGGTACCTGTAGAAATTTTCTGACTATTGTGCATGTGTTGATAATTGTAGTTTTTTGTATGTTGGTGATTACGTATGGGGGTAACTTTAGTATGTCTATATTTTTTTGGAGAGTTTTTGGTATGATGCCTGTAGACGATAATATTATTGGGACTATTGTTACTTTTTCTTGTTTCCACTGTGATTTTATCTGTTCTGCTAAAGGTATGTATTTATCTATTTTTTCTAAATGTTTCTTTTGTAGATTTGCTGTATTTGGTATCGATATTTCTATTAGATATGTGTGTTTATGTATTTTGTCGATTAATGTAATGTCTGGTCGGTTATGTAGGTTTGTTCTGTCTGTGATTATGTCTCTATTCCAGTATAGTTTGTAGTTATCATTTTCTGTTACAGCTGGGGGTGTGTATTGATACCACTTGGGGTGTGTTTCGATAAGTTTATGTTTGTGGGCTAGTTCCAAATATATGTGTTTGCAGATGTTATCGTGTCTTATTGTATATTCCGTCGGTGCAAGAGTTGAGCAGCCACCTGTTATGTGTTCTATTGTTTCTTTTTGTAATTTGCACTTTCTGCATGTGTCGTTTGTTATTGTATTGTCTTTTATAATATGTTTCGTGTAGTTTTTTGTTTTTATTATTTTGTCCTGAATAGCTATGATAAATCCTTCTGTTTCTGCGTATAGGTCTGAGTGTTTGAGCCAATTATTACTAAGGGCTTTATCAATATGTTGTTGTTGTAGATGACTTGGGTGTATTCCATGTAATGTTTTATTTTTCCATGTTTCAATTTTTGCGTCATGTGTTGTTATTTCTAGATTGCGTTCGTTGTCGTTAAGTGTAAGTGGTGAGTATGTGTGATCTATGTTTATGATTTCGTTGTGTATTGGGCTATTTCGTTTTGTGTAGAAGTATTGCCTTAAGTTATTTATTTGTGTATGGTGTAGATTTTTTATGTCTATGAGTCCTCTTCCTCCTTCCTCTCTTGGTAGTGTGAATCTTTCTATTGCTGAATATTCGTGGTGAATTCTATGTTTTGATGATGTTGTTCTGAGTTTAATGTTGAGATCGTCAAGTTCCGTATTGGTCCATTTAATTATTCCAAATGTATATGTTAGTACTGGTATTGCGTATGTGTTTATTGCTTTAGTCATATTTTTTCCATTTAGTTGTGTTTTGAGGAGGATATTTAGTCTTTTAAGGTATTCGTTTTTGGTGGTTTCTTTTATCTTTTTATCTTTTATGCTTGGGTTCTGGAGAATTCCCAAGTATTTATTATTACCCACCCGATATCTGTGCCAAAGACTTTTCATATTTATGTGCAAGTCGGCGTATAACAAAATGTTATTATTATTATTATTATTATTTATTATTAATTAATGCTATCAGACAGGCAGCTATGCTGATATGTCTGATCTCACAACAGTTTTCACTTGTTCAGTCTGTCAAGTCTATTTTTGAACACATTAACACTTTGTGCAACAACGAGTTCCGGTGGCAAACTGTTCCACGCATCCACAACTCTATTGGTCAAGTTAATAGAGTTACAAATATGTAACTCTATTTCCATACTGTGTATTGAAAATTCTTATGTTGTATCATTTTAATATTATGTAGGTACCAATTCTACTTGAAATAATTATAACCTACTCAAAATACATAGTTAATAAATATTTGCTATTCATTCTGAAGCATCCTGTACATATGAAGTTGACCAATATATGTTCATACTCAAATATAGAAGCTACACTCAGCTAATAATGATTGTGTATTCATATGCCAAAATATGGATGTAGTGCTCAAAGTGTTGTTGTTATATTGTAATATTTGATGATAGGTGTATAATGGTGCTGTGTTGAAAATAAGGTAAAAATACTAAATAAATAAAATCAACGGAAAATATAAGAAAAAATTCATATATATTTTTTAAATGAATTTTTCCTTGTTAAACAAGTATATATACAGCTTCCTACATTCCCTAAAATAAGCATAAATGCTCGTGTTATAGGTGAACGAAATCGGTCGAGGCAGGATTCGAACTCGCGACCACTGGATTACTAACTCAATGCGCTAACCGCTCTGCCATCGACCCATCTAATATTAAAAAAATATGAACATGGGATTAAAATAGGTAATACTATTTTTTTTAAAAAATGATTTTGGGTTATTTGGCTACTGCTACTGTTCTTGACGAAGCATATTCTGAACGTCCATTTTGGCCCATTTTTTCAAGCCCTACTGGCTGTATGTATGTCACGAATATCACGAATAGGTCTCGAAGGCGTCAATTATTGTTGGTTAATCAGCATAAACCAGTGTTTTTCGTCCCACAGCCCCACAGGAAATGATCGAGTGGTGACATTGGGGGCAAATTAACAAGTCTATTTATCGAAATCTAATAAAAAAATGATATATGATAAGTATGGCAGATGTAACTTCTAAGCATAAAAACACCAGTTAGATCCACAAAATTTTATTTTTGGCATGCAACGTACAATCTGGGTGATGGGGTTCGCAAATCGCATATCAAAAGGATTTTATATAGACATGTTATTTAGTGAGATGTTATTGTTGCCTGTTGTATTTTCGATTACCCGGCTCTTACGGGACACTCGAAAACAATAATAGAAAAGAGTGGAAGCATTATTCTAAGCCGGTGCCTCACACCTATGAGGTTCACCACCCATTCTGAATATAGTGCCTTTTTAGGTGAGACGAGACTGGTGTGTGGGTATACACAGATATGTTGTGCTCCCTTTTATAAGGCGATGCACACCCGCACACCTTTCGCTGGTTATCCCACATTGTGGGATATGCCGTGATGTTATGAATGTTATTTAGTATTTTACATGAAATTTAATATCACTTGTAAATTTTTTGGGCATGCAAGCTACCTTCCTAATTTGATGATACGTGTAAATATATAAGGTACATTATTTGATTTGTATTAAAATCTAAAATGTACATTCAAAATACGTGCATTGTTATAATTATTAATTAATTTTTGATTTTCACAGTAAAAACAGGGAAGGTACAGATGAAAAGCTTTAAAACTTGTGTAAAATATAATATTGTTTGATTTGGGTATAGGGTAAACAGAGTGTGTTTATATGATAAAGCTTTATTACGGTTCAAATAAAACATTATTTGTTTTATATACAAATAAAGCATTTTGTATCAAAGGTTTAATAAATATATTTATTGAATTGTATTTTATTGTTGTCAACAAATTGTATAACATAAAAATATAATATACATTTCAACATGTGGTTAGATAATTTTTGTTTCTTTTGCTAGATGTTTTTTTTAAACAGATGTCCTTGATTAAAAATTGAAACTAGAATATTTGTTCTTTTATATATTTTTACTAATACATTTCCGAATTTGTGTATTACCGATAGCAAAGCGTGCATGTTTTCACTATTTCCAGTTTGATTTATTTGAAAAATTGAATAATTTTGTACTAATATCACAAAAAAGAAAACTACGCTATAAGTTTACACTATGCACATGTCATATTTTTGCCATCAACAGTTCTTCTTCTTTCGTGTCAGCAACGCATTTAAATAATTTTCTGCCAGTGCCTAGCAACGTCAATAGCACAAACATTGCCCACCATTAGATCGTGCATGGTGCAGTTGACTGGACTTGAGGGGCAGCTGCACAGATGTGCGGTGGTCTGCTGCTCTCCACAGTCACATGTTGTTGATATTCCCTGTTGCAGGAAGCCCCATGTAGACAGGTTATCCAGCGTTCTCCCAACGCCCGTCCTCGTCTGATTAGTGACTTCCACGTACGCCACTCCAGTTCATCAACAGTTGGATCTCGTGTGTTTCATGCAACTAATAATAGTTATATTTCGGTATCTATTTGTCTATCCATGTCGTTTTTAGGTGAGATGAGACTGGTGTGTGGGTATACACGCATGTGGACGCAGGGGATTGAAGGGACGGAATAATAATTAAAGATTCTAGATAAAAATCTCAAAAAAAAAATGATGTATACAGTTCAACCATTATTAAGTATATACAATTTATACACAGGTAAGACAACGTCTGCTGGGATTTGCAAGTTAGCTTAAAAAAAAATAAACACGACACATGCGTGTATCCCCACACACTAGAACAGAAGTTTAATTTAATTCTAAGGTGCCCAGACATGTAAACACAACACTGCGTGTGCTTTACGTAGCTCCAATGAAACGCAACCTGAAACATCCTTTACATGGTGTTTATGAGTATATTATATAGGTATGTATAGGGAAAGGTGGTTGTGTTAGCAGAATCAATATTGTTAATACCCGTACGATGAAAAATTTATCATTCCTGATTGAAATCACAATATTTATATTTAGTCTTAAAGTCCCAATTAAAAGAGCAATGCGTAGGGTATTATAATTATTATTATTACGAGTATAACCAAACCGCGGTTTCAACGGCCTTTGATCCTTCTACGTAAATATATTTTTCGTCATATTATTTTAAAGAGATTAAAATAAAATTAATCATGATTTATTATATCATACAGAGCGAATTATATTTTGTAAATTCAGACGGGGATGGTGCTGGTGCCCTAATTTAATACGAAGGCCGATTAGTAATATTGTGTGGAAGGCTATAACCAATATTTTTGCTTCTCACGAACAACAGGTAGGCACTAAATTTAATATTAATTTCACATGGACCCAATAAATACTTTTATTGAGATATATTATGGAGACTTATGATGTTTATCGTTATACAACACCAGACAGAAAACAAAGTGAAATTTATTGACATGGGTTCATTGGGGTCAAACATTTATCTGAGAATTTTATTTTTTTACATTTTTTAGATTCTTTATGTCCGAGTGACAGCAGAGTGACAACTACAGCATAATATTATGTTTACTGCGCCTGATGTTTCCTGGAACGCAATGTGAATGCCACACAAAGTAATGACAGTTACAATTGATAAAATTTTAAAGGTATCTGTTGGGGTGTCTCCACCAACCAAAGTATCTTTAAATAAAAAATCCCGGTTTATACTCTAACAGTCTTATTCATAATATTTCCTTATACTGTGGTAAAAACATTACATAACTAAAACACTGTATAAGCATTTATATTCTTGACTATTCCAACTGTCGATTCGTTCATGAAAATTCAATTCCCTGAATGAATCGACATTATCCAACTGTCGATTTGTTCAAGAGAACTTTGTTCTCTTAACATATCGAAAATATTTCAAGCCAGGATACGCGAGAATTGTATGTAGGATCTATATTTTTCACGGCTTTTCCATCTTTGAAGTCAAAAAACACCAATTTAGAGGCTTCGCAGCATATATGTTCCATATACGGATTTACTCAGAATTCGGAGTAGAACATTTCGTGTGTCTGTGTGTGTCCTTATAACTTTTACCATACCATACCATCACGCCATTTCCCTATTTGGGGTAGGCAGAAAGAACCGAACGCCAGACTCCTCTATCTTGACACACATTCCTCGCTTCATTCACGTCCATACATCGTCTCATACACGTTCTTCTATTATTCTTACTTCTAACATCACCATCTTTCAAAATCCCATTTATGTGATCGTGCCAACTTTTCCTTGGCCGACCTCTACTTTTCGTTCCTCTTTTATCAACTTTGTACACTTTTTTTGTTAGACGGTCATCACTCGTTCTTTCTATGTGGCCGAACCTTTTTGCCTTATAACTTTTGATCCGCTCAATTTACAGAGCCCAAAATTTCAGAATATATAAACAGTTATAGGCCTACAAAACTTATATACTCATAATTGTGAATTGTTGTTGCAGTCAGGGGTTATCAACTTTTGAAATTTTGGTTTATTTTTCCATGTATCTCAGAAACCATAAAAGCTAGAACGCTGAAATTTGGTATAAACATAGACAAATACAAAATCTCAAATAAGTTATTTTTTTAAATTCCAGGGTTTCTCAAACATTTTTTATTAAGAAAAAAAATTTTTTTTAAGATAAATTTATGAGTTTAACTGCCTATATTTCCATTTTTTTTAAATATCAAAAAAGCCGAAACACCCCAACTAGATAATTTATTTTTTTATAAAAAAATATTAGCATTGTATTAGCATATCTCAATTTTTTTTTAACAATTTTTATTAAAATTTAATTTAGTGACGACATTGCTTCATACAATTTGTATGGCAGTCGCCTACACACAATATCTAAGAAGACATAATTGTTTGATACTAACCTCCAAACATACATACATATCATCATGCTGTTTTCATATTCTGGGTAGGATCAAAGGACTGACCTCCATACTATCCTATCTTGACATACATACCTAGGTACATGTGTTGTATAGAGAACCAAATATCTTAAAATATTAAATAATTTGTATTTATGGGTTTATAGTTTGGTACTTATTCTTCAACTATACATACTATCTCTATCGACAGTTGGATCTCATGTGTTACATGCAACTAGTCATAATTAACATTTATATATATCTAGCAATCATAGAAAAACAATAAAACTATAGAATACTCATTCATTCATTCATTCATACCATCACGGCATATCCCACAATGTGGGGTAACCAGCGAAAGGTGTGCGGGTGTGCATTGCCTTATAAAAGGGAGCACAACATATCTGTGTATACCCACACACCAGTCTCGTCTCACCTAAAAAGGCACTATATTCAGAATGGGTGGTGAACCTCATTGCTGAACTATGTGAGATGTTATTGTTGCCTGTTGTATTTTCGATTACCCGGCTCTTACGGGACACTCGAAAACAATAAAAGAAAAGAGTGGAAGCACTATTCTAAGCCGGTGCCTCACAGCTATAGAATACTCATTCCCATAAAATACCTCGCTAAAAAGGGAAGCCGTTTTATTTGCCGGCTCGTGTCAATATATGTATGACTCTGCTGGTAGACATTGTTCGTATAGTACTACTCGTTATGACTGCGTAAATAATTTTGTAAGCAGTTAAAAAATTCCCTATTTGGAGAACGTATCACGCAGACGGCCAAATGATTACTGAATGCTCGTAGCAAAATGTTGACCAAATTAGTCAACATAAAGCAGTCGCGTTTACTGCAGGCTAAAGAGATATGATAGTAATATAACAATAACGTTGCTATGTTACTGTTTGAGCTGACAACGTTGCAATTCATTTATGTTTTTCCGGAGATTTGATATAATTTGTCGATGTTTTGAAAAAAAAAATACCACGTTTCTTATAGTGTTCGGGGTTTATTTTCATCTTTTTTTGCCTGTTAATCATTATTAAGATATTTATATGAAAAATTGTAGCAAAAACTGGAGCAATAATGAATTCAATTAATATAGCCTTCTCAAATGAACTGTCAGGGGTTATGAAAAATATTTTTTTAATTCGTTTACGTTAGATATGCTGTGATGCATATATGACGTAACACAATAACGCCGCGAAACAATAAGTTTGATCGTATTTATAATTACATAACTGTTATTTTATAAATTTGTGAAATTTATAAAACAACACGTCGCTTCACAAATGTCAAAAATTATTGACTTGTACCCAATGCGACCGTCGCGACGGTCGACGACGACGGCCGACGCGTCGGCGACATTCGGGAATTATCGGAAATGTTTGGTCACACTCTTCTTATATTGCTTTTAAAACAACCTGGGACCGTGTTTAGGCGTAATGTAGCCGTTATATAGCATTATTATATTGTAATGTTAATAATAAGTTATTTGTATAGCACCGTTTAATGATTCGAGATCATACCAAGGGCACAAATGTTATTATGAATAGTGTTTTTTTCCAAC
This sequence comes from Molanna angustata, assembly GCA_963576475.1. Classification (NCBI taxonomy): domain Eukaryota; kingdom Metazoa; phylum Arthropoda; class Insecta; order Trichoptera; family Molannidae; genus Molanna; species Molanna angustata. The sequence continues at coordinate 37,539,948 of OY754972.1, read as the reverse complement.
CTAAAATAAGTTTTTATGAATAAGACTGTAAAGCTTTACCTATACCTATATAACGGATGGTAATTTTCCATACCTTAGCTAACTGTTATCTTTCAAAGCCACCACTATTCAGGGTTCATAATAGCCAATCATTGCTACCCGCTTAAGTGTCATTACGCAGAACTTTTTGTATCCTGCTTTAGTATTCTTCAGCTTTTACGCTATGACCTATGTAAGTCTGGTCGTCATTTGCTCTTGCATATAACATCTCTTGTAATTCACCACCACACAGCTGGTGTGCCTGTGAGATTATCGCTGTTGTCATGCTTACTTTTATAGGTGACGCACACCTGTCGCTGGTTATCTCTTATCACTGTGGGATATCTGTGATGATATTTATAAACTAATAACGTTTAAACCTTGAGTATTTCATTATAAAATTTCCTTGGAAACATCTCAACAGAAATTTTATTTGAGGAATTATTCGCTTCACACGTCGGAAGTAATATCTTCTGGAATGTCCATGTTCTGTGGTGTGTTATAATTGATATTGAGGTCGGTTTAGCTTACGGGTTGAGTTCAAAATAAATGGCAGCTAGTGATCGCCGGTAGTTGGAGGTCACAGTAGGTGATTATGTATATACTGTTTGCTTAGCGACCGATAAGATGTTGAGAATATTATACTGTCGACCTATCTCCAACCGGCAGCACGTTTCAAATTTCTTGCATAAATTGTATGTAGGTATACATTAACCTATGTTACAAATTTACTCCTAATTTAATGAGAATGTTCACTGAATACTTTGTCACAGTCACTTGTGAAGAGCATAATATGGCGTTCATCTATTTCATGTAGCACTTTGTCTTCAAACATTCATATCTTATTAATAATTGAATAAAATTACACAAATCAAATAGACTCATCAAATTTGTTTATTTATTTTATTTTATTTGGGAATATAAACAGTTTACATGGACAATAAGTACAAAAAATAAGGAAAGATAAAATAAGATCAATTAAAAATTAATCTAGAAACTACAACATAATGTACTTTGGTGAAGGGTGGTGAGAAGGGAAGACTGGGAGAAAATGGGGAGGAAGAATAAGGTGAAAATGAGAAGGAGTTGAAAGGAGATTAAGTTCTTCTCTGTTGAGTGTGTGAAATGGTATTCAATGCTTGTTTAATCGTTTGTACAGTTGAGTTAAAAATATCAATCTGAGTAAGTTTTAGTTGAATGAGTTTGTTTATCTATAAATGAAAGAGTGCTTTGAAACACCACCAATGAGCTACAAACTTACTAAATTATGAGTTTCTCAAAAAAATGTGCAAATAGTACCTACTTATTTTAATCCGAATTGTACTCAGGCGAACCCGAATTTATTGTTAAATATGACCTTTTGCACTATAGATGTAACTTATTTCTTAAATGGTACGTTGTTCTGTTATTGCTCGCCTTATTTTATGCGCTCCTGATATTTGAACAGTATTTATTAGATTGATGATGATTTCGTTGTGTATTGGGCTATTTCGTTTTGTGTAGAAGAAGTATTGCCTTAAGTTATTTATTTGTGTATGGTGTAGATGTTTTATGTCTATGAGTCCTCTTCCTCCTTCCTCTCTTGGCAGTGTGAATCTTTCTATTGCTGAATGTTCGTGGTGAATTCTATGTTTTGATGATGTTGTTCTGAGTTTAATGTTGAGATCGTCAAGTTCCGTATTGGTCCATTTAATTATTGCAAATGTATATGTTAGTACTGGTATTGCGTATGTGTTTATTGCTTTAGTCATATTTTTTCCATTTAGTTGTGTTTTGAGGAGGATATTTAGTCTTTTAAGGAATTCGTTTTTGGTGGTTTCTTTTATCTTTTTATCTTTTATGCTTGGGTTCTGGAGAATTCCCAAGTATTTATAAAATTCATCTTCGTCCATTGCGCGTATTATTTCATTCGTATCCTTCAAGGTGCTTCCCGTGTGTTCCTTGGGTTTACCTCTTACTATTGAGCATGTGTTGTATTTATCAATACCGAATTTCATTTTTATGTCATTACTAAAGCGTTCAGTTTTATAAATTAGTTGTTTTAATTCGTCATTATTTTTGCCATATAGTTTTAAATCGTCCATGTATAAAAGGTGGTTGATTTTTATAGGATTGGTATTTAAGTTGTGTGTTGTGATTTTGTAGCCAAGTTTGCTTTTGTTAAGAATCTTGGAGAGTGGGTTGAGGGAGATACAGAACCATAGTGCGCTTAGGGAGTCACCTTGAAAGATTCCGGTTTTAATGTTTATTTGTTTTGATTTTATCATTTTGTTGTTTAGTTTTAGGTATATTGTCGTGTTCCAGGTGTTCATTATTTGTTTTAAAAATTCTACAAGTTTTATGTCAATTTTGTATATATCTAGAACTTTTACTAACCATGAGTGGGGGACACTATCAAAGGCTTTTTGGTAATCTATGTATGCACAGTACATGTTCCTTTTCTTCTTTATCGCCTGATTTGTTATTGTCCGGTCGATGATGATTTGTTCTTTGCATCCTCTGCTTTGCTTTCTGCATAATATGTTATTTTGTGTTAGGAAAAGATCAATTTTTGTAGTTATAATTGAGGTAAGAATTTTGTATATTGTGGGTAGACATGTGATTGGACGACATTTTGATGGATTTTTTGTGTCTGTTGATTAAGGTTTGAGGTTGATGTAGAAGCTTTTTTGGCTTGTTTGGAAATTGAGTTTGTGTGTTTTCCTGTCATAGCATTTTTTGTAGCGTTTTAATCTATGTGATTGTGCTGATAACTTTTGTGTTAGCGTATCAAGGAGTATGGTTAGGTTGTGTTCATTGTATTTGTTTTTAATTGTTTCAATTTCCCGTAGTTTTCTTGGATTTTTTAGATTATCTTTAATTTTTTGTGTTACTTTGCCTATTTCATTTCTTAATGAGTTGATTTTGATTTGTATTCTGTGTTGCCATGCTGGTATAGTGCTTCTGTGTGTTCTATTGGAGTTTTCTGTTTTATTGTTTATATTTTGTTTGTTTAGTGTATTATTATTATTATTATTATTATCCCTGACAGACATTTTGGTTGGTGGAAACTCACTGACAGACACCTAAACTAGCTACGTAATAGGTACTTACATACATAAATAAATACATACCATCACGCCATATCCCTAACCGGGGTAAGCAGAGAGAACCGAGTGCCATACTCCTCTATTTTTGCATACATTCCTAGCTTCCTTTACATCCATGCATCGTCTCATATATGCTCGTCGATTATTCAAGCTTCTTATATTTCCTTCTTTCAAAATATCATTCACATGGTCATGCCATCCCTTTCTAGGGCGGCCCCTACTATTCCCTCCATCTCTTACACCCATAGTTATATGTATATTTTTTGGTCAGTCGTTCATCATCCATTCTTTCAATATGTCCAAACCACCTCAAAAATTCACGGAATAGGTACCTATTCAAGGAATAGGTACTTAAACATAAAAAAATAGTATTCATACTATGAAGTAAGTCTGAGCTAAACTAGCATTGTTTTTAATAATTGACCAATAGTTGGTACCTAATTGACATTTTTAAAGTTTTGATCAATTATTTTATCTTATATACCTACTGTACAGGAGCGAACCTAGAACCTTCGGACTAGGCAAACCCTGGAAGATAATTGTAAAATGTCGAAAATTTAATCTTATTCATTTCAGTGGCCATGAAATATATTTTTAAAATCACATTCCAAAATAATATTAACATTTGTAGCCCTGAAAAGCATCGTATCTAGAAACGGTTTAACTTTCAATCTTGCAGTATGGTTGCAATAAAACAAATTAATACATTTCTTGAATTTCTTAACATAATATTAATAAGCATTTTCGGCTTCTATAAGCAATTCCGCTACTACTACTGTATCGTTATTGAAATGTTAAAACATATACCACAACATATTGTCTTTATTTATACTTAGGTTAAGGTTAGTTAAATTAATACTTGGTGCAAATTAAACTATTTTTTGTATTATTTTATTTTGTAACATAATAAATTTGAAATTAATTATAGGTACTGCCTCCCTGACCAGCCAGGACAGACAGTTTATCTTGTATTCACACCAATTTAGTTATTTTATTTTAATATCTTAGTTACTTTTTTTAATATATAATGCAACTGGATCACGCCAGTCGCAATTATAACTACAGACAAACCTAACCAACCTATTTTTACCAAACTTTTGTAGGTTAGGTTTAAAAAAAAATGTAGGTACATCCTAGGATATCCTGGCTGGTCAGGGAGGCAGTACCTTATTATAACTTAATCTGGACCAAGAAGTAAGGATGAAATTACCAAATGCGTTAAATAAGCTCCCACGCATCTTCAAACAAACTTTATCAATATATCTTAATATATATAATAATAATATCTTCCTTCAGAAAAATGAAAATATATCTTCTTTCAGAAAAATGTCAAATCGCACCTTTTTCGCATATTTTATCAGAGCCAAAATTATACAACGTAATCAATTTTCAGCGCGATTGAGGTGGGATATTCACGAAAACGGCGCTATATGAACTATACAAATTATTATTAAAGAGCCTGAATGTTTTACATATTATTTAGTTTTGAATGTGATATGTAGAATCCACAACAAATGAAATTTGAATGCAGAAATATGTCTCTATCGAATGATCAAAGTGCATACTTGAGAGAGATAATAAATTAACATACAAGTACAAGGATATATAATGTACCTTTATATTATGTTAAATGCAAACGATGCTTCCGTTACAATAGGCGGCGCGACGCTTGCAACGATCCGTTAACGACGTCGTCAACTTTAGTATAGAGTATAGACCACATAACGGCGGTGGCGCCAGTCGTTAAATATGATGTTGTACCAACTAAAAAGGTTTTTTTTAAATCTCAACGGATACGATGATCGGAATACAGGGTCACCATTATTATTATTAATACGTTTTAGTGGTTTTCGGGCAACTAACAAGTAGGTAGATAGGTACTATGTCAAATATTAATTTAACACGCATCAAATAACAAGTTGCCACTTTATGGAGACTTGTGATGTTTGTCGTCTCACATATCTAAACTAAAAACACAATAAAAAACTGTCTCTCCAACGGGAATCGAATCCGAGACTTTTGACTCAGGAATCGGATATTCAACCAACTGAGCCTTTTGTAATTTGTTTGTCACCATATTTTTTACCGTATATTAATAAATTAGAGTAACTGTCGGTGTGTGTGTATGTATATTTAATTTAGATGTAAAAAATAAATACATTTTCTCATACTAACAAAAAAAATGTTAATAAGTTGCAAAAGAAATAACAAATTTACGCATTGTGAATTATATAAAAACAACCATCCGACTACAACCTGATACGTCATTCATATTAATTTGAATTAATGAATAAATTTGGATCTATTATCTAATGAAGGAAGGTAAAAGGTGTGTCATTGCTATATACATATGTAAATATAACATACGAGGCTAAATAACTAGTAAAATATATATTAAATGTACCTATGTAGATACCTACTGCTCGATTTGCTTGGTTTCTTTTACAACTATACTTGGATAAATCAGGTCACAGAAACATAAGCACTTTATTCACATAAAAAGTCACGGAATATTTTGGTCAATACAATAATTTATAAGTGAGTTATTACAACACAATTTTTTTAATATCTCAATACAGACGAATTTGGAATATTATTGGAGAACCTTCAGGGTTAACGACCTGTCATCAGCTGGGTTACGTGATGACTTTATGCGCTTACGCAACGTCCACCAACTCTTGGTTTTATTGAGTTTTTTCAATAAATCCAATTTTTGCAAGTTCTATAATATATGTATTTTATTCGTGGATATTATTGTTCTTCGAAATAAGCTGTTTTTACCATTTCCATCTATGAAATGACGAAGAAACTTTTTTGTAACGCACTCTATTGAGAAATTGGTTCGTAAACAACGAAAGCCATAGTTCTTATACACAAGATTACAATGCTTTCGCATAGACGTCGCCCCTGAACTGCGACAGAAATGTTATTTCACTTTTGTATTTTTAACCTATTGTTGCATATATGCAAACATTGAATTTTTTCCCTGCCGGGAGTCAGTTATATTTTCATGACAGTTTTTTTTAACATCTCAATAGAGACGAAGTTAGAATATTAAGAGAGAACCGGGAAATCAAGGCACCTACAGGGCTTACGACCTGTTATCGGCTGGTTTACTTAATCTCTATATGGGCTTGCACGGCTGAAAATTATTATTATTATTAAAAACAAAATTCACCGTTTTATAATTCAAGATCATTTCAAGGGTGGAAGATGATGTTTCCTGTAATTGCGGCGAGATACAAACTGACGTACACCTCCTCTTCTGTCAAGATATGCCAGTGAGATGCGACGCAGAGGACTTGAAGATGGTTAATGACAATGCCGTTGCGGTTGCTGTATTCTGGAGTGGGAAGGCCTTGTGGTGAAGTACTCGGACTCGTTAAGTAAGTAAGTATTTTCAAGAGCGCTGGTATTAAGCGCTGGTTGCTCTATGAATCAAATCTGTTCTCATACCTTTAAAGATAATGCTTTTCTGAACATCTGCAGGTGAATCATTCCACTCAAAACAAAGCATCGATCATAGTTAGGTGCCTTATTGGTTCCGTCCAACTCTTTTAGGGAGTTGTTACTCTGTGATCCAGACAACCCGAGTGTGAGATGCCTTCCAGAGAACTCAATTCTCTGACACAGCACTTAAATGTATTGTGATGAAAAGTCGACTATAGGATCCTCAATCACCAAAGCCCTTCGGCCTTCTCAAAACGATTGATTGAGTGATGCCGCTATCCTCAGTCACGAAGTCAAGGAGGAAGAGAAATAATCATATGTTGACATATTCGTTCTACATACATACATACCATCACGCCATGTTCCTTGCGGGGTAGACAGAGAGAACCTAAAGCCACATTTTTCTATCCTGGCACGCATCCCTCGCCTCGTCCACATTCATGCATCGTCTCATACAAGTTCGTCTATTGCTCACACTTCCAACGTTTCCGTCTTTCAAAATATCGTTCAGATGGTTGTGCCATCCCTTTCTTGGGCGTTTCCGACCTCTCATTCCATTCCTTTCCGCTCTGTATATTTTCTTCGTTAGGCACTCCTAATTCATTCTCCCCATGTGACCAAACCATCTCAATGTGCTCATTTTATTTTAGTAATGACATCAATCTTCATCTTACATTCATTCCTTATTCCTCATTTCTTACCCGGTTATACATCGTTCAATTAAAATTATTCTTAACGATCTCATTTCAACTGCATTTATTCTGCTTTCGTGCGTCTTCTGCCATGTCCAGGTTTCACTTACATACGTCAACGTTGGCACTACGATGGCGTTATAAATGGCAACTAAAAATAAGGCAATGTTATTAATATTTCACAGTACCTACGATATTACATATTATGTTGTATTATTTATATGGGTTAACACAATCCCATGTCAGGTTATACCTATTGTTTGGTAGATAACAATTATGTCAAACATGACACCTTCAGTAATTTAAATCTGATAACAGGGATGTGTCACATCTATTCACTATTGATATTTTAACCGCTATTTAATTTTGCAAATAAATCATCTTCTTCCTCTTCTCAGCCATCTCTCCACTGCTGGATATAGGCCTCTTTTTTTCCTGACCTAACGCTCTCTAAACCCCGCGACTGGGTTACTGTCGTCTTCCCATCTTTTTCGTGGTCTACCGACGCATGTCCCAAGGACGCCATTAGAGAATTCAGAGTTCTGTCTCGCCACATGTCCTGCCCACTGCCACTTGAAAATAAATATAGTATCGTGCCAACCGCTTAATAATTTGCTTTTTATCCGGCGCCTTGAGTTCAATTTCCTACAGAAGAGAATAAATTGTCACTACCCGCTGTGCATGTGAGAACTGCATTGGTTTTTTTTTTGTAGAAGGAAATTTGAACGATGAAATAGCATAGCACGAAAAGTAGGTCATGGAAGCCCCTAAATCTCAGAAAATTTCTGTCAAACACGTCAGTTATAGTATAAAGCATGATTTTTTTTATTTTCTACGTAATACTATTATGAATATTTCATTTAGGTAATTATTTACAAGTGGCCTAAGTCGCCGATTTTGTTGATTTTTTGTCTATAGATAGATAATATTATACAGATTACGGGAAACGTTTAGAAAAAATATAAAAAAATAATAATTACGAAAAATGTATGATTAATATAATTTTAACAAATTCAACCAATTTATGATATTTCCACCAAGGCAAAAAGCACTCTCTGTAGGGTGAATTGCCATTAAACAAAAAAAAATGTATGAAGAAATACATGCAAATGGTTGCTTTTTCGACATCTATCCGTGAATTTTGATACAAATTTGTACTATAACACAATAAATTTTCGCTCTGACCAAATTAACAGTGTGACCGTTTTTAGTATTTTTAGTACAAACTTGGTATTTTTTCGCCTCTATGGAATACGTTTGGTATTTTTTAAATACCATTTTTTGGTATATTCTTAATATTCTGTCTTCATTCTCTTTTGTTTTCTATGATAATTTTATCCCTCTTTACTTCTATGATTTGCTCATTGATAGACTAGGTGGTGGCGGGAGTATTTCATTTACATTTTTTAATTGGTGACTTTGACTGGTGCGTATTATACAAAAATTGATGATTTTTTTATTTTTTTCTAAGCATTTCCCGCAAAAAAATATATTCTTCTCGTAATCTGTATAAAATTATATATCTATAAACAAAAAATCAACGAAATTGGCGACTTAGGCCACTTGTAAATAATTACCGTCAAATTAATGCTAGATACTAATAACTAATTCCAAAAGAGTAGTTTTTTAGTATAGAATAATAAGCTTTAATATACCTTGACCCAAAATTCTATACATTGGATTTTTATCCCTGTTGGGAGCAATTAATTAATTTGTCAAAAAAATATTTGAAATAAGTCACTATTGTCATATAAATAATATTATATATTTGTGAAAACTACGAAATGTAGGTGGTTAGTGCGAACTAATCTTGACATAACTTGTCACCCAAACATTAGATACACAATTTTTCAACGGATTATTTTTCTACCATGACGTTTCTTTGCTCTGCTACCTTTCTCCGTTGTGTCGTCTACATAAGTGTATCATATGATAAGTTTAGTTTTTCAAAATATTTTGTGATAAGTCATATCCCAACACGCTATAATACTAGATCCATAAATTTCTACGCTATACAATTAAATATTTATTTTAAAAAATAAGCAGGTATAAAAAAATTATAAAGTAATCAATTAAAGATTTAAAATGAATCATAGAGATGTGAAACTCCCTGTTTTGTATAGAGATACATTACCTACCAGCAATAGCCAGTTAGTGCGTCATCAGATCTATTATAATTATGTAATATTATGTCATCATAATACAACAATTTGATTTGTCAGAACAATTAATGTCATCGCTTCACTCAACTCTTGATCTGTCAATTTGCCAACACCAATATTGTGTGTTTTAAGTGAAACAATATATTATGATGTAGGAAATATATTGCAAATATAATACAGTACATATTACATATATGTAGGTTTTCATCAGATTTACAGTGCAATTTTATCATAGAGTAAACATAGGTTATCATCAGATTTACAGTGCAATTTTATCATAGAGTAAACATAGGTTTTCATCAGATTTACAGTGCAATTTTATCATAGAGTAAACATAGGTTTTCATCAGATTTACAGTGCAATTTTATCATAGAGTAAACATAGGTTTTCATCAGATTTACAGTGCAATTTTATCATAGAGTAAACATAGGTTTTCATCAGATGTACAGTACAAGTTAATCATAGAGTAAACATAGGTTTTCATCAGATGTACAGTACAAGTTAATCATAGAGTAAACATAGGTTTTAAACAGATGTACAGTACAAGTTAATCATAGAGTAAACATAGGTTTTAAACAGATGTACAGTAGGTACAAGATTATCATTGAGTAAACTTAGGTTTTCAACAGCTTACACTACAAGTTTATCATAGAGTAAACAAAGGTTTTCGATAGATGTACAGTACAAAATTATCATTGAGTAAACTTAGGTTTTCAACAGATGTATAGTACAAGTTTATCACAGAGTAAACTTAGGTTTTCAACAGCTTACACTACAAGTTTATTATAGAGTAAACAAAGGTTTTCAATAGATGTACAGTACAAAATTATCATTGAGTAAACTTAGGTTTTCAAAAGCTTACACTACAAGTTTATCATAGAGTAAACAAAGGTTTTCAATAGATGTACAGTACAAAATTATCATTGTATAGTACAAGTTTATCATAGAGTAAACATAGGTTTTCAACAGATGTACAGCACTAGTTAATCATAGAGTAAACATAATTTTTCAACAAATGTACAATACAAATTTATCATAGAGTAAACAAAGATTTTAAACAGATGTACAGTAGGTACAAGATTATCATTGAGTAAACTTAGGTTATCAACAGATGTACGGCACTAGTTAATAATAGAGTAAAAACAAGTTTTCAACAGAAATATGATAATGTGACATAAATATCGACCGCGTGCCGGCGTCCTGTGTTCGATTGTATATTATATTCTAAATTAATTCCATTGTGAGTAGTATGTTATGTGTAATCGATAAGTTTCTGGAAAAAAACATAGGTTTTAAGTGATATTTATCAGAAATTCCTTATTCCGAATATTTTGTTAAATTAATGTTATCCTCAAAAACCATTTTCAAATTCCAGAGGCAATCTAATAAAATCCACAATATGTAGGTATCTGTAAACACGCCTTAAGCATTATCTCTCAATCAAGGTAGGAAGGAATATCAGGAATATAATATTGTGAAAGTGGAATATTTTGTAAATTATAGCTTGGTTGTATATGTAAACACAGACTTAGGTTATTTAATTGTTTTACAAGAAAGCCGCTACACAAAATACCAAGAACCATTACACAATTCAACGTAGTCTTATTACAAGTATTACATACAAAGAAAATCAAGGATATCAATTTCAAAGAAACGTGTGGGGATTTTCGAAATCTATTAACATTTTGTAAGTATTTACTTACTTATTTCTGATTTCATATACTTTACGCGCTGCCATATTTCTATGGAATAGTGAAGAGTCATGATTTAAACTTTTTTAAGGGTATATTCTTTACAACAATTTCTAAACGGGTATCGTGTAGAGAGTGCACATCATGAGTTTCATCGTGACGTGTTTGTATGTATTGCCGTGGCCTACGATATACATACAGGCCTGCGCGCGCTTTTTGCCGACATCGAACTTAGTGCTGTCGTTTCATGGGTAGCACTTTGTACAACTATGGAAATACATTGAACAATATACGTTTACCTTATTGTTTATTCATTATTAATATAACTTTTTTTAATATGTAGGTATAAATATTACTTTTTTATTAAATTTAGTATTATTTTAGTAAGTACTAAGTGACACAATGAAACATTTTTTATATTTCATTCCGCTACTTACGTACGATTCGGGAAGAAATAGCAAAGAACCTGGTAGACATTTTCAAAATATATATTATACACATTAACATATGAAATAGCATTAAGAAAGTAATTTTACTTACAAAACACTTCAAAATATAATTAACAACGCGGAGAAGCGTTACACGTTTGAAACTATTTCAATACTGAACCATAGTGAACTATGTGTTGTTGAAGAAGCGGCTATGTGGGCGGGTTTTTTCACAGAATTGTTAAATCGGTAGTTATAGTTATAATGACATCTTCCACCTCAGCTCCACAACATTCAAATACTCTATACAAAAGAAGATCAATAACCGCTTATTATAGGAAACCTTGACGGCATTAATTCTCTTTTTTCTTTTTTCCTTTTAGTTCAATATTATGTTTTAAATCATTGTTAACTTGAAATGTTGCTCTTACCTACATACCAACCTATGATCATATTTATTTTTTATTTTTTGCAAACTTGTATTATTTTATATCAATCATAACGACAAAATGTAATAGGCCTTAATACTTGATGTTACTTTTGTATTGTACTATGTCTTAACGCTGTTTTTTGTCCAACTTTAACATAAATAAAAAATAAAAATAAAATAAAATAATATAACCACTGGTTATACATGAAATAGCTAAATATCTTAAAACGATTTTTTCAAGTGTAGTTATGTCATAGTTATAGTTACGGGTGGTGCAGGTATAAAGACCCCAAATATTCCATACAAATTGTAAACAGTACGTTCCGAGCGTTTCCTGTCTCTTTCTTGCGCATACTATATAAAAGATAGAAGATATAGTGTGTCTCGTTTTCTATTATTTATGTATTTGTGGCTCCGAGTAATGGCGGCTGTCATAAATTTGCTGTAATATGGTGAATGCATTTGAATTTTGAATGTTTGCGAATATCATCGTAACCTAATTTTAAAAAGAGATATCTCACTATTTCTTTATACAAGCGTCATCATGCTAAAAATTCGCAGTCGTCGAAACCTAACTTTTTTCTTTTTTTTCAATACGTATTCCATTATTTCATCGTATATATTACTATCATAATTGTATTATACCTACTGTGTTTAGATATTATGATAAAAAATACGAAATTGACCTGTAAAAACGTCAAATGGTCAGTCATGAACAAAAATTACTATCAAATTTAACTATAACTACTGATTTTCGGCTTGTTATAGTTACGGCTAAAGTAACGGGCTAAATCCGTAGTAATATTTTGAAAAAACCCATTTCTGTGATGACCAGTGGTAACTATAACTCTATAACTAAGGTTGAAAAAACTCACCCTAACAGCACTAAGTTCGAAATTATCCAACGCTATTTGGGTTCGCGCGCAGGCCTGATCTATCGTAGGCCACGATGTATTGCGTACGCCGGATACAGTGTAACTATGTATTTATTAACTATATCAGCGTAATTATGTGGTAGGTACATACATATACGCTGTACGGTGTAACTTTTTTGTGTTCTCTCTACAGCACAAACTAAGTCCGGTCGACTTCATATTTACATCATCACTCTTACCAATAAAAATCGACTGAACACCCGTTGACCAGTGAGTGTAAATCCCGTGTAGGAAATATTTAAAAATCTTACTAATAAACGTTGTATAACGACTGGGTAGTTGTAACAGACTTACAACATCCGACAACGTTGTATTTTTTAGAGCCCCCAGCCACCATACGTCAATCTATTTTTTTATATTTTCATCTATTTTTCTCATTTTAAATAAGAATATGGAAAATATAACGAATATTTTAATCATACGAATATCTATGCGAACACGTTTGTAGAAAGGAGCACGTTAAAGGAGCTAATTTTTTAACAACTTTTCGATCCTTAAATGAAAAACTATCGATAGTAAAACAATGTATAAAGATTTTTCGTCATATTATTCCAAGATAGAACAATATAAACAAGCAGATCAAAATCAAATTTGATTTGTGTTAAATGACAGTTGTCTAAAACATCGCCAAACTACTTTAGATAGGCGTGCAAGCGTTGTGTAAAATTTGTATGAGAGATACACAGTCATTAACCAACTGATCTGCTACACAGCGTTTATTGGTAACGGTTGCCTACACGTTTATTAGTAAGACAAGTGTATAGAACTAGAGGTGATTATTTTTCCATGTACAACGGTTAATTTTTTTCTCTATGATTTCATCATTAATTTAAAAAAAAATCTATGCTCTATTATAACGGTCGTGGCAGGATTCGAACTCGTGACCACTGGATTACTAACCCAGCTACCATAAATCTATTAGGCATTCATATAATTCAGTTTGTTTTTTACATAGGCATTTGACGAGGATAATATTGAGAACACAATTTTTAAGCGGGTTGTGTTTCATTCAATTATTTTCTTTGAAATGTTTTGCTGTAGGTACATGTACCTACAATGTACACACACATATTTGAAAAATAATTTATATATTTTTATTTATTTATTTTGCAAGTAGAATCAATGCTTATGTCAAATGACTCGTTTTGCTTGATTTGATATGTTACACAAAATTCTATTACATGTTAAGTGTATGTGAGATTTGATATTATATTTTCATCAGAAGGTTGCGTGTTCAAATCACGTCGGGGTCACCAATTATTTAGAGGTTTTGTTAATTATTAAGATTATAAATGTTAATTGTAAATTTAAAGGTTGTTAAATGCGTGTTCAAAAATAAACTGGAGATTTTTACTAACAATTCCCTCTAAATATAAATTCATCAAGAATACATGGAGATGATTTGGAATAATTGAATGAAAGAATTACTTACATTAAATCTACACTTTATTCACAAATAACAACGGGTACTTTATTTATAATACTTTTTTATAAATTATCACGAGGCTGAATAACAAAGATGACGCGTACTTTGACAAGTCGGGAGAGTAATGGCGGACACAGGTAAAAATTTGTATATATATTTTTACGAACGATCTAGAAGTTTCCATCAGTGAGTGTTGCCGTTTGTTGAATACTTCTCGCTATTATTTGAATCTCACCACATATCCAATTACAATGTGGGCTTACCAACGGAAGGTGTGCTGGTGTGCATCACCTTATAAAATGATGTACGACACGTGAATTTATATCCACACACCATTCTCATCTCATCTAAAAATGCAACATTCAAAATGGACGATGATAATCATTGCTTAACTATGCGAGGTGAAATTTCGCTTGCTGTACATAGGTATTTTCGGGACACACGAAAACGAAGATTATAGAGTGGAAGTACTATTCTAAGCTGTAATCTCGCAGCTATTTTATTTATTTAAGGAATTAAACAAATATTTTCTAATGTAAAGGCATTCTTATGTATGCTTATAATATAACTGTGGGTAATTTTTCGATGACAAAAATCTCAAAGTGATGTTGCCACAATATATGTACATAGGTTGGTAATAGCCGTGGATTAAAATAAAGCCTATGTAAAATTTTAATGGCGTGTTGAGGTAAATAACGCAAACGGTAACGTTTGCCATTATCCCGAACATTTGACGTGAATTTACACATTTTTAAAGGTGAAGAAGATTTAAATTTAATTTATTCCCCAACGAAGTGCCGCTCCTAGCGCCTCAAATTGCTCACATTTAAAGGTAAAAATCAGACGAATAAGTATTCCGAGTCCGCCCACAGAATGGTTTTGTGGGGTTTTTCTAGACGATAAAATCTGACTTGATTTCTGAAAATATATTTATCAAAGTTGGCGTATAGCGCATTACAAGAAAATTGTGTGATTTTTTAACAGAATCCAAAAAAGGAGGAGGTTATTGATTCGACATGATTTTTTTAAACATGTTCAGAGATTATTTTTTACCACGTTGACCTATTATTCTAAACCACGTTGACCTATTATTCTAAACCACATTGACCAATTATTCTAAACCACGTTGACGAATTATTCTTTACCACGTTGACCTATTATTCTAAACCACGTTGACCAATTATTCACACCACGTTGACCAATTATTCTAAACCACGTTGACCAATTATTCTTTACCACGTTGACCAATTATTCTAAACCACTTTGACCAATTATTCTAAACCACGTTGAGCCAATTATTCTAAACCACGTTGACCAATTATTTTTTACCACGTTGACCGATTATTCTTTACCACGTTGACCAATTATTCTAAACCACGTTGACCAATTATTCGAAACCACGTTGACCAATTATTCTAAACCACGTTGACTAATTATTCTAAACCACGTTGACCAATTATTCGAAACCACGTTGACCAACTATTCTAAACCACGTTGACCAATTATTCTAAACCACGTTGACCAATTATTCTAAACCACGGTGACCAATTATTCTAAACCATGTTGACCAATTATTCTTTACCACGTTGACCGGTTATTCTTTTCCACGTTGACCGATATTCTTTACCACGTTGATAGATTATTCATTACCACGTTGACCGATAATTCTTATCCAAGTTGACCTATTATTCTTTACCACGTTGACCAATTATTATTTACCACGTTGACACGATTTTTTTAACATGTAAAGCCATTTACCACGTTGATCGATTATTCTTTACCACGTTGACCGATTATTCTTTACCACGGTGACCTATTTAATGATTTTTTACCTATCTCATGGATATTTCCATATGAATTTGTTAAATATCTAATGATGGAATCCATAAGAAACTCATCAAACTCTTTAATTTGCAAATAATATGATTATGTACATTGATTTCCTATATTATGATTTGTAAACATGAGCGCATTATCACAGCTCATTTAAAATTATCATTTTTAAGTAAGTTTTATCTAAACACCCGTTAGTTGCAGTATAATCTATGTACCTTGAGTTTGGTATTAAATTTCTATGGTTTGCTTCAAAGACAATTTAGTAGGAAGAACCTATTAACTGTTGTTTCTAAAGCACAGGCATTACATATCTCTCAAAGATAATATTGTACGATTACACGTAGAAGCTCAAAAGGTAGGGGAGACCTGCCCTAAATGATTAAATGATTCCCTGCGATTCCAATGAAATTACTAAATTATTTGCATAAATTTTGCACTCTTTCCAAAAATTATTCAAATATTTTCGTAGCTATCGTTGCAACGTGTGACAGAAGTAACATATCAGTCAAACAAGTTGAAGCGTGCTAGCGTATGAAAATATAAAAAATACCATTTGATCTTTTTCATTACGTAATCTATCAGTATAACGTATGTTTGTTATATGGCGTTATAATTATTATATAAAAATGACTATCAATTATTATTGTTTCAATCATTCATTAACGGCATCCTTTATTTTCTTTTATTAAATTGTTTATATATAATTTTATATTTTAAAACCAAATAAATATATCACATCAGATTTATTTGATATGTTTGATATGTATGTTTATGTATGTGTGTTTATTTATATATGTGTATTTTTGGAGCATTTTTTGTATTTTTTTTTTGTTTTTATATTTATCTGCATATAAATAAAGTAGACCTCGTATTATAAGACATAAGCAATAGGATCATGCTGAAAATCAGCTGCTGGGAGGCTTGTCTTCCTGCAACATAGCTGAGCATGGGCCTTTTGAGTCAGAAAGGTTGTTTTTCTTTTCTTTTGTTTATATATGTCTATGTATTTGTATGTAAACTTCCTTTCGTCTCAATAAATATTTTGTTTATTATTTATTTATTTATTCAATTGTATAAAAATTCCTCTACATGTTACGAGAATAATGTTCCCTTCGTCGCGTCGGGAGGATACAAAGTAAAAAACGTAAATATGAGAAATAATATAATTAATAAGCAAACACAATTCCATTACAACCCTATATTAAATATGTTCCGAACACAAAAATTAATTAACCAATAACTTCATTGCTTCCACCACCCTAAAAAATAATTTAACCCAGCCCACACTCCATCCATTATGTTTACCATTATTGTATTTTATTTTAGTATGATTTGTATGCTTCTGAGGAAGGGAACTTTGTTCTCATAACATGTATAGGAATTTTTATTCAATTGAATAAAAGTTATAATTGAAGTGGTGTACACAAAGTTGTGTTTTATTTCATTTAGTTAATTTCAAAATGATACCACATAGTAAAAAACAATCGTTTGTCGATGATGTTAATAAATGTTATGTATGTAGTGGTGTACACAAAGTTGTGTTTTATTTCATTTAATTAATTTCAAAATGATACCACAAAGTAAAAAACAATCGTTTGTCGATGATGTTAATAAAAGTTATGCATGTAGTGGTGTACACAAAGTTGTGTTTTATTTCATTTAGTTAATTTCAAAATGATACCACAAAGTAAAAAAACAATCGTTTGTCGATGATGTTAATAAAAGTTATGTATGTAGTGGTGTGCAAAAAGTTGTGTTTTATTTCATTTAGTTAATTTCAAAATGATACCACAAAGTAAAAAACAATCGTTTGTCGATGATGTTATTAAAAGTTATGTATGTAGTGGTGTACACAAAGTTGTGTATTATTTCATTTAATTAATTTCAAAATGATACCACAAAGTAAAAAACCATCCTTTGTCGTTGATGTTAATAAAAGTTATGTATGTAGTGGTGTACACAAAGTTGTGTTTTATTTCATTTAATTAATTTCAAAATGAAACCACAAAGTAATAGTAAATCGTTTGTCGATGATGTTATTAAAAGTTATGTATGTAGTGGTGTACACAAAGTTGTGTTTTATTTCATTTAATTAATTTCAAAATGATACCACGAAGTAAAAAACAATCGTTTGTCGATGATGTTATTAAAAGTTATGTATGTAGTGGTGTACACAAAGTTGTGTTTTATTTCATTTAATTAATTTCAAAATGATACCACGAAGTAAAAAACAATCGTTTGTCGATGATGTTATTAAAAGTTATGTATGTAGTGGTGTACACAAAGTTGTGTTTTATTTCATTTAATTAATTTCAAAATGATACCACGAAGTAAAAAACAATCGTTTGTCGATGATGTTATTAAAAGTTATGTATGTAGTGGTGTACACAAAGTTGTGTTTTATTTCATTTAATTAATTTCAAAATGATACCACGAAGTAAAAAACAATCGTTTGTCGATGATGTTATTAAAAGTTATGTATGTAGTGGTGTACACAAAGTTGTGTTTTATTTCATTTAATTAATTTCAAAATGATACCACAAAGTAAAAAACAATCGTTTGTCGATGATGTTATTAAAAGTTATGTATGTAATGGTGTACACAAAGTTGTGTTTTATTTCATTTAATTAATTTCAAAATGATACCACAAAGTAAAAAACCATCGTTTGTCGTTGATGTTAATAAAAGTTATGTATGTAGTGGTGTACACAAAGTTGTGTTTTATTTCATTTAATTAATTTCAAAATGAAACCACAAAGTAAAAAACAATCGTTTGTCGATGATGTTATTAAAAGTTATGTATGTAGTGGTGTACACAAAGTTGTGTTTTATTTCATTTAATTAATTTCAAAATGATACCACGAAGTAAAAAACAATCGTTTGTCGATGATGTTATTAAAAGTTATGTATGTAGTGGTGTACACAAAGTTGTGTTTTATTTCATTTAATTAATTTCAAAATGATACCACGAAGTAAAAAACAATCGTTTGTCGATGATGTTATTAAAAGTTATGTATGTAGTGGTGTACACAAAGTTGTGTTTTATTTCATTTAATTAATTTCAAAATGATACCACAAAGTAAAAAATAATCGTTTGTCGATGATGTTATTAAAAGTTATGTATGTAGTGGTGTACACAAAGTTGTGTTTTATTTCATTTAATTAATTTCAAAATGATACCACAAAGTAAAAAACCATCGTTTGTCGTTGATGTTAATAAAAGTTATGTATGTAGTGGTGTACACAAAGTTGTGTTTTATTTCATTTAATTAATTTCAAAATGATACCACAAAGTAAAAAACCATCGTTTGTCGTTGATGTTAATAAAAGTTATGTATGTAGTGGTGTACACAAAGTTGTGTTTTATTTCATTTAATTAATTTCAAAATGATACCACAAAGTAAAAAACAATCGTTTGTCGATGATGTTATTAAAAGTTATGTATGTAGTGGTGTACACAAAGTTGTGTTTTATTTCATTTAATTAATTTCAAAATGATACCACAAAGTAAAAAACCATCGTTTGTCGTTGATGTTAATAAAAGTTATGTAGTATGTAGTGGTGTACACAAAGTTGTGTTTTATTTCATTTTTTCTGTGTGGGATTCAGTGAAAATAATTTCAAGCTGATGCTAAGGATGAACAAATTAAAATGGAAATGCCAAAAATGTAAATCTGTTAGTCCAAAAAAGGCTGACCAAGCTGAAACTCGTGACGCTACTGACGTGTTAAAATTATTAAATTCAGTCCAAAATGAATTGACTGACATGAGAAAATCCTTTGATGCCTTACTTGAGAAACAAAGAGAAGAATTGATAGATATGAAAAATAAACTACAGATCTGCACTAATAAACTAGATGAATCTAATAAAAAAACAGATATGTGGGAAAAAAAATTTCTTGGAACTGAAGACCAAGCAGGAGAAGACTGACTTTAAGATGGATAGCTTACAGAAGGAAAACAGAGCCCTGAAAAGTACTATTAACAAACTGGAACATTCATCCCTAGGAACATCAGTGGAAATACAAGGACTCCCTTTTAGTGATAAGAATGAAATACAACCGATGTTGGTATCACTATTCAAACATATTGAATGTGAAGATATATTGTCCAAACAAACTGAAGATGTATCTGTTACAAACTCCCAAAAGAAAATTATAACTCTGAAAAAGGAAGAAAAGTAACATCACTGCTCTGGACATAGGCTGTAATAATACAAATGGAAATGTCTATATAAACGAAAAATTAACTACTCACAACAAACACCTCCTTTGGTTGGCTAAATTTACACAAGCATATGGATATAAATTCGTCTGGACAAAATATGGTAATGTCTACATTAAAAGGAGTGAAGATTCAAATGTATTGGCAATCAAAGATGTCTGTGACATTCCTACTCGATAGTAGTGGGAACTCATACAAAAGGAGGTCCAGCGATGTACGATAACCAGGACATGAATATCGCTCAGCCTTACAAGATGATAGAAGACATAAACAGCATATATCGAGAAACAAGCTTTACGCTAATAAACATGAACATATGTAAGAAGCATAAACAAACACTTCGATGAACTGTGCATACTTTTAAATTGCCTTTCTTTTAAACCTGATATAATTGTTTTGACTGAGACTCAAATGCTTACTGAAACTCCGTATAATATTCCGGGATATTCTGTAATATCAAACATCTGTAGACACACATCACATGATGGAATTACAATGTTCTACAGAGATGAAACAATTGTTCGAAATCCTGTGTGCGAAATGCCAAACTTACTGTTCTCTAATTCGATTATCATGTGCTTCACTCATTGTAATGTTAAAAGTTGTATTATTGCCAACTATAGATCTCCATCTTTGTGCGTCAGGAAATATATTAATGAATTTAAAACATATTTAATGCCACTCCTAAAATCAAAAAAATTTTATAATGTTATTTTTGTTGGTGACATTAATATTAATATCTTACATGATAGAGTTCTTGATACCGATGAAAATGCTTATCTCGATGTACTGTATGCAAATGGATTTATTTCTTATATAAATTGTGTAACAAGAATGAATTTCGGTGAACTGGGCTCTTGCTTGGACCATATCATGGTTAAATCGAGAGACTCAGTGATGCCAAAAGCTGCAATTCTATCGATCGATATTACTGATCATTATCCAACATTTTACGGACATAATTATTACATGAATAGCAATGTATGTATGTGCCGCAACCAACAATTGTGGAGTTAAAATAGATTCGACAAAACTCTTATCGACTATCGTAGGGGAGTCGTGGTCTAATGTATATTCTCATAACGATCCTAAAAAAGCTATAGATACATTCTACCAAATTCTAAATAATTATATGGATCCTTGTAAAATTATCAAATCTGCACCAAAGAGTAAATATAAGAAAATTCAGCCTTGGATAACACGTGGTCTAATAATATCAATACATCATCGGAATAAATTATATACTGAATTTAAAAAGCATGAAAAATTTTGTCGCTTAAACAATCTATTGATTTCTCCGTGGATCTAAGAAAACTTTACTATCTATCGTAATATGCTAAACTTGCTCATAAAAAAATGTAAACAAGATTACTATAATAATGAATTAAGGCAAAAAATGATTCCAAAAAGACATGGGATATAATCAACGAAATAGCTTCCAGGAAGAAAAGACAAATTCACATTATTAATAAAATAGATCACAACAACGAAATTATTTCAGACAAACTTAAAATCTCGGATATTTTTAACAATTATTTCACAAACGTAGCAACTGATCTTCTTGCTACTATGCCAATGCCCAATAACGCCAGTTCTCCAACTTCCTTACTCCCAAGTATGAGAGATAATAATGCAGAGGTACCAAACTTGATTAATTTTAATTCTATTACCGAGAACGATGTTATAATAACAATCAACGAATTAAAATCTAATACAGCTACTGGTCCAGATAATATTAACATAGAAACGATTAAACTAATTAAGCAACATATAGCCTCACCCATTAAATATATTTTTAATCTGTCTTTGGATACAGGAATATTCCCAAACATTCTTAAAACTTCTACCATAATATCAATTCATAAAAGCGGTTCACCCCTTCTAACAAATAACTATAGACCAATTGTACATACTACTACTGCTTAGTGCAATCGATTTTAACATATGGTATGATGGCTTGGGGTGGAGCATTAAATTTTGAAGATAGCAAACTCCTAGATCTGAGGAAACTCTACATACTCCAATGTCTTAAATTTATCCATAAGAGGCCTCATTTATTCAATCTAAACACACAGAACAGAGTCAGCCAGCGATTAAATAATATGTACAAGGTCCCTAATTATAAAAGGAGAAGGACACAAAGACACGCTGTATTTGTTGCACCTAGAACATTTAATAAATTATCCAACTCTTTAAAGACAATCAAGAATCATAAAACTTTTATCAGACATATAAAATCTTGGCTACTCACAGACCAATGTAATGTGCAAGAGTATTTGTTGTGATTTTGATTTTTATTACTCGATTTTTTATTTTTGTTTGTTTGTTTGTTTGTTAATTAATTCATTTATCTTTCAAATTAAATTGTGATTGTTGACTGCTTGTATTATCTGAGTTGATAAATGAATCATACTTTTTGGTTCTTGTCTCCTGACCCTGCTTCTATTATTTTTCTTTTATTTTTATATGAGTATTTTTTTTCTACTACAGATTTTACTTGTTGGTGTTACAACTCTATTAAAAATTTATTCTGAATTTATTAATATTGTAATTTATATTTATTTGTTTCTTACTTGTTGGGTTTTCAATTTGGTGCACTTATGTCTTTCTTTTTCTCAATATTCTGCTCTTGTGTAAAAGTTCAATGATTTTTTTATATTATTATTTTTTTTTTTAATCATTATTGGAAATTCTCAATTTTAACTAGAAAGTGTAGATTGACTGCGACATGCATATCCTTGTACTTGCCAAGTATTGTTACTATCGACTGCGGGTATAATATTTGGTAGCACCGCTGTCAGTCTGCTGATTCATGTAAACTTATTGATGTTTCGTATATAAATATGTGTATGTATATTTTTCATATATAATTTGTATACTTTATATTTTTTGCACTTGTTTCCTGCCTAAGCAATTTGCTATATTTTATTTTTATAAATAACTAATGTTACTAACGAAATAATTTTGAATATTTTTAATTGGTATACCCACAGACAGGCTATGCCTTGTGGGATTTTTGTGTGTACGGTTGATTTATTATAATTGATATTATATTGTATGTTAACCGTGTACCAAATCTTAAATAAATAAATAAAAAAAATAAATTTCATTTAATTAATTTCAAAATGATACCACAAAGTAAAAACAATCGTTTGTCGATGATGTTAATAAAAGTTATGTATGTAGTGGTGTACACAAAGTTGTGTTTTATTTCATTTAGTTAATTTCAAAATGATACCACAAAGTAAAAAAAACAATCGTTTGTCGATGATGTTAATACAAGTTATGTATGTAGTGGTGTACACATCACAAGATATTCTCTCTTCTGGAGAAAAGAGAGAACTCTTCACTGTGAGATCATTTTATACGTGTGTGTGTTAAATGATCCTTTTGGATCTTTTTGTAAAATAAAAATATAGTTACCTAATATGCATTAATATATACATATCTCAATATTGATTAATAGTGATAGATATTGGAATAATCATATTTTTCAAAATCATTTTCATTATTCAAATATTTCATTTCTTATGACATCAAAATAGTATTTTCCCTAATGGGGATCATTTAGGGCAGGTCTCCCCTAATATTAAGTCAAGTGTTGTACCTGGCAAATGACAGTGTATTTTGGTACATATATAATAATTGGTTTACTTTGTATTTGAGATACCAAATGATAATTAATTGTTAACCGCATGCATCGCTAGCAGAAACACTTTACATCAAGCTATATATACATAATAGTTGCATGTAACACATGAGATCCAACTATCGAAGATGGAATATTATAGTAGAACCAGGAACTCATAGCACCTATAGGACTTACGGCTGGTTTACGGCTGTGCAACGTTCACCAATCATGCCTTCTTTTTGAGTTCACCAATCAATGCAGTTTTGAAAGTTCTATATTTTTTTAATAATGGGTAATAGATCGTTTGAAAATAGAACATTTTTACAATTGCCATCTATGAAGTAATGAGGAAACCTTTTTGTAACGTCATCTTTTGAGATTTTTTGTAAACAATGAAAACAACGGTCCTTATACATGAGGTGACAAAGGACTTGATAGCATTTTTCCTGCAACTAATTTCCATTCAATTTATAAAGCAACTCGCTCACTCGGATCTTTATTATTGTTAAAGACTAACTGAACCTAACCAGTAGACTGGAAGCAGCTTTTTGAAGTTATCAATAATTTAGGGCTGAGTTACAAATACAGACGAGCGATATAAATAAAGTAAACCTCGTAATATTGTCGTTCTGGATTTGCACATGTTTGTGCGCGGCTATATTCATGTCAGTCTGCCTGTCCTTGCATTCGTTTGAAACTCTCCTATGTCATAATCGGCAATTTTACAGTAGAATATAATAACATAGAATGACATTAAAAACAATGGAAAAAACAGTAAATGATAGACTACGGTTCATAATAACAGGACATCATATCAAGTAATTTTTAAAGATTTACATACAATTATTAACAAATGAGAAATACAAAATTATAGGATCATACCTGAAACATACAAGGAACAGTACAAAGAGGATTATATTCTAGAATCATAACATGAGATTCTAACTTACTTAAGGATTAACGAAAAAGGTGTTGCAACCATTATGGTGACACATACATATATATTATATAAATGCTAGAGAGTGGAATTTGGAGTTATGTGATCAGTGCAAAGTTGGCGCTTTATCGCAATTTTGAACGAGAGTAGAGATTGGGAATGAAAGAAGTCAATGTTATTGAGAAGGTTGTTAAAATTGAAGGTGGCCCGGTAAGTAGAAAAGTTTTTCCTAAAATTAGTTTTACAGTGTGACATAGAAAAAGTAGGTTTTGATCTGAAATTGCGGTAAGGGATGTGAAGTGAGATATTTTATAATAAATTTGGACAATCAATAATGTTATGAAATAGTTTATACAAAAAGTCTCACAATATTACATTTGAAGCAGTATAAAAACACAAAGAATCTCGAGCTGACAAGTTTTTTTTTATTAAATTTTAATATTATAAATAGTAATACCTATATTGTTTTTTTTTTGCTTTAATTCACCAACAAACGCCCATGAAACGCTAGAGGTGGCCATTTAACGCGCAGCGGTAAAAGCTGGCTGCAAGCGTAGCGATGCTTCTTAGCTAGTATATTATAAACATGCATGGACAAAAAGCAGCGCTGAAGCAAGTGTCGGTCAAGGAGCGAGACAAGGATGTTCAATATCATCGACATTGTTCAATTGCTATTATAACAAGCTATTAATAATGACTGAGAGACTGGTCCAGTGGAAAGATCCAGGGACGAAATATTGATATGATAAGGTATAGGTACCTACGATATTTATTTGGAATTGAATGGGACCTTTAGACAGATGGAAAATATCTTATGAAATTAAATAAAGATAAGACAAGGTGCATGGTTGTTGGAAGAGAAAAGGTGACCGCATATTTTTTTCCTGGGTGACACCAAAATTAGCTGCTATCAAGAGAGGAAGAAGGTGAAGGTGCTTGGTGCAAACCAATCCTAGGATTGTAGCCATGAAGAAGATCCAAAACAGTAATAATTCTTTTCTAATGTTTATGTCGAGAAAGAGAACATCGTGCGATGAAATAAAAAAACAACATATTAACAACACCATAAAACAACATAAAAAGTATACCAATTTTGATAAAAAAAAAGGAGTGAATGCACTATTCGAAGTGAGTAAAAGAAAGCACATCTATAGATTTATGAAAAAACTTTATTCATCAATATTATCAATAATCAATTCCATAAATCGGCATCTGGATCATTGTATCCTCCATTTAGTTTTACACAAACACATTTCCCCTCATTTTTACACGATCCTGAAGTATATCCATTTGTGACACACATTTTATTACATGTCGCTTCATGGCAAAATACTGAAAATAAAAAAATGTTCAATATACCATAAGTAAGGTTAAAATCTACAAAAAATGTTGTGAAAGAACAATAGCTACATATGGGATTGAGGCCTGCCCTCTAGTCAACGAATCAATCTAGTTAAGGAAAAGATAAAGTCAGTTGCCTGTAACGTGACAACTGTTACTTCAATACTTTGAGTTGTCTTTTCTTATCTATTCAATTCAATTGCTATTTTGACACGTTGACAAGGCACCCAGAGCAGATAACTCCAGAACGAAATCTAGATCTCGCATCTCGGAAATGCGGACTCTACGATGAATACCGAAATAGGAAATATGAACATCCGGAACACGTGCAGTACGGAAGATATCGGGAGGTGTGAAAGACAGCGTAGGCGACGTTGAAGGTGCATCCTGAATCTCGAAAGGACCCGGAAAAGATGGCGTAGTTGGCAGTTGATCTTCTAGGAGACAATACAGCTCAGATCTATAGAAGGAAAAAGAAGATGAAAAAGTTTGCATTCCATCATGCTATGCCACTAAAAGGGTAGGCAGAAAAGGCCGTATCAAAATTCATGCATCGTCTTCTTACATTTCATGCTGTTCACATGATCTTGCCACTATATTCTTGGAAATTGGCGATATAAAATAGAAACTTTACTGTATAAAAATATAGGTTAACAGCTCTAGTATTTTTTTTTCTTTTTTTTTAGAATAAAAATGAATATATCCTTGTTAAAAAGTACATGTACACCTTCCTACGTTCCCTAAAATAAGCAGAAATGCTTGTGCATAGGTGAATGAAATCGGTCTAGGCAGGATTCGAACTCGCGACCACTGGATAACGAACCCAATGCGCTAACCGCTCTGCCTTCGACCCATCTACCTACTGTATAAAAAAATAAAAATTGGCACAGAAGAATAATTTACAACACTTTGAGACTTGAGACGTTAATTTTCTCACAAATCCATGCTGTAAACATAGATGAAAAGGTGTCATAACCGGAAACAGAGTCAGATTACCAAATAAATGAGTCTTTCCTTTATAATATCAATTTGCCTTAAAATTTTGATAGAAAAGAAAACAAATTGAATCGCCTTGAGGAGAAAGATAATATGAAGATGATTGAAAAGTTAATTCTTAAATTTTAAAAGTGATATTAATTGCTATTATAACCTTGAAAAAGATATTCAATTTTGAATTGTCATTTATAAGATGTTTGAAAAAAAATTCTGGGTAGATAACTACAGTAGTTTTGTTTTTTTTTCTTTTCAATTGATCATTCGATTTCGATTCGAGTGTACCTACAGTAGATGTTGGGCTGACGGCTTGATAGCCTAGTTTTCAAGATTGTTCATAGAATTAAAAAAAAACACAAAGAAATAACAGCCCCAGAACGGGTAATGCCTTGTTGAGGTGTTGTTGATCATTGAATGTAGGTACTGTAGATAGATAGTAAATAGCCAATTTTATACTTTTTAATTTAAAATAAATAAGTTTTGCGAAGACTCTTGATCTGGCAAAGTCTGGTCTTGGTTTAACACCCCTTGCAAGTCTCGAAACACCAAGATCACGACACTGCAATTCTCGCAAGACTGTGAGTTTCTGAGTAGGTACCTCAATTTAAGGGTTGTCTGGAAGAAATTTCCTAAAGGCAATATGTCCGCCATTTGTACTGGCAAATTAGTTATGCACAATAAAGTGTTAATTAAATAAATAAATTTTGCTGGTTCGATGGAGGTTTTTGTTACGGATTAAAGATCAAGACCAAAACTCGATCGAGTATGCACGACCAAGACCCCAACTTTAAATTCAAGATCAAGACCGGGGGTGCAAGACCAAGACTCGATCGAGTATGCAAGACCAAGACCCCATCTGTAAATGCAAGATCAAGACCGGGGATGAAAGACCAAGACCCCATCTGTAAATACAATACCAAGACTGGGGGTGCAAGACCAAGACTCGATAGAGTATGCAAGACCAAGACCCCATCTGTAAATGCAAGATCAAGACCGGGGGTGCAAGACCAAGACTCGATCGAGTATGCAAGACCAAGACCCCATCTGTAAATGCAAGATCAAGACCGGGGGTGCAAGACCAAGACTCGATCGAGTATGCAAGAACAAGACCCCATCTGTAAATGCAAGATCAAGACCGGGGATGAAAGACCAAGACCCCATCTGTAAATGCAAGATCAAGACCGGGGATGAAAGACCAAGACCCCATCTGTAAATGCAAGATCAATACCGGGGGTGCAAGACCAAGACTCGATCGAGTATGCAAGACCAAGACCCCGTCTGTAAATGCAAGATCAATACCGGGGGTGCAAGACCAAGACTCGATCGAGTATGCAAGACCAAGACCCCATCTGTAAATGCAAGATCAATACCGGGGGTGCAAGACCAAGACTCGATCGAGTATGCAAGACCAAGACCCCGTCTGTAAATGCAAGTTCAAGACCGGGGATGCAATACCAAGACCCCATCTGTAAATACAATACCAAGACTGGGGGTGCAAGACCAAGACTCGATCGAGTTTGCAAGACCAAGACCACATCTGTAAATGCAAGTCCAAGACCGGGAGTGTAAGACCAAGACTCGTTCGAGTATGCAAGACCAAGACCACATCTGTAAATGCAAGACCAAGACCGGGAGTGTAGGACCAAGACTCGATCGAGTATGCAAGATCAAGACCACATCTGTAAATGCAAGACCAAGACCGGGAGTGTAAGACCAAGACTCGATTGAGTATGCAAGACCAAGACCCCATCTGTAAATGCAAGACCAAAAGAGGAATTCAAGACCAAGACTCGATCGAGTATGCAAGACCAAGAATACCCCGGTCTTGATCTTGTATTTGCTCATCACTGTAGGCAAAAAACCCTTTGTGATTGAGGACGAAATGCAGATATCCGAATGCTGTACAATGTCGAGAATATTGTAAGATGGGGTCGACAGAGATGAAGGTTCTGGATAGTACATGCTTCGAGCAGACCTCCAGGACGTTCCAATAAGAGATGAAAGGACTGCTGACAAACCAATTCACAGTTGGGAAGTAAACGTGAGACTAACAGGCCAACAGAACGGATGAAAATTAAATTAGTTGTTTGGTAGAATTCGATTGTAAATTAATACAAATAAAATATTAATATTTGATTATGTACATTTCACAATTATATTTTTTATATTAATTTTTAATAAACATATATAAATATTTAAACTGTTTTACTTGTTATTGTGAAAGCCACGTAAATAATAAAAGGAAATATAAAAAAGATAAATAAATAATTAAATATAAATACCATAGTTGGCGTTGCAACGGAAATTTGAAGTTATAACCAACAAGCAGATAACGACATAGAGGAAATGAAAAATATTGAATCCCCTCATTTTTTTCCTGAAGATTCACTCTATTTTGATATATCTTGTAAAAAATCTTATGTTTTCAAAGATCTTTGATTATCAACGATTGAAAACCTTAAAAATACTGATGCATCGCTTGTTTTGTTATCAATATCCCGCACACTGCCAATGTGTTAGCGTAAATGATTTTTTGTCACGGTTACATATAATTTTACTTCAAATAATAGAGTTTGTAGAAGTAAAGTGCAATTATGTTTATTAGATTGTAATTATTCTCATTTCTTTTAAATGTCGTTTCCTCTGCGAAGGTTGGCAATCATTGGTGATAACTCAACCGTTGTTTTTTTCCGAATCATTGACTTATTGTTATTTTATTGTTGCAAAATTGGAGTGAAAATGAGGTGTACCTAATCATCTTAAATTCTGTATAATATTTAATTTAATAAAACGCATTCAGAAATGGAAGTAAGATTAAACACATTTCGCACTAGAGATAGATAATATAGATTATTGTTACTATTGTTTATGGCAGGCACAGAGACGCAGTTTGATGTGACAAATACTGACTCATAGACCAATTGTAAGAAGGACCATCATGTCCTGCCTCTGTTATTTAGAAAGGCAGAGAGAATAGGTGCCATTTAATTTGTCTTTGCATAAATACATCGCCTCACTCACATTCATGTATATAACTATTTTCATGCGTTATTTACCTTATTAGAGGTGAACGATTTATCGTTGGAAGGATTACATAATATGTGGCAGACCACTTCGAGAAGTTTCTGTCGAGCGCGCGCCTAGTAACAGCGTGAATAGTTATTTATCGCTAGGCCGAGTTCATCGCCCTCGTTGTCGAGCGTGCGACAATAACCGCGACAGCGGTATGTTTCTACAGCGAAACGTTCGAGAAAGTTCACGGACGTTGAACTCACCAACCCTTAACGCCAGCACAATTTAAGGAGGTGTACGTCTGTACACAGCATCTAGATCGTGATCGTCATTATTCGGCTCACTATGTTTCGCTATCTGCTCGCTCGCTCACTTCGACTCGCTCGCTAACTCGTACTGTTATACCGCATCGACTTATCTTAAATACCTACTCATCGTGAGAAAGTTTCTCTGTTCGTGTAATATTGATTGTTAAATTTATCTGTGTAAAAACTGTTAATTATTTCGTGTTCATTATATTCATTGTAAGTTGAAAATCATTCTTTCTATTCATACTTCCTCACTACCACTGTTTTCTTTATTTCTTAATCTTGAGTATCTTGTTGTTGTTGAGTACCTTCCGTGATAACGAGACTTCTTTACGTGATCTG
The DNA here is from genome assembly GCA_963576475.1 of Molanna angustata. Taxonomy (NCBI): domain Eukaryota; kingdom Metazoa; phylum Arthropoda; class Insecta; order Trichoptera; family Molannidae; genus Molanna; species Molanna angustata. The sequence goes on along the minus strand of OY754972.1, from coordinate 37,509,003 downwards.
CTAAGAAGGGTAATTTGTTGGTGATCCTAATAATAATAAATCAAATATAATTTCTCTTAGCACGTCACGTCGAGAAGCTACTCTTAATACAGATCAACGCTACATCCCTTCTGGAGTCAGCTCAAATAAATGTATGTATGTTCCATATTCAATAATTAAATGCCTCGAATTGAACACGTATAAGCAGAAACAGTTTGCGTCGCTAAACCGTGTGCATTTGGAGGACACGTGCCTCGAATTCAACACGAGTTTTTAAGTGTATTAGCACTACAAACCAGTGCCTAATTCGAGGCAGTACAAGCCTCCTAATCAACACGGAAACGTAAATACGCGTGCGGGTATGCATTATCTTATAAATGGAAGCATGATACATAAGTGTATTCTCACAAAAATCTCTCTTTTCAAAATAATATATTTAAGACAATATTATTTTACTGTCGTATCAAAAAACAAGCAATTGAAAAAAAAAATGGAATAATTTAACACATAAACACTGTGGTATACGGTTTTAACCGATGAAAGTGTCTTCGTGAAGCGAATGGTCTGAATCAGTCCGATTTTGGTATATCGATACGACATAGACACGCTGTTAGTTCTTGCATTATTTTATAGATAATTTACATATGTACGTGTTAAATATTAAAATACTTTATAATAAGTTGAATTAAAATTACATTTATTTTGTGTAGGTACACTAGGCCCTATTCAGATTCGACTAAAAATTTTATACGGAATTCAGTATATGAGAAATGTCAAAAAGTTGACTGCATTTATACAGGACTCTATTTCGTCACACCGAGTGGATGAAATCCTTTTACACAAGTCGCCCGTTGGTTATAGACGTTTTCGTTCTGTGAAATGAATCAGAATTGGACATATTATACCACTTTAAATATCAATTGTGCCTCATTTAAATATATCACATAAACAAAAAATACACTGTCTTTAAAAATGTTTATTTTTGATAAACAAACAGCATAATTTTTGACATTATATTCCAACTGTCGATTTGTTTAAGATAATTTATTTCTTCAAATAGATCAACAACAGCCAGGATCCGCGAGATTTTGTATGGCCAGTTCTACACTTTTGAAGTCAAAAAACACCAATTTAGTTGCGCAGGGTGCAAGGAAGTGTAAATTATTAATATTAAGTATTATATTTTGTAAAGAAAACGAAATATCTTAAAACATTTAATAATTTGGATTTAAGAGTTTATAGTTAGGTATGTATTCTAAAACGATACATACCTAATATCGCTATCGACAGTTGAATCTCATGTATTACATGCAACTAGTATATTTAATGTGTTTTTTCTTATCATATAAAAATGATATTTGAATTTAAATTCTTTTGATTGACTTGTTTTGATCAATTATTAAAGAATTTCTCAAATGTAGATTTCAGCGTTGGTCACACCATTGATAATATCATATAATATTATACATATATTTTTATCACGGGTGTCATGAAGTTAGTGATGTCGTGATTGATATATATTTTTTTATAGTGTGGAACATCGTGAAGGAAAAAAAAACATGCATAAAACGAGTAGGTTGTAGCCAACACTAAACTCTCCACACTATAGTAAGTAGTTATTTTTTCTTCTTGAAAGGTTGACATCTCTAAATGTATTTTTATGAAGTACATTACTATTAGATTCTTAAACAAATATAAAATTCCCAGAGGACAAAAGTTTTCACAATACACCATACACACAAAAACATTATCACGAAACTCATAGTATGCATTTTCTACATGATACCTGTTGAGAAATTTTAAGTAAAATTGCATTACAAGCAAGATGAGCATGTATGAGATAGTATAAATATGTTGATGAGGCGATGTATGTGTTAAGATAGAAGAATGCGGTGCTCGGTTCTCACTGCCTACCCCTTGAGGAAGATAAAAGTGAAGAGTAAAAAATACACTTGTCTATAGAGACACATACAATATCAATATGAAGTTGATCACTCAATTTTCCCATACAGAAGCTATTTTACTTCTGTCATATACATTTTTCATACAAATATCCCCGAAGGGAGAGTGTCTCTTCGTGAAACGAATGGTCTGAATCAGTCCGATCTTGGCATCGATACGATATAGACACGCTGTTAGTTCTCGCATTATTTTATAGACCATTTATGTACGTGTAAAATAAAATATACTTTGTAATAAGTTGAATTAAAATTACATTTATTTTGTGTACACTATATCTTTTAGATGGGTCGATGGCAGAGCGGTTAGCGCGCTAGGCTAGTAATCCAGTGATCGCGAGTTCGAATCCTGCCTCGACCGATTTCGTTCACCTATAGCACAAGCATTTATTTGCTTATTTTAAGGATCGTAGGAAGATGTATATGTACTTGTTTAACAAGGACATATTCATTTTTATTGTATCAAAATATCAAACATTATAAAAATAAATCGATTTTACAGACCGTGAGAGCATTTTGAAAATTTGGACAGATAAAATCATAGAGAAGAAATTAACGGATACCTATCTATAGAAAACTAATCAGCTCTAAATGTATGGACTTTACATATATGATATCAATATGAAATCAATCGGACTAATAGTTTAGGCTGTTGAGAGGACACAAAAAAACTGACACAAAAAAAAAGTACGTAAATTATGAAATATAGAGAAGAAATTGAATGTTGTCTATGGAAAACCAATCAGCTAAAACTAGGTCTATGGACTTTACACCTCATCATCATTCGTCCTTTTCCTCATGACTGAGGATAGCGGCTGTAGTCCGTCGCCACACGTATGTCCCGCCTCAATGCCAATCTGTTTTGGGCTGAACGCAGAGCACCAGTCACCGAAGACCCCATTGTAGACTTAACCAAATCGCTCCATCTGGTCGGTGAGCGACCACGAGATCTCCGTCCCTCCACGCTGCCCATCACAACAAGCTTCTCGAGGCAGTCTGGTTCCCTTCTGGCAATGTGTCCAAAGAATTGAAGGATACGTCTGTAACATATCGTCGATAGACGATCCTCGATCTTTAGCTCGTCTAGAATTGACACATTGGTTCTTCTGGCTGTCTAAACATACGCCTCCAGCACCACATTTCGAAAGCATCGATCTTCTTTCACTCCCTAAGTGTCCATGTTTCCACACCATACAGGAACATCGGGAATATCAGAGCCCTGATGAGTCTAGCCTTTGTGTTTTTCGTGATGGTCCTGTCCTTCCATACTCTTGTGAGCTTTCCCAGTGTTCCCTTTGCCATGGCGATGCGTCTTTTCACTTCCGCTTTACAACCACCGGTGTCACATATGTTAGAACCTAGATATGTGAAGTCATGTACTATCTCAAGATGGTTTAGAGAGTTTATTGGGGGAAGTTTACATGCTCTATCAATCACCATCAGTTTGGTTTTGCATTGGTTTATACTCAGACCGAGTGATAAACTTTCCCTCTCAACACGATCCAAAAGTTGTTTCATATCGGTCTCGTCTGTGGCTACTAGAGTTGTGTCGTCTGCAAAGCGTAAGTTGGAGATTTTCTTGCCACCAATGCTGGATCCGGCCTCCCAACCATCCAGAGCTTTCCTCATTATATACTCTCCGTAGATGTTAAAGAGAGTAGGGGACAGTATACATCGCTGGCGGACACCCTTCTGAACTGAGAAGCTAGCGGACATGGCATTATTAAATCTTATTGTGGCAGAACTATTTGCATACAAGTACACTTTTCACCTATAATGATGTAAATATGAATTCGATCGGACTTATAGTTTGGACTGTAGAGAGGACACAAAAAGAATAATCCGTACGCGGCGTACGCCGTACATACAAACACATCACGACGAAACTCATACATGATACCTGTTGAGAAATTGATGTAAAAATACGCTTAAAAATTGTGAAATCACGACTCTCCACTATTCCATAATGTGGAGATTAAAAAATATTGTATCAAATAAATAAAATAATAAAATCTGTGCATATTTTAGCTGTTTTAATTATAAAATACCTACTTTATTACACTTGCACGTTTTATTTCAATAAACACAACATTTTTCATCAAACTGATATTTTTTTTTTCAATCTACTAATGACTTTTTTTGGCCCTTTTTTATAACTCAATAGAGACGAAGTTGGAATATTATATTATAGGAGAACCTGGAAATAGGCATTTACTGGACCTGCGACCTGTCATCAATTATGCCTTTTTATTAATTTCACATACATATATCGATCAAAATTTGAATATATTGTTTTATAGTTTTCTCTTAGCGCCATCTATGAGAATGACGACGAAAAATTTTCTCTAACGCCATCTATTGATTAAAATAAACAATTTACTTGTTAAAAAAAGTTTTTTGAATCAAATATATAATGAGGATTGAAATGACTGAGTGATTGTAGAAGGCAATATGTACCTATTGATGCTTTCATAGTTGCTTTTTGAGGAAGTCATTCAAGTTTGAAATATTACAAAAAATGAACAACATACCTACTAGTGGTTTCGATCTGCTGAACGAACCACACTGGCCATCTCAATTAGATCTTTTGTTTTTTTTAAAGTAGGAAAAACAGCGATACCTCATATCTCCATAGATAATATTTGTCATAAAATTCCTATATTTCCTTTTATTTGCCGGAGATATTATAAAATTATACCTATATTCCCACAATTAATGTATTTATCTCAATATACTTACAAAAAATTATATAATCAAAACGCCAAAATAAAAATTAGTTTGACTAATAATATTTTAAGGGTCAGCGTCTACATTTATTTAATCCACGGATTCTAGAATTCTTTATATTATTTATAACTTCTTTTGATTTCTTTCTAGAATGCATGGATGTTTTGGATAGCCTAGTCTTAACACCATATTTGTAAACCTAACCTACAAAAGTTTGGTAAATATAGGTTTGTTAGGTTTGCTTGTATAATTTCGACTGGCGTGAGCCAGTTGCATTATAAGTATATTAAAAAAAGTAACTAAAATATTAAAATAAATGACTAAATTGGTATTTTTACCAAACTTTTGTAGGTTATGTTTAAAAAAAATGGTGTGAAGACTAGGCTATCCGGATGTTATATTAGGCCATAGATTTTGATTATAATATACAAGATGGAGTACTCCGTGCTAAAAATGAGTCATATATGAAAATCAATGTACCTAGTAGGGATTTAGCCAGACCCTCAAAAGATACGTATTTGAAATAAAGAACAGTTTATTTGAACAAATTTATTCTATTGCGTGAGTTACTTGAAATTTTGATTTTGATTAGAAATTGTTCTATTTTTAAATATATGAAAAACCTACACAATGATGTTCTCAAATATATAATTCCATCGCTTTGTCAATAAGAGTTGTTCCAAAATCAAAAACTATATGGAAGAAAATAAGAAGGTATTGATGTATTCAGTACTTATCTAGTTTTGTTTGAGCCATAGATTTTCATTAAATACCTATAATAGGTGTCGTAATTAGCAAATTTTGTATGACTCAGAGTGAGGCTTTTATCCGCGTGATTTTTGACACATCGTTTTTCTATAGAGAATAACAACTAATGTGAACTGTTTTCGGATTTATTCGTAAAAAAAACACTTTGTTCTGATTTATAGAACAGTTATCTAGGAAGTGTTGAAATGTAAGGAAAACTGCAATATGTTGCCAACCAAAACGTTAAACGCTCGATATACCACGACTCACTTATTGCATGGAGTACTCCATCTAGTATATTATATGAAAATCTATGGTTAGAGCAAAGGACCTATGTTTATTTTGAAAATTGAATAGTTAATTTAAGAAGAAATAAGTAATTAGATTTCTTCCGAAGTCAATAAAAAATTTGATATAATATCAATTGATAGTATGTAGGTATGTTTTTTATGGAAGGAAAAATAAAACAATAATAAATTTTGGATAAATATTTATTTAATCATAATTATTTACCAAATTTGGCACTGGGACCATCTACTATTGACCCGCGCAAATACATTTATTTTTAGCATTACATGATCCTGAAGAAAATCCACTTGATACGCATCGTCTATTACAATCCACTGATTTGCATCTTACATCAAAACCTGGAAATGAAAGAAAATCAAACATTTGGAGTTTATTTAATATACTATTATATACTATTTTTTTATTAAATTGTCAATTCACGGTGTGTTTATTTCAAATTTTTATGTATTAAAAATATATTTTTTGTAAAAATTTTGATGAAATACTGTCAAACTAAGTTAATATGTTTTTGTAAGCAACTTAGGTTAAACTTAGCAAGTAATAATACCACAATTTTATCACCCCTTGAAGGCAAAAAATATACAATATTTGACTTATTTTTTTGGTTAAAAATTCATTTATAAATACCGAAAAATCCATTTACACTTGAAGTCAATGCCAACAAGCTAAAGGCGACAGCAAACAAATAAAAAATATTAAATTTTTTCATTTTTTAGTCTTTAATTGAGATTAAATATTTACAAATTTTGAAATCAACAGATAATTATGTACATATGTCGCTTGTTTTTAAGTTAATAGCCTGTACAATGCTAGTGTGCAAATATAAACTATTTTTCTTTCACGAATTTACTTAAAGTAACAGTTTTAATAAAAGTAAAGTATAATAGTGTATAAATAATTTTTTTTTTGGCTCTTCACCCGTTAAGAGTGTTTTCAGTCATATACATAAGTTAACATATTAAATTGTCTTAAAAGAGAGAAACCTAAATTATTTATGTAGGTATATTTATTTTACTTCAATCAATTTCATTTTTATGTACAGAGTTAGATTTTAATTTTATTGATTTTGATGAATTTTTTGATCAAAATGTTCACTTAAAAATAATATTAATTTACAGCAGTTTTCTATCTGTCGATTCACACAAGCACCCCATAACTTGTATTTTTCCTATTACATCATTATATAGGTATACAGAATTTCTCACTATTAACAGCATTATATAAATACATTATTATCTCTTCACCTATTGTATCCATATTGTGCATTTCTGTATAAAACGAATGAGAACTATATACTCAACACCATTTGATTATGTAAGCCGAAACGGTCGTCGGAAGACAAATTAATTCGTTGTGGAATAGCATAATTAATATTTATTTATTTTTATTTCAAGAGGGGTCGCCATATTATTTGCTGTGAAGCACCGACTTAGAATAGTGCTTCCACTCTTTTATATCATCATTGTTTTCGAGTGTTCCTTAAGAGTCGAGTTATCTAACTTGTGTTGGGTGTACACTCATGTGTATACCTGACACAGACATGAAGCATACTCGCGTGCGATATGCTTCCTTTTCTAAGGTGACGCACACCCGCACATCTGCGCTGATTGTGGGTGGTGAAGATGTGAATGAATGAACAGTATAAGAGCCAAGAGTGTTGGTCACATCCTGGTCGTGATTGATATAAAAAAGAATTATGGTAAACCTACTAAGAACATCGTGACAAAAACTCCATTATATATACCTATAATATAACAAAATAATATTGTAAACAAATAATAAATATAATGTTTTTACACATAGAAACAAAAATACATTAAAAATATGACATGTATTGTATATTTTTTTTTTTTTTTTTTTTTTCTTTTTTTTTTTTTTTTACAAAAAAATGAATATGTCCTTGTTAAACAAGTACATATACATCTTCCTACGTTCCCTAAACTAAGCATAAATGCTTGTCCTATAGGTGAACGAGATCGGTCGAGGCAGGATTCGAACTCGCGACCACTGGATTACTAACCCAGCGCGCTAACCGCTCTGCCATCCACCCATCCATTAATCAATGTAATTAAATTAATAGTGACCATATTGTCACTATTAATTTAATTACATTGAACTGAGTATTATTTTTTAACGATTTTTTAAAGCAGACAATTTTTATGATGATCCTGAACAGATTTATGAGCATATCCCATGGGAATGTACAATAACGATGTCCGAGGGAATTTCTTTGGACCCATTAGACATGCGGACCTTGTAGCCACGAAGAGCAACTTTAGGGCTTTCAAGACTTTCTGTCTTAAATTAGGTACACTTTTATCATCGCTATCAGTGGATGCTGAGCCAGCTATTTCCTCATAATTAGCTCTCTTTCGCACATTAAGTGCAGTGTCTGCAATGCTTTAGAGTTCTCCGGACTCTTCGTATGTTATTTATGTGTTCTTTCAGAGTTTTGCAAGGGGCCGTTATTAGTCCCCATAAGCAGAACGGTTGGTCGTTGAGGAAGAACAGCAGACGTAATATTATTATAAAGATACTAAACTATGAGTAATACTTTTATTGACAAACTTTTTAGCATCTCAATAGAGACGAAGTTGGGATAAAAGAACCAGAAACTCAAGGCACCTACAGGCTGGTTTACGTGATCACTTTATGCGCTTGCGTAACGCTCACCAAGTATGCTTACTTATTGAATTCCCTTATCAATGTAATTTCATATATTTGAATAATGTGTAACAATTCACCTGAAAATAAGGAATTTTACTATTGCCATCTATGAAGTAACGAAGAAACCTTTTTTTTTGTAACGCCATCTATTGAGAAATTAGTTTATTTGTAAACAATGAAAGCAACAGTCCTTATAAATGAGGTGACGGTGTCTCGTATATTATGCTATTAGAAAAAATATTCGATTTTATGAGTAAGTAATACATTATTATTATAAAGTTATTAAATTATGAGTAATACACAAAGAATATTAAAGAAAATCGAATTAAAACATGGAAACCGTTAAAAATAAGGATATTTTTTTATTTATTTACGTAACAAAATAAACACTATAGAGTTGAGACTTAAGAATCATAAATGCATGGTCTCAAAGAGACTCAATGTTTCCTTTTGGTAGATTGTGTTTTGGAGATGATTGTAAAATAAATTTAAAAAGGGACAACTTGTTATTGATTGTAGTTTCGACTCATTCAAATGAAATGTGGTTTACGAACAAATAATGAAAAAAAAAAAACGAAAATCAGATCGCTTAGAAAGTAAGGCAATAATCAGATGACAAATTACAGGATGAGGAATAAAGATATTCGAGCTGAGAAAAGAATAAAAGGTACGGAATGTTGGGAATACCTAAAAAATAATGAGATTATACATTTTATATGAACTATGGAGACTCTTGTTATTTGCTTTTCACTTCATTATGCATAGTCTAGGCATAGTTTTATCGATGATTTCCATGTTTTTATCACATCATTGGGTCAACTAACATTGTGTCAATTTTTTCGTTGCTATCTATTATTATTTGTTATACTTTTATCAGCTTTATACTTTACTCAGTTGATTCATACATCGTGAAGTCATGACCGTTAATATAAAATAAATTATATCTTAGCAATTTTATAGCTACAAATTTATCATATTTATGCGATTGATTGCAAAAAACACGAATTACAAAGTAATTATTATTATTGTTAGTTAAGAGTGGGACCTACACACCCTGCACTGTAGATTTGTCTGATTGCGATGCTCCTCAAGTCTTGGGGTCTTAGTATAAAAGGTCCTAGGTGTACATATGTGTCTGGATTCCATTAGTACTGGGCACTTACATATAATATCGCTCCATCAAAGCTACATCTTGAAAACAATAGTTTTGAGATAATGGCTAATGTTTTTTTTATTTGTATTATGAAATGATGTTTGTTTTAATTATGGTGATAAAGACCCTGTACAGGGTTTTAGGTTTAAGTCCCCACTATTACCATAGTTTCTTCTGAATGCTCAAAATTTTTTGCTGGTTTTTTTATTACGTGTTGTTTCTAGTTCTCTTACCAATTATGACTCTAAGGTTTTAAACTTGGACACTAACCGTGATCTGATTTCCAAAAAGAAGAGGTGTAATAAATCCTCTTAGTTTCATCTTTTTGGTTAATAAAACTAGGACTGCTTTATTTGGGATATTTTCAGTTCCACATTTTTCGCCATTCTTCAACTGTTTGGATAGAAATTTTTCACTCACAATGATAGCAATATCGTTTGCGTAGCCAATGGCTTTAATCCCTTTTTGTTCCCCGAGCTTGTCCAGTAGTTCATCCGCCACCAGGGTCTTAAGTGAGGGTGACAGTACCCCCCTGAAGACTGCCCCTGTACGTGCATGGCTATACCGTTTCTCCGAATAGGGTGGCTGATACTATTCTATCTATTCATTGAGGTGATATGATACTATTCTATCTATTCATTGAGGTGATATGATACTATTCTATCTATTCATTGAGGTGATATGATACTATTCTATCTATTCATTGAGGTGATATGATACTATTCTATCTATTCATTGAGGTGATATGATACTATTCTATCTATTCATTGAGGTGATATGATACTATTCTATCTATTCATTGAGGTGATATGATACTATTCTATCTATTCATTGAGGTGATATGATACTATTCTATCTATTCATTGAGGTGATATGATACTATTCTATCTATTCATTGAGGTGATATGATACTATTCTATCTATTCATTGAGGTGATATGATACTATTCTATCTATTCATTGAGGTGATATGATACTATTCTATCTATTCATTGAGGTGATATGATACTATTCTATCTATTCATTGAGGTGATATGATACTATTCTATCTATTCATTGAGGTGATATGATACTATTCTATCTATTCATTGAGGTGATATGATACTATTCTATCTATTCATTGAGGTGATATGATACTATTCTATCTATTCATTGAGGTGATATGATACTATTCTATCTATTCATTGAGGTGATATGATACTATTCTATCTATTCATTGAGGTGATATGATACTATTCATTGAGGTGATATGATACTATTCTATCTATTCATTGAGGTGATATGATACTATTCTATCTATTCATTGAGGTGATATGATACTATTCTATCTATTCATTGAGGTGATATGATACTATTCTATCTATTCATTGAGGTGATATGATACTATTCTATCTATTCATTGAGGTGATATGATACTATTCTATCTATTCATTGAGGTGATATGATACTATTCTATCTATTCATTGAGGTGATATGATACTATTCTATCTATTCATTGAGGTGATATGATACTATTCTATCTATTCATTGAGGTGATATGATACTATTCTATCTATTCATTGAGGTGATATGATACTATTCTATCTATTCATTGAGGTGATATGATACTATTCTATCTATTCATTGAGGTGATATGATACTATTCTATCTATTCATTGAGGTGATATGATACTATTCTATCTATTCATTGAGGTGATATGATACTATTCTATCTATTCATTGAGGTGATATGATACTATTCTATCTATTCATTGAGGTGATATGATACTATTCTATCTATTCATTGAGGTGATATGATACTATTCTATCTATTCATTGAGGTGATATGATACTATTCTATCTATTCATTGAGGTGATATGATACTATTCTATCTATTCATTGAGGTGATATGATACTATTCTATCTATTCATTGAGGTGATATGATACTATTCTATCTATTCATTGAGGTGATATGATACTATTCATTGAGGTGATATGATACTATTCTATCTATTCATTGAGGTGATATGATACTATTCTATCTATTCATTGAGGTGATATGATACTATTCTATCTATTCATTGAGGTGATATGATACTATTCTATCTATTCATTGAGGTGATATGATACTATTCTATCTATTCATTGAGGTGATATGATACTATTCTATCTATTCATTGAGGTGATATGATACTATTCTATCTATTCATTGAGGTGATATGATACTATTCTATCTATTCATTGAGGTGATATGATACTATTCTATCTATTCATTGAGGTGATATGATACTATTCTATCTATTCATTGAGGTGATATGATACTATTCTATCTATTCATTGAGGTGATATGATACTATTCTATCTATTCATTGAGGTGATATGATACTATTCTATCTATTCATTGAGGTGATATGATACTATTCTATCTATTCATTGAGGTGATATGATACTATTCTATCTATTCATTGAGGTGATATGATACTATTCTATCTATTCATTGAGGTGATATGATACTATTCTATCTATTCATTGAGGTGATATGATACTATTCATTGAGGTGATATGATACTATTCTATCTATTCATTGAGGTGATATGATACTATTCTATCTATTCATTGAGGTGATATGATACTATTCATTGAGGTGATATGATACTATTCTATCTATTCATTGAGGTGATATGATACTATTCTATCTATTCATTGAGGTGATATGATACTATTCATTGAGGTGATATGATACTATTCTATCTATTCATTGAGGTGATATGATACTATTCTATCTATTCATTGAGGTGATATGATACTATTCTATCTATTCATTGAGGTGATATGATACTATTCTATCTATTCATTGAGGTGATATGATACTATTCTATCTATTCATTGAGGTGATATGATACTATTCTATCTATTCATTGAGGTGATATGATACTATTCATTGAGGTGATATGATACTATTCTATCTATTCATTGAGGTGATATGATACTATTCTATCTATTCATTGAGGTGATATGATACTATTCTATCTATTCATTGAGGTGATATGATACTATTCTATCTATTCATTGAGGTGATATGATACTATTCTATCTATTCATTGAGGTGATATGATACTATTCTATCTATTCATTGAGGTGATATGATACTATTCTATCTATTCATTGAGGTGATATGATACTATTCTATCTATTCATTGAGGTGATATGATACTATTCTATCTATTCATTGAGGTGATATGATACTATTCTATCTATTCATTGAGGTGATATGATACTATTCTATCTATTCATTGAGGTGATATGATACTATTCTATCTATTCATTGAGGTGATATGATACTATTCTATCTATTCATTGAGGTGATATGATACTATTCTATCTATTCATTGAGGTGATATGATACTATTCTATCTATTCATTGAGGTGATATGATACTATTCTATCTATTCATTGAGGTGATATGATACTATTCTATCTATTCATTGAGGTGATATGATACTATTCTATCTATTCATTGAGGTGATATGATACTATTCTATCTATTCATTGAGGTGATATGATACTATTCTATCTATTCATTGAGGTGATATGATACTATTCTATCTATTCATTGAGGTGATATGATACTATTCTATCTATTCATTGAGGTGATATGATACTATTCTATCTATTCATTGAGGTGATATGATACTATTCTATCTATTCATTGAGGTGATATGATACTATTCTATCTATTCATTGAGGTGATATGATACTATTCTATCTATTCATTGAGGTGATATGATACTATTCTATCTATTCATTGAGGTGATATGATACTATTCTATCTATTCATTGAGGTGATATGATACTATTCTATCTATTCATTGAGGTGATATGATACTATTCTATCTATTCATTGAGGTGATATGATACTATTCTATCTATTCATTGAGGTGATATGATACTATTCTATCTATTCATTGAGGTGATATGATACTATTCATTGAGGTGATATGATACTATTCTATCTATTCATTGAGGTGATATGATACTATTCTATCTATTCATTGAGGTGATATGATACTATTCTATCTATTCATTGAGGTGATATGATACTATTCTATCTATTCATTGAGGTGATATGATACTATTCTATCTATTCATTGAGGTGATATGATACTATTCTATCTATTCATTGAGGTGATATGATACTATTCTATCTATTCATTGAGGTGATATGATACTATTCTATCTATTCATTGAGGTGATATGATACTATTCTATCTATTCATTGAGGTGATATGATACTATTCTATCTATTCATTGAGGTGATATGATACTATTCTATCTATTCATTGAGGTGATATGATACTATTCTATCTATTCATTGAGGTGATATGATACTATTCTATCTATTCATTGAGGTGATATGATACTATTCTATCTATTCATTGAGGTGATATGATACTATTCATTGAGGTGATATGATACTATTCTATCTATTCATTGAGGTGATATGATACTATTCTATCTATTCATTGAGGTGATATGATACTATTCATTGAGGTGATATGATACTATTCTATCTATTCATTGAGGTGATATGATACTATTCTATCTATTCATTGAGGTGATATGATACTATTCATTGAGGTGATATGATACTATTCTATCTATTCATTGAGGTGATATGATACTATTCTATCTATTCATTGAGGTGATATGATACTATTCTATCTATTCATTGAGGTGATATGATACTATTCTATCTATTCATTGAGGTGATATGATACTATTCTATCTATTCATTGAGGTGATATGATACTATTCTATCTATTCATTGAGGTGATATGATACTATTCATTGAGGTGATATGATACTATTCTATCTATTCATTGAGGTGATATGATACTATTCTATCTATTCATTGAGGTGATATGATACTATTCTATCTATTCATTGAGGTGATATGATACTATTCTATCTATTCATTGAGGTGATATGATACTATTCTATCTATTCATTGAGGTGATATGATACTATTCTATCTATTCATTGAGGTGATATGATACTATTCTATCTATTCATTGAGGTGATATGATACTATTCTATCTATTCATTGAGGTGATATGATACTATTCTATCTATTCATTGAGGTGATATGATACTATTCTATCTATTCATTGAGGTGATATGATACTATTCTATCTATTCATTGAGGTGATATGATACTATTCTATCTATTCATTGAGGTGATATGATACTATTCTATCTATTCATTGAGGTGATATGATACTATTCTATCTATTCATTGAGGTGATATGATACTATTCATTGAGGTGATATGATACTATTCTATCTATTCATTGAGGTGATATGATACTATTCTATCTATTCATTGAGGTGATATGATACTATTCTATCTATTCATTGAGGTGATATGATACTATTCTATCTATTCATTGAGGTGATATGATACTATTCTATCTATTCATTGAGGTGATATGATACTATTCTATCTATTCATTGAGGTGATATGATACTATTCTATCTATTCATTGAGGTGATATGATACTATTCTATCTATTCATTGAGGTGATATGATACTATTCTATCTATTCATTGAGGTGATATGATACTATTCTATCTATTCATTGAGGTGATATGATACTATTCTATCTATTCATTGAGGTGATATGATACTATTCTATCTATTCATTGAGGTGATATGATACTATTCTATCTATTCATTGAGGTGATATGATACTATTCTATCTATTCATTGAGGTGATATGATACTATTCATTGAGGTGATATGATACTATTCTATCTATTCATTGAGGTGATATGATACTATTCTATCTATTCATTGAGGTGATATGATACTATTCATTGAGGTGATATGATACTATTCTATCTATTCATTGAGGTGATATGATACTATTCTATCTATTCATTGAGGTGATATGATACTATTCATTGAGGTGATATGATACTATTCTATCTATTCATTGAGGTGATATGATACTATTCTATCTATTCATTGAGGTGATATGATACTATTCTATCTATTCATTGAGGTGATATGATACTATTCTATCTATTCATTGAGGTGATATGATACTATTCTATCTATTCATTGAGGTGATATGATACTATTCATTGAGGTGATATGATACTATTCTATCTATTCATTGAGGTGATATGATACTATTCTATCTATTCATTGAGGTGATATGATACTATTCTATCTATTCATTGAGGTGATATGATACTATTCTATCTATTCATTGAGGTGATATGATACTATTCTATCTATTCATTGAGGTGATATGATACTATTCTATCTATTCATTGAGGTGATATGATACTATTCTATCTATTCATTGAGGTGATATGATACTATTCTATCTATTCATTGAGGTGATATGATACTATTCTATCTATTCATTGAGGTGATATGATACTATTCTATCTATTCATTGAGGTGATATGATACTATTCATTGAGGTGATATGATACTATTCTATCTATTCATTGAGGTGATATGATACTATTCTATCTATTCATTGAGGTGATATGATACTATTCTATCTATTCATTGAGGTGATATGATACTATTCTATCTATTCATTGAGGTGATATGATACTATTCTATCTATTCATTGAGGTGATATGATACTATTCATTGAGGTGATATGATACTATTCTATCTATTCATTGAGGTGATATGATACTATTCTATCTATTCATTGAGGTGATATGATACTATTCATTGAGGTGATATGATACTATTCTATCTATTCATTGAGGTGATATGATACTATTCTATCTATTCATTGAGGTGATATGATACTATTCATTGAGGTGATATGATACTATTCTATCTATTCATTGAGGTGATATGATACTATTCTATCTATTCATTGAGGTGATATGATACTATTCTATCTATTCATTGAGGTGATATGATACTATTCTATCTATTCATTGAGGTGATATGATACTATTCTATCTATTCATTGAGGTGATATGATACTATTCATTGAGGTGATATGATACTATTCTATCTATTCATTGAGGTGATATGATACTATTCTATCTATTCATTGAGGTGATATGATACTATTCTATCTATTCATTGAGGTGATATGATACTATTCTATCTATTCATTGAGGTGATATGATACTATTCTATCTATTCATTGAGGTGATATGATACTATTCTATCTATTCATTGAGGTGATATGATACTATTCTATCTATTCATTGAGGTGATATGATACTATTCTATCTATTCATTGAGGTGATATGATACTATTCTATCTATTCATTGAGGTGATATGATACTATTCTATCTATTCATTGAGGTGATATGATACTATTCATTGAGGTGATATGATACTATTCTATCTATTCATTGAGGTGATATGATACTATTCTATCTATTCATTGAGGTGATATGATACTATTCATTGAGGTGATATGATACTATTCTATCTATTCATTGAGGTGATATGATACTATTCTATCTATTCATTGAGGTGATATGATACTATTCATTGAGGTGATATGATACTATTCTATCTATTCATTGAGGTGATATGATACTATTCTATCTATTCATTGAGGTGATATGATACTATTCATTGAGGTGATATGATACTATTCTATCTATTCATTGAGGTGATATGATACTATTCATTGAGGTGATATGATACTATTCTATCTATTCATTGAGGTGATATGATACTATTCTATCTATTCATTGAGGTGATATGATACTATTCTATCTATTCATTGAGGTGATATGATACTATTCTATCTATTCATTGAGGTGATATGATACTATTCATTGAGGTGATATGATACTATTCTATCTATTCATTGAGGTGATATGATACTATTCTATCTATTCATTGAGGTGATATGATACTATTCTATCTATTCATTGAGGTGATATGATACTATTCATTGAGGTGATATGATACTATTCTATCTATTCATTGAGGTGATATGATACTATTCTATCTATTCATTGAGGTGATATGATACTATTCTATCTATTCATTGAGGTGATATGATACTATTCTATCTATTCATTGAGGTGATATGATACTATTCTATCTATTCATTGAGGTGATATGATACTATTCTATCTATTCATTGAGGTGATATGATACTATTCTATCTATTCATTGAGGTGATATGATACTATTCTATCTATTCATTGAGGTGATATGATACTATTCTATCTATTCATTGAGGTGATATGATACTATTCTATCTATTCATTGAGGTGATATGATACTATTCTATCTATTCATTGAGGTGATATGATACTATTCTATCTATTCATTGAGGTGATATGATACTATTCATTGAGGTGATATGATACTATTCTATCTATTCATTGAGGTGATATGATACTATTCATTGAGGTGATATGATACTATTCTATCTATTCATTGAGGTGATATGATACTATTCTATCTATTCATTGAGGTGATATGATACTATTCTATCTATTCATTGAGGTGATATGATACTATTCTATCTATTCATTGAGGTGATATGATACTATTCTATCTATTCATTGAGGTGATATGATACTATTCTATCTATTCATTGAGGTGATATGATACTATTCTATCTATTCATTGAGGTGATATGATACTATTCTATCTATTCATTGAGGTGATATGATACTATTCTATCTATTCATTGAGGTGATATGATACTATTCTATCTATTCATTGAGGTGATATGATACTATTCTATCTATTCATTGAGGTGATATGATACTATTCTATCTATTCATTGAGGTGATATGATACTATTCTATCTATTCATTGAGGTGATATGATACTATTCTATCTATTCATTGAGGTGATATGATACTATTCTATCTATTCATTGAGGTGATATGATACTATTCATTGAGGTGATATGATACTATTCTATCTATTCATTGAGGTGATATGATACTATTCTATCTATTCATTGAGGTGATATGATACTATTCTATCTATTCATTGAGGTGATATGATACTATTCTATCTATTCATTGAGGTGATATGATACTATTCTATCTATTCATTGAGGTGATATGATACTATTCTATCTATTCATTGAGGTGATATGATACTATTCTATCTATTCATTGAGGTGATATGATACTATTCTATCTATTCATTGAGGTGATATGATACTATTCTATCTATTCATTGAGGTGATATGATACTATTCTATCTATTCATTGAGGTGATATGATA
Source organism: Molanna angustata (assembly GCA_963576475.1). Classification (NCBI taxonomy): domain Eukaryota; kingdom Metazoa; phylum Arthropoda; class Insecta; order Trichoptera; family Molannidae; genus Molanna; species Molanna angustata. The sequence continues at coordinate 37,490,223 of OY754972.1, read as the reverse complement.
CTATTCTATCTATTCATTGAGGTGATATGATACTATTCTATCTATTCATTGAGGTGATATGATACTATTCTATCTATTCATTGAGGTGATATGATACTATTCATTGAGGTGATATGATACTATTCTATCTATTCATTGAGGTGATATGATACTATTCATTGAGGTGATATGATACTATTCTATCTATTCATTGAGGTGATATGATACTATTCTATCTATTCATTGAGGTGATATGATACTATTCATTGAGGTGATATGATACTATTCTATCTATTCATTGAGGTGATATGATACTATTCTATCTATTCATTGAGGTGATATGATACTATTCATTGAGGTGATATGATACTATTCTATCTATTCATTGAGGTGATATGATACTATTCTATCTATTCATTGAGGTGATATGATACTATTCTATCTATTCATTGAGGTGATATGATACTATTCTATCTATTCATTGAGGTGATATGATACTATTCTATCTATTCATTGAGGTGATATGATACTATTCTATCTATTCATTGAGGTGATATGATACTATTCTATCTATTCATTGAGGTGATATGATACTATTCTATCTATTCATTGAGGTGATATGATACTATTCTATCTATTCATTGAGGTGATATGATACTATTCTATCTATTCATTGAGGTGATATGATACTATTCTATCTATTCATTGAGGTGATATGATACTATTCTATCTATTCATTGAGGTGATATGATACTATTCTATCTATTCATTGAGGTGATATGATACTATTCATTGAGGTGATATGATACTATTCTATCTATTCATTGAGGTGATATGATACTATTCTATCTATTCATTGAGGTGATATGATACTATTCTATCTATTCATTGAGGTGATATGATACTATTCTATCTATTCATTGAGGTGATATGATACTATTCTATCTATTCATTGAGGTGATATGATACTATTCTATCTATTCATTGAGGTGATATGATACTATTCTATCTATTCATTGAGGTGATATGATACTATTCTATCTATTCATTGAGGTGATATGATACTATTCTATCTATTCATTGAGGTGATATGATACTATTCTATCTATTCATTGAGGTGATATGATACTATTCTATCTATTCATTGAGGTGATATGATACTATTCTATCTATTCATTGAGGTGATATGATACTATTCTATCTATTCATTGAGGTGATATGATACTATTCATTGAGGTGATATGATACTATTCTATCTATTCATTGAGGTGATATGATACTATTCATTGAGGTGATATGATACTATTCTATCTATTCATTGAGGTGATATGATACTATTCTATCTATTCATTGAGGTGATATGATACTATTCTATCTATTCATTGAGGTGATATGATACTATTCTATCTATTCATTGAGGTGATATGATACTATTCTATCTATTCATTGAGGTGATATGATACTATTCTATCTATTCATTGAGGTGATATGATACTATTCTATCTATTCATTGAGGTGATATGATACTATTCTATCTATTCATTGAGGTGATATGATACTATTCTATCTATTCATTGAGGTGATATGATACTATTCTATCTATTCATTGAGGTGATATGATACTATTCTATCTATTCATTGAGGTGATATGATACTATTCTATCTATTCATTGAGGTGATATGATACTATTCTATCTATTCATTGAGGTGATATGATACTATTCTATCTATTCATTGAGGTGATATGATACTATTCATTGAGGTGATATGATACTATTCTATCTATTCATTGAGGTGATATGATACTATTCATTGAGGTGATATGATACTATTCTATCTATTCATTGAGGTGATATGATACTATTCATTGAGGTGATATGATACTATTCTATCTATTCATTGAGGTGATATGATACTATTCATTGAGGTGATATGATACTATTCATTGAGGTGATATGATACTATTCATTGAGGTGATATGATACTATTCATTGAGGTGATATGATACTATTCATTGAGGTGATATGATACTATTCATTGAGGTGATATGATACTATTCTATCTATTCATTGAGGTGATATGATACTATTCATTGAGGTGATATGATACTATTCATTGAGGTGATATGATACTATTCATTGAGGTGATATGATACTATTCATTGAGGTGATATGATACTATTCTATCTATTCATTGAGGTGATATGATACTATTCATTGAGGTGATATGATACTATTCATTGAGGTGATATGATACTATTCATTGAGGTGATCCATTTTCTTATGGTGTTTTCAATTCAATGTCTCTAATTACCTTACCTTACCAATCGTCGTCCTCAATGCTGAGAGTCTTTCCAGATTATTGCTTTCCAGTTCGTCCTGTCCGTTGCCATATGTACGGCTCTATGGAGTGTCGAGGCAGGGATATTTTGTTTTATTTGGTCGGACCAGCGCATCGGCGATCTACCTCTCGGTCTTGTTCCCGGCGCTTTTCCGACCATAATCAGCTTTTCAAGGTCTTCCCCTCTACGAGCTATGTGACCAAAAAACTTAAGTATTCGTTCCAGACATAGAGACGACAATCTCGCTGTGATGCGCAGTTCTTGAAGAATGGAGATGTTTGTTCTTCTTGCTGTCCAGGCAAGAAGAACAAACTTCAAACAAATTTCGAACGCATCTTTTCTGTCTCTATCTCTGCCCCGCCATGATTCTACTCCATAAAAGAAAATGGAGAACACGTACGAAAATGGAGTGTGCGTACAATCTTCATCTTCAGGTTTCTGAATATGTTCCTGTCTTTCCATATTTTATTTAGACTGGTCATAGCATTCCTATCCTTGTCCTGATCTCGGTTTCACACTCCCCTTGGTTGGTAATAGTGGACCCCAGATAAACGAATTTATCACCCATTTCTAGATCCGAGAGAGCTCCTGTCAATTGCAGTTTGTCAGATCGATCGACAATCATTAGTTTTGTTTTAGCTTTATTTATTTTGAGGCCTAGTTTTAGGCTTTTCTCCTCTACTCTACGGAGTAGATCCACCATTCGGCCTCATTGGATGCGAATAGGTTGGTATCGTTCACATATCTAAGATTTGAGATTTTCTTGCCTCCGATCGAAACACCTCCATGCCAGTTTTCTAGGGCTTTTCTCATTATATATTCGCCATATATGTTAAATAAATCTGGGATTAAAATGCATCCTTGGCGAACGCCTTTAGTGACCCTAAATTCACGTGAGATGTTTTCCTCGAACAGACTCTTGATCAGTGTAATCAGATGTTGTGGTGTGTCCATTTCACTCAAGACTTCCCATAAAGAATTCCAGTTTACACAATCGAACGCCTTGCTGTAATCCATGAAACAGATCAGTATTGGTATTTGAAACTCTCGCGATTTTTCAATCAACAGTCTGGCGTTCAAAATTTGTTCCCTGGTTCCCTTTCCCTTTACAAAGCCTGCCTGCTCTGGTGGAATCTGAGCATTCAAGTAGTGTTTAAGCCTCTGTTTTATTATTTGAAGCGTAAATTTGCTGGGGTGAGATATAAAGGCAATTGTTCTGAAATTTTCACACTTAATTGTTGATCCTTTTTTGTGTATAGGGATGAACATGGACTTCATCCAGTCTTCCGGCCAAATTGATGTTTTCCATATTTTCTGGCATATATCATAGATTTGTTACACACCTACTTCACCAGTGAATTTGATAAATTCCGTTGTAATGCCATCCGTGCCTGGGGATTTGTCGGTTTTCAGTTTGGCGATCGCCTTTTCAACCTCCCGCAACAATATATCCGGTTCACGTTCTTAGTCTTGTCTCCCTTCAAATTCATCACTTGTAGAGTCACTGTACAAGTCTGCAATATCTTCTCCATCTTTCTAGGACCTTTTCGTATTCATCTAGGACTCGCCCATTTTCGTCTTCAACGCAGCATGTTCTTGGTTTAAATGCTCGTGTTAGAAGTTTTATTTTTTCAAAAAGATCCTTAGTCTGATTTACATGGCTGTCTCTTTCGATATCTATCACACCTTCTCAATATCGTGACGGTGGACGGTGAACATGATACTAGTGTCTGATTTACAGACTGTGTCTTTCGATATCTATCACACATTCTCAATATATTTATTCTTATCTCTTCTTCATGCAGATTTTATTCTTTTGAAAAATCCGTATATGTTTGCCTATATTCTACATTTTGCAGTCTCTTTTTTTAAGAGATCCTTTCTTTCGTTGATCATGATCAATGTATCATCGCTCAGCCTTAGTTTACGTTTCTCTCTTCTAAATGACTTCGCACATTCTTCTGCTGTTTTGTTGACGATGCACTTGAAGTTAAGCCATGAACTCTCCGCACTGTCGTCTGAGGGTCTTTGTAATTTACTTAGCTTCTCTTTTACTTCTATACCGTATTTTCTGAGTGTCTCTCCTTTAAATTTGTGGATGAGAGTTTCCGGTTTTTTAATTACTTTAAGTCGTATTCTGCAGCCAGAGACAAGGAGTTGGAGGTCTGAGCCAACGTCGGCACCAGGGTAAATTTTGACGTTATGTATGGAAGATTTCCATCTATTTCTTACGAGTATGAAGTCAATTTGGTTTCTATACCTCTCTTCGGGTGACCTCCATGTGTACAGACGTCTGATGTGGTGTTGAAATTGTGTGTTTGAAACAATTAAATTATTCTCAACAGCGAACTGTATTTATCTTTCTCCTCTTTCGTTTCTGCTTCCGATTCCGTATTTTCCCACCGTAGGGCGTAGATTTTCATCTTTTTTGGTTTCTCCTATTTTAGCAACAAAGTCTCCAAGAATGATCAACATCTCTTTATTATGTATTTCATTTATCGTGGTTTCAAGATTTTCATAGAATTAATATATAATCTCATCCTTGGCACTTGCTGTCGGCGCATAAATCTGAATAATCTTCCATTCTATTGTAAAAATACTACAAATTTAGCACACCAATACATCGAATTCAGAACTTGGGAAATATATATGCACGGTCATTTGATTATTTTAACACTTCCTTTCATAAATTTAAATACGAACTAACATCAATGTTTTATAAAAAACAGTCAATCGCTGCTAACAGTGTTATCTCGTTTGAAATGTGATATTTTTTAAATTTTCTGTAATTTAGATTCTTTCTTTTTCTTTAAGATTTGCAATACATTTTTTTTGCTTGCCTACATTGCATGTATAGTATAATATTATAATATAATGTGATTATATTATATTTTTTTTGTTATTTATTTTGTTTCATCATTTAGTTTTTATTTACCCATATGTTTCTTCGTCGCCCCGTCCCGTATGCAGAGGCCTTTATTTTTTTTACATTATTATTATTTTTTATATAAAATTTTTGTTGTTTTATTATATAGTTTATAATTTTTTTTTATGTTAATTATTATTTTTGCTTTTTTTCTAAGTGTGTAGGTATATTATTTTAGTATATTTTAATGATTTTTATGTCTATACCTAAGTACCTATATCTTTTATTTTAAATTGTATTTTTTTTCCACTTTTATTTTTTATATTTACTAATTTTGTTACAGTACCTTCTTTTTCTTTTTTAAATGTGTTTACGATAGTTTTATTATTTTGTTTTGTAATTTCAATGTATGTACTTAATTGTTCATGTTTGTAAAAGGCAATTTGCCGTAAATAAATAAATAAATTTACATAGTGAAGTTATCATTTTTAGATGTATGATCCTATCACAGATCGCCTTATATCCGACAACTGAGTTGTTGAACTTTGGCGGAACTATGATAGCAACCCCTATTGTGCTAGAATTCTTAGGTCCCGTAAAGTAGATCGTGTTTCCGTTGGCCGATGTAAAGTGACCTGTTCCCCTTCAGTGTGTTTCGGCGATACCCAGTATATCCATCTGGTGCTCCCCCATCTCCTTCTCAACTATTACAATTTTCCCTGTTTGCAGCAGTCCGCGCACATTCCATGTACCTATTCTGCTCTTTTGCCTGATGGAAAGGCCTTTATTTGGACGTCCAGTCATGTTGTTTCCACGTGGAGCCTGGATACCCACCACCACGTGGCCGGTAGTCCATTTCACACCACCTGGCCCGGACCCAGGTAGGCGCCGAGCGTCAGTCGGATCGCATGACAGATCACAATAAAAATAAAAATACAACAATTATTACAATGACATATTGGCGCCAACAATTACAAAAATACATGAAATAAGACAATTACCCATATAAGGACCAGAATATGTAAAACTAATAATACAAAGTTAACAAAAACATGTGAATGATGGTGTATCTTAATTAAAGGGATCTAGGAGAAGATTAAAAGGAAAAATTAACAATATTACTACATGCCACCATGATGAGAACTCGATTTCGCCATAACGATTTATCATAATAATTACATATTGACATACAAATGCATACACACATACACATGTCATACATTAGAAGTAAGTTTATTACATCGTTAAATTGCTTTGTAAACATCGCTTAAATGCCCCTGAAGATTAAATAAATTGACAATATTTCCATAATGTGAATTAAATTTGGAGCAAGCTCTTGTGATAAACAATTTTTTTGTGTAATTATTACGTACTGCCGGAATATTGAAGAGATCATTATTTCTGGTTAATCGCGTAGGAACTCTTAGATTTATTTTTCCCAGTAAATATGGGGAGTCAACGCGATAATTTTGAATATTGTGCAGAAACATAATGTCTCTTATTGATCGACGTTCTTGTGGTGGATGGAGCATATAATGTTTACAGCGAGCAGAATAGTTGGGACAGTGTATATTTGTTTTATGATCTATATGTCTGAGGAACCTTTTTTGTACTCTTTCAATTTGATCATTGTACACTAAGTATTGTGGATTCCAAACTGTACTAGCGTATTCAACCAGGCTTCTTTCATAAATATGACAGATATGTGACTTTGAGGGTGAACATTGATTTAAATGGTTTACATATTCTAATTAAGAACCCTAGCATTTAGAGTGCTTTATTGGTGATGCATTCAACATGCTCACGGTATAATAATTTAGAATGTAACATCAAACCTAAATCTTTAAGTATTTTTGTTCGACGAATTATCGATTGTAAGTAATTAAATTGAATTGGTTGATTTTTACGGGTGAAAGTGCTAACAAAACATTTATCTACATTTAGATATAATTGATTTTGAATGCAGTATTTACTTAGACGTGTAATGTCACTTTGTAGTAGTTCACAATCATTGCTCGTTTCTATCTTTTTGAAAATCTTTGCGTCGTCAGCATATAAAATAATTGTTGAATTTTTGATAACCATCTCAATATCGTTGATGTAAAGTGAAAATAGTAAGGGACACATGTGTGATCCCTGAGGAACGCCTGAAGGTACTGAAATATATGTAGTTTGAGCAATAGCCCCTCAGATCAACAGCGATCGATTACTTACATAAGATAAATTATTAAAATAACAATATAACTTTGTTTATTTCCACTTATTTATTTTTATTCCACAACTAGTTCCAAGAACTACCGTTCTCTTCTTCAGGTGGGTTTAAACCCAGTAGAATTTTTCTCATTATACCTACAAAAAATTAAACAAAAAATGCCTGCTAATTTTATTCAAAATAAAAATGCTAATAATATTAATTTGAGGGGTCAGCGTCGTCCACATTTATTAAGTCACGAATTTTAGTATTCTTTGTATAAGAATGCATGGAGTTTATAGTTGGCTAAATAGTAAATTATGAAAATCTTCAACCTAGAAGCCTCAAAAAATATGTCTTTGAAATGAAGAACAGTTTATTTGAACATCTTTATTGCATTGCGTGAGTTATTTGAAATTTTGATTTTGATTAGAACTTGTTCCATTTTAAAATATGAAAAACCTACACAACGATGTTCTCAAATATACAATTCCATCGCTCAGTCAAAAAGAGTTGTTCTAAATTCAAAAACTATACGGAAGAAAATAAGAAGGTATTGATCTATTCAGTGCTTATTTACTTTTGTTTGAGCCATAGAATTTCATTATAATATACTAGATGTCGTTGTTAGGCTTTTTTCCGCGGGATTTTTGATACATCGTTTTTCTATAGAGAATAACGACTAATGTGAATATCGGATTTATCCGTCGAAAAAAACACTTTTTAAACACAAAATTTAGAGAAAAATTATCTAGGAAGTGTTTAAATGTAAGGAAAACTGCAATATGTTGCCAACCAAAACGTCAAACCCGCGATATACCATGACTCACTAATTGCACGGGGTACTCCATCTAGTATATTATATGAAAATCTATTGTTAGAGCAAAGTACCTACGTACATTTTGAAAATCGAATAATTATAGAAGAACGAAGTAATTAGATTTCTTCCGAAGTCAATAAAAAATTTGATATAATATCAATTTACAAAAAATTGAACATGATTTGATAGTATGTAGGTATGTTTTTTATGGAAGGAAAAATTAAACAATAATAAATTTTGGATAAATATTTATTTAATCATAATTATTTACCAAATTTGGCACTGGGACCATCTACCTACTATTGACCCGCGCAAATACATTTATTTTTAGCATTACATGATCCTGAAGAATATCCATTTGATATGCACATTCTTTTACAAAGTACTGGTTTGCAACTTACGAAAACACCTGGAAATGAAAAAAAAAATTGTCTTTATTTAATGATAATTTTGACTAAATTGTCAATTCACGGGGTGTATTTGTTTAAAATTCCTATGTTATACATTTTAAATATATTCTTTTGTAAAAATTTTGATGAAATATTGTCAAACTAAGTAAATCTGTATTTCAAAGCAACTTAGGTTAAACTTAGCATCTAATAAAACCATAATTGTATCACCCTTTGAAGGCAAAAAATATACAATATACCTACATATGAATTATTTTTTAGGTAAAAAATCTATTTATAAATACCGAAAGATCCATTAACATTTGAAGTCAATACCAATATGTTAAAGGCGACAACAAACAAATAGAAAATATTGAATTTTTTCATTTAGTCAATAATTGAGATAAATTTTCCAAATTTTGAAATCAACGGAAAATTATGTGTATGTCGCTTGTTTCCAAGTTAATAGCCTGTACAATGCAAGTGTGAAAATATAAATTATTTTTCTTTCACGAATTTACTTAAAGTAAAAGTAAAGTATAATCATGTTTACGTACTTAAAAATATTATTAATTTACAGCAGTTTTCTATCTGTCGATTCCAAAGACCTTATACTTTAGTATATAAGGTCTTTGGTCGATTCACACAAGCACCCCATACATAACTTGTCTTTTTTCTAGTAGGTACATCATTATGCAACCAGAATTTCCCACTATACATACATACATACATACATACCATCACGCCATGTCCCTTACGGGGTAAGCAGAGAGAACCGAGCGCCATACTTCTCTATTTTTGCACACATTTCTGGCTTCCTTTACATCCATGCATCGTCTCATACATGCTCGTCGATTGTTCAAACTTTTTATGTTTCCTTCTTTCAAAATATCATTCACATGGTCATGCCATCCCTTTCTGGGGCGACCTCTGCTATTCACTCCATCTCTAGCACCCATGTATATTTTTTTGGTCAGTCGTTCATCGTTCATTCTTTCTATATGTCCAAACCACCTCAAGGCATTCTCTTTCATTTTACATATAATATCCTTCTTTATCTTGCATTCTCTCCTTATGTCCTCATTTTTTATTCTATCATATATCGTTCTATTACATACTCTTCTTAGTGATCTCATTTCTACAGCATTTATTCCCACTATAAGCAACATACATAATATAAATTAATGCATTTTACATTTATCTATTTACATATTGTATCCATATTGTATATTTCTATATATAACTAATGGTAACTGTATACTCAACACCACTTGATTATGGCCTTGTAAGCCGAAACGGTCGTCGGAAGACAAATAAATTCGTTGTGGAATATCATAATTAATATTTTTTTATTTTATTCAAGAGGGGTCGCCATATTATTTGCTGTGAAGCACCGACATAGAATAGTGCTTCCACTCTTTTGTATTATCATTGTTTTCGAGTGTTCCGTAAGAGTCGAGTAATTTAAAATAGAAAAAAATCCTCACCACCCATTCTGAATCTAGTGAAATTTTTAAGATGAAACGAGACTTGTGTTGGGTGTACACTCAGATAAGGAGATGCACACCCGCACACCTGCGCTGATTACCCCACATTGATTGTATGTGGTGAAGGTGTGAGTGAATGAACAGTATAAGAGCCAAGAGTGTTGGTCACATCCTTGTCGTTTAAGATAAGAACACATAATATTATCATCGCACGTGTCATGATTTGACTTATGTCGTGATTGATACTAAAAAGAATTTGGTATGGTATACTAGGAACATCGTGACAAAAACTCCATTATACATACATAAAATATCAAAATAATATTGTAAACAAGTAATAAATATAATGTATTTACACATAGAAACAAAAATACATTAAAAATATGTATTGTTTATTGTCACTATTAATTTAATTACATTCTTCTTCTTTCGTGTCAGCAACGCATTTAAATTATTTTCTGCCAGTGCCTAGCAACGTCAATCATATCCCACCATAAGATCGTGCGTGGTGCAGTTGACTGGACTTGAGGGGTAGCTGCACAGATGTGTGGTGGTCTGCTGCTCTCCACAGTCACATGTCGTTGGTAATCCCTGTTGCAGGAAGCCCCATATAGACAGGTTATCCAGCGTTCTCCCAACGCCCGAACATTGAACTGCGTTTTATTATTTTAACAACTTTTCAAAGCAGATAATATATTTATTTTATTTTACATTATTTTCCGGGAAACTAACAGGTATTGGGTCAAAATTCATTTAACACGCACCACATTCTGAACTTCCTTACTTACTTCTGATGGCCATTCTTTAGAGCTTTAGCCTCCTGAACAATAGCTTTCCAAGCCTTCCTGTCAGCTGCAGTGGACTCCCATTCATCATAAGCATTCAGCACGTTCAGATCTCGGGTAACATTGTCCATCAATTTCTGCCTTGGTCTTCCCAGGGGTCTCTTGCCCACAGGGTTATTTTGCAGGATACGTTTTAATCGTCTATTACGATTCAATCGTTTTAATTGTTTACGACATTAATCGTATCACAGATCCAGATTGAAAACACAATTAAAAACTGTATCTCCACCTGGAATCGAACCCGGGACCTTTGAATTAGCAATCAGATACCTTACCAACTGAGCCACCAAGGCCGACATAGTAAAATTTACATAGACCCTGAACAGATTTCTGAGCATATGCCATGGGAATGAACTATAACGATGTCCGAGGGAATTTCTTTGGACCTATTGGATTTGGGGACCTTGTAGCCACGAAGAGCAACTTTAGGGCTTTAAAAGTTTGTCTTAAATTCGATGCACTCTTATCTTCGCTATCACTGAACGGTGAGCCAGATATTTCCTCATAATTAGCTTTCTTTGGCCTTTTAATTGCAGTGTCTGCAATGTTTTAGAGTTCTCCGGATTCATCTTATGTTGTTTATGGTGTTCTTTCAGAGTTTTGCAGAAGGCCGTTATTATTCCCCATAAACAGAACGGGTGGTGGTTGAGAAAGAACAACAGACGTAATATTATAAAGATACTGAACTATAAGTAATACATACACAAAAAATATTATAGAAAATCAAATAAAAACATGGAAATCGTTAAAAATAAGGATTATCATTTTCACTAGATAAATTTAATAATCAGTAATGCGTGGTCTCAAAGAGAATCAATGTATCTTTTTTTTAAACATTAATAACTCTGTTAAATTTATGTATATTTACTACTTGAAAATGTGCTTAGCATGACACCGATTTATTGTAAAATAAATTTAATATAAGGTCAACTATCTATTGATCGTAGTTTCGACTCAATTCAAATTAAATAATGTGGTTTGCAAAAAAATACGAATGTTAAAGAAGTGAAACGAAAATGAGATCGCTTAGAAAGTAAGACAATTATTAAATGACAAATTAGAAGATGAGAAAAAAAGGATCGGAATACCTATAAAAATGAGATTTTACATTTTATATGAACTATGGAGTCTCTTGTCATTTGTTTTTCATTCTAATGAATTATTTGCACAATTTTTTTGTCGATGTTTTCCATATTTTATTTCATCATTGTGTCAACGTTTTCGTTGCTATCTATTATTATTTACCATACTTTTATCAGCTTTATATACTCAGTTGATTCATAGATCGTGAATTCATGACCGTTGATGTAAATTAAACAATATCTTAGCAATGTTTATTGCTACAAATTAATCATATTTTTATTGATTACAAAAGCACGATTTTTTTTTATATGACATTTACAGTTCAAATATACAGTCAACCATCGAAACCCTCAGGGTTTATCTGAGGTTGACGAATTCAGTTTGGTAATTATTTTAATATACACAATTCATAAAACATAAATAAAATAAAACAAAAATAATACCTATTAATAAAGAAATAAAAATTACTAAACAAATTATTATTATTGTTTTATTCTTAGTTTGGAATGGTATCTACACACCCCTGCACTGTAGATTGATTTTGATTGATTTATTTTTAGCTGATTGCGATGCCCCCCAAGTCTTGAGGTCTTAGTATAAAAGATCCTAGGTGTCTGTGTCTGGATTCCATTTATACCTAATATCGCTCCATCAAAGCTACAGTAGGACATCTTGAAGACAATAGTTTTGAGATAATGGTTAATGTTTTTTTAATTCAATTAGGAAATGTTTGTTTTAATTATGGTGATATAGACCCAGTACAGGGATTTAGGTTTAAGTCCCCATGATTACCAAAGGTTCTTCTGCATGCCCAAAAATTTTTGCTGGCTTTTTTATTACGTGTTGTTTCTAGTTTCCTTGTCAATAATGACTCCAAGGTATTAAACTTGGTCACTAAACGTGATCTGTTTTCCAAAAAGAGTAGGTGTTATTAATCCTCTTCGTTTCATCTTTTTGGTTAATAAAACTAGGACTGCTTTATTAGAGATATTTTCAGTCCCACATTTTTCGCCATTCTTTGACTGTCTGGATAGCTGACTAATTCAATTCTGAGACTTTTCATGGAATTTTTTCACTCACAATAATAGCAATATCTTTTGCGTAGCCAATGGCTTTAATTAATCCCCTTTTTGTTCCCTGAGCTTGCCAGTAGTTCATACACCACCAGGGTCTTAAGTGAGGGTGATACTACCCCCCCCTGAAGACAGCCCCTGTACGTGGATGGCTTTACCGTTTCTCCGAATAGGGTCGCTGATACTATCTTTAAGAATTGTGTTGATCCATTTCCTTATGGTGTTTTCAATTCCATATCTCTTAGTAGTCTTGGTAATTATCTCATGAGATTTTTATTGAAATGACCCCTCTATGTCAAGGAATGTGATTTTCTGCAAGGAATTCAGCAAATTGTTTATGCTATCATCCTTATCCTTACAGAAGGAATGCATTTATTATACAATCGCTTCCTGGTGATTTAAACAACCTGAAATTACGTACTTATTGTCCATTTAATATTTGCGTGCTTAAACACAGTTTTAGCTCATTTTCAATTATCCACATTGGTTCAATAATTTAGGCCTTATGATGTTTTGGCAACTGCTCTTTCTCATTAGAGTTTCCTATACTAGATCCATGTAGAGGCAATTGTGCGATCCTTAGTTGTGTCCAGGTGCCCTTTTGATATTTAATTTAGCTGTTAAGTCATTGTAATTGAAGTGTGTTAATAGTATTGATATCCAAATGTTCCTGACGAAAATGCTTGTTCTGGGTTTACTAGAAATATTCAAATAATACCTATAATGAATCTCCTGCTCCCCCAAATCCATTTACCTTTCCCTTGTGTAACCATGGTTCTTGTATAAGTGCTATATCAAATCAATTCTGGCATAGAGATACCGTGGAAGCTTTACTATGATGAAGGTTTATTTGCAAGAATTATATCTGGTTATCTGTTTCACGGTCGCACAGAGCTATTGCCCATCACAGACCAAACTTCCGTTATATCCATAGCGTAAAGTGTTAAGGTGTTCCAGTGCCCATATTTGGTTATGCCCTATTTCCATCTTGTTGTCATTGTGACACTTGCCTCAATTTTTGATTTTAAAACCACCGGCCCCATTGAAGCTTGTGTCATGGATCCAGATATTTCCGACGGTCGCTGCCGCACATCTGCATCCGCAGTCTTAAAGCACCGCACTTTTAAAGTTGATCTCACATCTTCTGCTGGTTTACTGGTTGGATCAGTTCCCGCTCCTCCAGAACTCCCTGTTGAGCCACTAGTATACGTTCTCACCTGCACAAACTTGAAGAAACAGCTGTCCCAAATATAGATTGTCCCACTTTAATGCAATTTTGGAGGTCTATTGCGTTCCCCCCGGTTTTCGTTATATATGTATTTATTTTTTGGTTCGATTTGAGAGACGAACCAAATGATAAGACTTATTTTTACCGACTTTTGAAAATTGTTTATTTTTCGTTTGAAAGGGTGTCTTGTCATGTCATCATGTCTTGATTGGTCCCATTTAAGTTAGATTATGAAATCTGATGATCAAATTTGTAGGAAAATTTATTATCAAACTCTTCAATTTACAAATGTATCTGTAATATGTCCAACATAATTAGTTGTACAGACTTTAGATGACCAGGCGAATATTTTTTTAACACGTCAATCGATTTTTAGTATTCGGTTTTTAATAGAAAGAATATTAATATGTTATAAAAAAATATAAAAATACTTGGTTATAGTTCTATTGTTTTTATTAGATTATTGACGCGTTTCGTGCAAAGCACATCGTCAGATCTTTGCACGAAATGCGTCAATAATCTAATAAAAACAATAGAACTATAGCCAAGTATTTTTATATTTTTTTATAACATATTAACGTACAATGGAGTTCTATCAAGAATTGTCGATCGACAAACTAAACTTAGAAAGAATATTGGTTATAGGGTTATTGGTAGAATGTTGGTAGGGTAGATATTTCTCATTAGAGTGATGAAACCCATTAAATTTTTTTAAGGAAATGTAAGTAATACTAATAAACCGGAAACGATTGGTGACTTGAAAACCAAAATAAGCTTCACTATTGACTATTAACGGCTACAGCTACTCGAAAATGTGGTCGAAAATTGGTCTTCCAAATTGCGCTTTATCGAGCCAGCTGGGGCAAATATTCTCGAAATCATACTTAAACGATAATGGCTTAGGATTATCTTTTCAATAAAGCTAACACCCTGGCCATTAACATGATTTTTTATGTAATTTATTTCATTTAATAGTTCTTCGTAAATCTTTTGAAAATATGCGGAACATATGATGATCATGACCTTTCATTCCTTTTATTCATTCCGTGATATATTTTTTTACACACATCACTTCGAGAATGAATCCTGCATAATCCTTATGTGTATAACTAAAATCAGCCAGCGCATGTTTGTGTTTTCAAAAATCGTAAATTAGTCAGTCCATTGACTAGAAATTTTATCACAACGCTAATTTTAAATATTTTTTTTTATCCAACTGTCGATTTGTTCAAGTGTCGATTTGTTATTCAACATATCGACAAAGTATTGAGCCAAGACCCGCGTATTAGGAATACTAGGAACATTTTGTATGGCGTAAAGGACTTTTTTTCATGCAAAAAACACCAACTTAGAGGCTTCGCAGCATATATTTTTTTTTTTTTTTTTTAAATAAAAAATGAATATGTCCTTGTTAAACAAGTACATATACATCTTCCTACGTTCCCTGAAATAAGCATAAATGCTTGTGCTATAGGTGAACGAAATCGGTCGAGGCAGGATTCGAACTAGCGACCACTGGATTACTAACCCAATGCGCTAACCGCTCTGCCATCGACCCATCTCATATGTTCCCATACATGGATTTACTCAGAATTCGGAGTTGAACATTTTATGTGAGTTTTGTGTGTCTGTCCGTCCTTCCCTAAAATTGTCACAAACCCTAAAATTTCAGAATATTTAGACAATTTTAGGTAAACAAAACTTTTATACTCAGTATTTAGAATTTTTGTTCCAGTCAGGGGTTATCAACATTTTAATTTTTATAGCATTTGTCCACATATCTCAAAAACTTTAAAATTCAGAACGCTGAAATTTTTTACAAATATAGCCAAATATAGTATCTCGGAATGGGTTTTGAAAAACAGTTCCAGGCTTTTTCAAACTGTTTTTATTAAGAAGCAAAAAATTGGTATGACATATTTTTGTCTTTAACTGCCTTTATTTCCTTTTCTTTTAAAAATAACCAAAAATTGTGAAACATGTAAACTAGAGAATTTAATTTCCTATAAAAAATATCAGCATTGTAGTTGTACTTCTCAAATTTTTTAACAATTTTTATAAAAATTGAATTTAGTGACGACATCGCTTCATACAATTTGTATGGAATACAAAATATCCAAGTTCAACTATACATACTATCGCTATCGGATCTCATGTGTTACATGCAACTAGTACATAAATAAAAAAAATATCATCCATTTTATTTGATTCTTTCTACTCCTGATTTTTGCAATTTGTATTACATTTATACGAAGTCATCCATACTAATAATATCGTGGCTATCGTTGGCCACATACTATAATACACGCGAATAGCCTAAACTGCTCGGAATTCTTTCAACTATCCTTTGGCGTGTATACAGGAAAAATTATATAATAATAATAATAATAAGGACAATTTATAAAGCGCCGTTTAGTGACAACCGTGGTCACCTCAAGGACGCTTTCAGTTTGCAAAAAAATAAGTTAAAATTAGTCCTATAGCTAACACATTGAAAATGGTGAAACATAAAACTTAAAAAATAAAATAAGTTAAAATTAAGTTAACATTAGTCCTATAGCTAACACATTGAAAATGATGAAACATAAAACTTAAAAAAAATACCTAGAAATCACAAATTAATCTAGTTATATACATATTGCATAATGCAGATGAAATTAATTAAAAAAAAATAGTCGATTCAAAGTAAACTGGCATAATATTTAGTTCCTACACATAATATTATTGAACGGATGAAGGACAATCTGGATACGACTTACGGAAAAGATGAGTTTTTAATTTCTTCTTGAATTCATTGATATTTTCGGCACATCTTATATCCATTGGAAGATCGTTCCATGACTTTGGTCCAGAAACGCCAAAAGATCTATAAAGGTAGGTTGGCTTATTTGTGAGATTGGTTTCTACTAGTTTTTTATTGGATTGGGTCATTGATCTTAGCGTACTTTGTTTATTGTTAGGTGAAAATTGAACACAAAGTTCCGATATATATTCCGGGGCCATGCTATTGAGTGCTTTAAAGATAAGGAGACATGTTTTAAATTCTATATGTTCTGGGCTCTTCAGCCAATGAAGTTTGTGAAGTGTTGGTGAGATATATCAATGATATATCAAACGAGAGGGGCGGAAATGACTGCAAGGATGGGAGTGACTGAAAAGATGGGAGTGACTGAAAGGATGGGAGAGACTGAAAGGATGGGAGAGACTGGAAGGATGGTAGAGACTGAAAGGATGGGAGAGACTGAAAGGATGGGAGAGACTGAAAGGATGGGAAGAACTAAAAGGATGGGAGAGACTGAAAGGATGGGAGAGACTGAAAGTATGGGAGAGACTGAAAGGACGGGAGAGACTGAAGGGACTGAAGAGACATTGCAACTCATCTCGACTATCAGATAAAGTTAAACCTATTATTGTGAATAAAAGCAGTCCCCCGTGTTAGTATATGTAAGGCGTAGTCGGATGCGATCCTCATTATTGGACGATACGATGAGCGCACAATTTTAGAATTATTTTTTTTATAAAAAAAATATAAAAAGAAATATAATTTTTTAAATTATAAAAAATTTAAATCTAGAATTTATATCAGCAAATAAATGAGTTGATTTAATTTAAAACAAAAAAAAAAGAATACAACGATTAGGTTTATATCAATACCCAACAACAGAATACTGCCCGGAAGACCTGCGAAGAGATGGAAGGACAGTTGGACTTCCTCCTCCCAGGACATTCCACCTTCACAAACAGGACAAATAACCTAATGCTGAAGATTATCAATTCAATATTAGCAAAGGTTATTATGTCTAAACTTTTTTTCACTATTTTTATTTCTTACCCTGCCGTCCATGGTTTTGTCAAACATGACTACATAGTTTACAAGTTGTATGTAACACATGAAATCCTACTGTCGATGGCGATAGTATTTATAGTTGAAGATTACGTACGAAATTAAATACTAATTACTATTTGCATGTAACACATGAGATCCAACTGTCGATGGCGATAGTATGCATAATAATTGAAGAATACGTACCAAACTATAAACACATAAACACAAATTAATAAATATTTTAAGATATTTTGTTTTGTATATCAAACATGTAGTTATGTATGTCAGGATAGGATAGTATGGAAGTCAGTCTGTTTTTCCTACCGAGAATATGAAAACAGCATGATGGTATGTATTTTTGGAGACTAAGTATCAAGCTATTAGGTCTTCTTGGATATAATGTATAGGCCACTGCCATACAAATTGTATGAAGCAATGTCGTCACTAAATTCAATTTTATAAAAAAATAAAAAAAAATGAGATGTAATGCTACAATATTGATATTTTTTATATGAAATTAAACTGTCTAGTTGGGGTGTTTCGGCATTTTCGATATTTTTTTGAAAACTTTGGAAATATAGGCAGTTAAAAACATAAATTTATCATAAAAAAATGTTTGAGAAACTCTGAACTGGTTGAGATGCCCAGAGCGAATAGACTATAAAGTGTGCTTGATGGTCTTCAAAGCTCTGCATGACTTGGCTCCGCACTACATTCAAGAACTATGTCAAAGGAATACACCACCACAAAGACGTTTAACATTGAGATCATCAGAATCACAAAGTATAAATTATTTAAGGGAATTGGATAGAGCCAATAAAGCGGCCTACTATGATCGTGGTTTTAGTGTAAACGGACCCATTGAGTGGAATAAATTGCTTTCTGACGTACGTGGAGCGCAGAGTCTTGGGACCTTCAGTAAATTACTTAAGACTTCTTTGTTTCGCAGAGCCAACAACTAAGTGAGAGCGCCCTTGGAATGGTATTGATATCATAAAACGGCGCTTTATAAATTTGATTATTATTATTATACTACGAATTAGCAAAAAAATTGTGTCACAATGTTATATAAACAATTGCTTATTCCTTCACTAATTTACATTCTTGGCCAACGGCGGGACATAAAAGCTAGTATAGAACATAATAATAAATGCTGCGAAGTTGGTGTTTTAGTATACAAAAAGACCACTACGCCATACTAAATGTTCCTTACTAGTACTTTTGACTTAACACTGCCGATATGTTAAGAGAAATAAAATTCTCTTGAATAAAACGACATTTGTATAGTACGAATCTATCTATACTAATTTTAAAATCCTGTTGCAACATTTAGTATTGTTAATTGCAACATTTGCTTGTAATAATCAATTAAAAACTTAATAGTCTTTTTTATTATTGAGTTATAAATGCTTTTAATTATTTGCTGCGTGCGTTTCAAGTATAATAAATATAATTACCAACTTAATTTATATATCACGATTATTGCTTACAATATAATTAATTCTTTAATTAAAATGTAAAGCTATATTATTGATTTTTCTTTCTACACGACCATTCGTTTTGCTAATGGCGACTTATAACACATGAAAGAACACACGTAGAACATAATAAGAGTTTGGAGAACTCAAAAGCTCGCAGACACTGCACTTCAAGTGCCAAAGAGAGCTAAATATAATATAAGGAAACAATAGGTTCACCGTACTCTTATATGTATCAGGTTCATATTTGGGTTGAAAAAATTTGATCGCATATCATATTACCGCAATCTTCTTTGTTGGTCCAGGATACGCCAGCGGCACATTTTGTCACTATTGTACAATATTCTCTCGAACCCAAACCTGCCACAGTACCTCAAAAGCAAATTCACTTATTTATCCAACCATGGACTTCCACTCCGATCTGCTGAACGTACAACACTATCCATCCCTATCCATAATACAGAATTTCTCAGCTCTTCGTTCGAAGTACAATCAGCAAGATTATGGAATAGCCTTAGTCCGGATATTGCGTGGTCTAACTCACTTAGAATTTTCAAGAAAAAATTAAAGAAGGAATATTTATCCTTGAACACCTGATCCCGATTTCCTCTCCTGTCCTTACCATATCCTTTTTTCTTGCTATGAATTATTTTTTTTCTTTTTGTTTTAATAGTTTAAGTGTTATACGTATTTTATTTGATTTCTCTTACTCTAATTTATTTGCTTTTGTACATACACAATGTTGTAATACTTTGTAATCTGGTTGGTTGGAAGAAATTGCCTAATGGCAATAAGCCCGCTAGTGTACAATTATATTTGTTTATATTATGTACAAGAAGATGTATAAATAAATAAATAAAAATACTCTGAACGTGAAGATTCTTCTTAAACTGGTTGAAGTCCATAAGAACCTGTTTGTGCTGAGATTACTGCTTCTTGTGGTGTGGACTCCCAGCTTTTAGGGGAGGATTTCAGGCAACCGCCTTCTCTCTGGTTTAACATTTAGGGCAAGATACAGTAGTTTTTGGAAGTCTATTCATTCCACTTAGTCTTTTCAATGCATTATTCTTGGTCTACCCCAATCTGGCAACATAATGAATACCACACATCTATCTGATAAAATAAAATCCTGTTACGTGGTTGCAAGGTCCACATACGCTCAAAAGAATTTTCTCGAACATCGTTATGGAGTTGTCGAAATGTCGACATGAAGATTTTATTGAATTGCCTTTAATCCATCAGAAAATATTATTTATTTCTATGTCTAGACACGAAATGTGAGTACACTTACATTTTTTACTTTCCATCGATCTAATGGTTCGATTTGTACCGCCGTTTATTATTCCTGGGAGTTCTACTGTCTGCTTTCCCGACATCTTTTCCGCGGTCTGCCTGGGATTCCCATGAACCATGATATCTGGATGTTTGTTTTCAGGCATCCTATTAACATACATGTTCAGATGGGAAATACAGCCAAGGTGTTGCTGCGAGAAAAATGAAGATGAGGATAATTCTTTATATTGAAACCAGGCAGCTATTAAATTCGTTAAAGATCTGAGAACGAAGAAACTTCTGTAGGTATTGTTGGATATGGTACTTTATTAATTGTAACATTTATGTAAGGTGGCAACACCACAAATATAGGTATATGTTATTTCCGTCGATATAGCAACCCTCTCTCTCTCTCTCTCTCTTGTTAACCATCACTGACAAAACAATATATTCTTATCAAGTAATTAAAAGTGTTTTATTTTTATTTAATAGGTATAACCTACTTCTTCTCATTCGATGGCGTTATAGCCCAGATCGAGCCTTGGCCTCCGTAACCTTTCGCCTTTATCTCATTCTGTTCTCTGCTGCAGCTCTCTCCTGGAGAAGTTGAGCCGCGTCCTTTCTGACCTCACCTTCCCACCGCAACCTTGGTCTTCCTACCCTTCTTCTCCCACCCGAGTGTCCAGTCATGATTCGTTTTGGCACCCGTGAGGTTGGTATTCATTGTACATGTCCAGCCCATCTCAGCCTAATTTCATGTGCGTTGAGATACTTGGGGCCAGGTATATGTTGTACAACTCGTCGTTACGTCTAACGCGCATTTCATCGCTATCCTTCACGGGGCCGCATATTCTACGTAGTACCTTTCTTTCAGTGTCCAGCATTTCAGACATCACCACCGTTATGGTCAATGTCTCGATGGTCAATTGTATAACCCATTAATTAAGCTAAATCTGCTCTTTCTTGTTATAATGTGGAAGTTTTAATTCATTTACGTTAAATAAAACGTAAGTTTATTAAAGAGATATTATGCTATAAAGAACCTATAAGATTTTTAATTTTTGAGAAATCAAAATAATTAGTTTCATAGAATCGATATTTTTTGGTACATTCTATTGAAATCTTTAAATGTATTCCATTTATGTTTTTATGGTAAAAGTGTTATTTAAAAAAAAATCCATTATTAATTTAAAACAGAGTTTTTTGGGGTATTATTTTATTTAATCATTTATATAATATAGAAAAAAAAAAAAAATAAAATGTTAATTTCCATCTAAGTTTCGGCCTTATGCCGATTTCTTTAAATCATCAAGTTGTGTATACTTTCGTCGAATTCATCAAAATCTCTATTTGGTTCTCCGTCACATTCGCAAACATCACCGCGGCAAGATCCAGACTCGTAACTTAGCAACAAGCAATCTTCGTTGCACAGGTGACTATAGTATGGACACATTTTTTCCATATCTGAAAACGAAAAAAATATTCAGGATTAAATATCAGGATTAATATGCAGCCCGGGTGCTGGGCTTAATCGGTCAAATCGCCAGGAGAGAGCCTGGTAATAAGTTTTGTCATAGAAAATGTTTCAAGCCAGATCTCACAGGAGTAGAGGCAGATCTCCTGAGGGATGGTGTGACCAGATTAAGGAGATGACGGAGATCAGAGATGACTGGAAACGATTCGTTCTGTCCATTGGCGGTTCCATGGATCACGACCCTCAGCAGTGAGGAAATTAAAAAAAAGAGAGATAATATAAATAGTGTTCGAATAGACTATAAATAGGTAATCGAAAATACATGCAATAGACAAAATAACACATAGTTTAGCAATGAGGTTCTCCACACACCCGTTGCTGGTGACTCCACATTGTCAGATATACCGTGATGGTATTAATGAAAATATATTGTGCATTGAGCTTGTAAGTGCAATCAACTTTCATGTTCCGAATAGACGGACTAGACAAGCTGTGCTTTTCCATGAGGGAGCCGCTTCCACTTCCACTAACTATATATTTAACTCTCCAATACCGAGATTACACAGGCTAGGAAATGAACTGTGTGTTGATGCAGATATTTTCGGGGATAGCTTGCAGGTATTCAAAAAAAAATATTTATGGGTCTTTCTAAAATTCAAATTCAATAGCTTACTTTGCAGTTTTCTTTCTTTTCTTTATTCTTTGTTTATTGTAATTATTCTATTAATATTTCACAATATGTTATTATAATAATTAATCAATTATTGATGCATGTGTTTATTTCTCTGTGTAAAATTTTTTTTTTAAATTTTGTTTTGTCAATTTATTGTTGTTTCTGAATTTTTTTATATATTCGACCAGTACTGTTTAATTTTTTAATGAATTTTCTTGTAAATTCTGTTTTTTTCTTTTTAATATAATAATAATAATAATAATAATAAGGACAATTTATAAAGCGCCGTTTAGTGACAACCGTGGTCACCTCAAGGGCGCTTTCAGTTTGCAAAAAATAATTTAAAATTAGTCCTATAGCTAACACATTGAAAATGGTGAAACATAAAACTTAAAAAAATACAATCAGTTAAAATTAAGTAATAATATATTATAATGTTGTTAATTTTAAAAAAATGTAATTCTATGTAACATGTAAATTGCTTATGCCGTGTATTGTATTAAATAAATAAAGAAATAAATATTAACGTAGTTAATTTCATATTAGTTACAGTAAAATCTCAAAGTGTAAAAGTGTAAATGTTAATAACAGATTTTAAATAAGAACGAGTAGACAAGCGGTCGGGGAACCGGGGTAAATTACCCCATATGGGGTAAAAATGATTTTTTTTGGGTAATAAGGAAATTTTTCTAGTTTGCTATTTCATAAACGTGTTAGTATTTTTACAAACTTAATTAATTCAGGGGGGCTACTCATGACACGTTCTTAATATGTTCGTAGATTGTCTTAATCTTAAAAATGTATAAATCAGTACTCTATTATAATACCATCCTTATATTTCTCTACATACATACATACATACATACATACATACATACATACCATCACGCCATGTCCCTTGCGGGGTAGGCAGAGAGAACCGAACGCCACATTTTTCTATCCTGGCACGCAACCCTCGCCTCGTCCACATTCATGCATCGTCTCATACATGTTCGTCTATTGCTCACACTTTTAACATTTCCGTCTTTCAAAATTTCGTTCACATGGTCGTGCCATCCCTTTCTTGGGCGTCCCCGACCTCTCATTCCATTCCTTTCCGCTCTGTATATTTTCTTCGTCAGGCGCTCCTCATTCATTCTCCCCATGTGACCAAACCATCTCAATGTGTTCATTTTCATTCTAGTAATGACATCTTTCTTAATCTTACATTCTTTCCTTATATCCTCGTTTCTTACCCGGTCATACATCGTTCTATTACAAATCCTTCTTATCAATCTCATTTCAACTGCATTTATTCTACTTTCATGCGTCTTCTGCCATGTCCAGGTTTCACTTGCATACGTCAGGGTTGGCACTACGATGGTGTTATGAATGGCAACTTTGGCATCCTTTGATATGTTGCGATCATTCATAATTGGTCTCAGTGCTCCATTCACTCTGTTTCCTGCCATAACTCTTCTTTCGATCTCTTTATCGAGTCGTCCGTTCCGTTGAAATATGCTTCCCAAGTATACATATTCGTCGACTTGCTCGAGCCATTCGTTCTCTACTCTTACTTTACACGCTGTTCTGCTTTCACTCTTTTCAAAAACCATTGTCTTTGATTTGCTGGCATTCATCCTAAGTCCATTCTCTATATGTACATCCTTCATATACCATACTTTCTCTACATTGTCATGAAAATTTGTAAATATCAACGTTTAGTATGAATTTGTCACTAATTGTTGTATAAATTAATATTATTATTCAATTAATTTAACCTCAAAGATTGCCAAGTCTGAAGCTGATCTTAAATTTACTGTAATCAACTTCATGAGAAGCCCTGCTTGTGCTACTTACATCAAAAAGTCCCAATTTTGAAGTAATTGCATCAAACACGAAGCAACATCATTTCTCCAATAACTGAAAGGGAAACCTGAAAATCTGAATTTTTGTTTGATCCGATTTGAAAATTTTGTTTTGTTTGGCTATTACATACTTAATATTTTCATATAATTTTTTTTCCGTGTAAATTAATTCAATAATAATGTTTATTTAAATATACATTGATTGTCTTCTTTTCAAAATGGGGGGAAGGGGTAATATCGACTTACGCAAAAATATTTTGGGGAAATGGTTAAAAAAGTTCCCCGACCGCTGGAGTAGACGCATACATACATGCATAATATCATGGCATATCCAATAATATGGGGAAGTACGACACATGCGCGTATTCCCACACGCGCATGTGTCTTACGAGTCTCGTCTTACCTAAAAATGTAACATTCAGAATGGGTGGTGAAACTCATTGCTGAATTTTGTGAGATGCTAATTTGTCTGTTGTATCATCGATTACCCGGTTGTTACAGGACATCCGAAAACAATGACAATAGAAAACAGTGGAAGCACTATTCGCAGACGGTGCTCACAGCATCACAGATCACAGCACAACGAGTTTACGCCTTAATTTTTAATTTGTTTTTTTTTTTAATATAAAAACTATTCAAGATTTTTATTTTATATCGTCAATACTAGGATGTGGAAAAGAAGTGTTGGAAAAATGATTTGTTGAAAACGCAGGCATGAATAAAAAAAAATTTTAATAGTATAAATATTACAAGACTTAAAAAATCAAAAGACTTTGCAAAAAATATATACTTTACCAATTTTTGTATCAGCTTTCACAAGGATATTCAACATCATTATGGACAGCAAAAATATGATCAGTCTCATGATTAAGGTATTATATTTCAAGGAGATGAACTCTAAACTCGGGATCAAGATAAAATGTTGGTGGATAGGTATAATTTTTTTTTATATAAATACTCGGAAAAATATTTTATTATGTATAAATACAAATATTAATTTTTAAGTCATGACTTAGATTACATAAAATGAATATAAATCCCTCAATATTCGCGGTTGATATCGTCTGTTACAAGTTGCATGTAACACATGACATCCAACTGTCGATGGCGACAGTATGTGTATACTGTAAGAGTTTGTAAAAATCCATGTATGTTATTAATTACAATAAATATACTTACTAAACTATACAACCTTAAATCCACATTATTGAATGGACTTAAATATTATGTTTTCCTGTACAAACATGAATCTATGTCAGCATAGGAATGTGTGGAGTTAAGTCTTTTTTTTCCTACCCCGAATAGGTCAATTATTCCCCGTATTGTGTATATTGCCATACAAATTGCACGAAACTATCTTGTCACAAAATTCAAATATTACTTGAATTGTTAAAATATGTAAGAGGCCATACAAAATCTCGCGGATCTTGGCTTGTAACTTTGTCAATTTGTTAAGAGAAATTAATTTTCTTGAACATATCAACAGTTGGATAGTTGTACGAGTTCAATAAATAAAAAAAAATAGAAATTTATTGAGATGCAAAGAAGTGAAGATCAACAAATGAAAAGAAAAACGACCTTTCTGACTCAAAAGAACTATGCTCAGCTATGTTGCTATATTAAGATTATCTTTTTAAAGCAAAAGATGGATTCTTTTAGGTTTTAACAATAAATATTTTGGTTATTTCATTTTGTATGTGTGTTTCTTTCTGTTTTTTTTTTATATTGTAATTTTCGGTAATATTACAATGCTTAAAAAATACTTTTGTAAATACTAGGTATGCACTGAAAAAATGTCATAATTTCTTGAATTCTCCTATTCACCTTTTCAAAGACGATATTGTTCTGTCCTGGATATGTATTCGATTTTTCCTACCCAGTTAAACAATACAATAATTTATTTTATAAATATGTTAAATATTGTCAATTTATCCAAGAAAATGTGTACCACAACATGAAACATTGGCGTAGGTATAGTTCATTTTACATAGCATCTAAAATAATAACCATATTTGAATTATGATATAAACGAGCTTATTTTTCACCACTTATTTTTCAGTTATGAGTCACCACTTATCAGTCACTTCGCGACATGTTTCGGAAGCGCTTTCCTTCCATCGACCGGCGCGGCGTGTCGAGACTAGTGGTTTATAGTTAGTTTATATCATAGATAAGTGATTTCTAGCTAGTTTATATCATTATTCAAATATGGTTATTATTAACTACCACAAAATATCCGCCGAATCATTAAATGTGTAATAAATTAAAATAATAACTTTTTTGTTCACACCTCTTTTAAGCATTAAATGTTAACCGGTTTCAGAGCTGACCCGCGTCCTCATCCAAACAAACTTATATCCGAACAAAGTACATTTTAATTTATAAGTTAAAATGAGACACAAAGTAATAAATAGTTGCAAAGTATCAACCAAAAGTAATTTTATTTGAATAAAATAGGTTTTTGAAATGTGTATCGTGAACTTTTAGGTATTAATACATTTCATGACACATTTATGTATATATTGATGTGTTGTCGTATATTATGATTTTAAATCAAATACAACATAAAAATACACATTAATTTGAAATTTAGTATCACGTTCAAAGCATATCTTAGTGGAAAAAAAATATCTGATATGCAATGCTAGCTATGTCTTGCATTGCTTCATTTTTTTCAAAAAACTGACAAAGCTTAAGTCGAAAGAAAGATCTTTACATAGTTTTTAAAATTACTTTTAGATATAGTTCTGCCCAAATAACGGAACTGCTATTGTATAACCTCATCTTGGTTCTTTCAAATAAAATATAATGATATTTATTTATTTATATATATTTATTATTTATTTATTTTACGGCGCAGGCCGTTTTACTAATGTTATTAATAATTAAGCATTAAAAAAACAATTAAGCACTAAAAATAATAACACTCAATTATTATTATTACCATTATACACTTCCTCAAAAGAATTAGCAGATCAATGCGTAAATCGTAAATTGTAATTTAAAAGAACAAATCAAAATGCAACAAACGCATCATCAAGCTTTCAATTCACCCATCCAGATACTTAACATACTAGTTGCATGTAACACATGAGATCCAACTGTCGATAGCGATAGTATGTATAGTTGAAGAATATGTACCAAACTATAAACCCATAAATACAAATTATTGAATATTTTCAGATATTTTGTTTTCTATGCAACATATGTAGGTATGTATGTCAAGATAGGATAGTATGGAGGAAGATCCTTTTTTCCTACCCAGAATATGAAAATAGCATGATGGTATGTATGTTTGTTTGGAGATGAAGTATCAAACTATTAAGTCTTCTTACATATTGTGTATAGGCGACTGCCATACAAAATGTATGAAGCGATGTCGTCACTAAATTAAATTTTTAAAAAAATTGTTAAAAAAAAATTGAGATCTTCTACTACAATGTTAATATTTTTTATAGAAAATTAAATTATCTAGTTGGGGTGTTTCGGCTTTTTTCGATAATTGTAAAAGTTTTGGAAATATAGGCAGTTAAACTCATAAATTTATCATAAAAAAAATATTTTTCTTAATAAAAAATGTTTGAGAAACCCTGGAATTTTTTTGAAAAAACTTATTTGAGATTTTGTATTTGTCTATGTTTGTACCAATTTTCAGCGTTCTAGCGTTTATGGTTTCAGAGATATATGGAAAAATAAAATAAAAATTCAAAAGTTGATAACCCCTGACTGAAACAAAAATTCAAAATTCCGAGTATAAAAGTTTTGTAGGCCTGTAACTGTTTATATATTCTGAAATTTTAGGCTCTGTAAATTGAGCGGATCAAAAGTTATAAGGGGGGGACGGACACACAGACACACACACAGACACACAGACACACACACACACAGACACACACACAGACACACACACACACAGACACACGAAATGTTCTACTCCGAATTCTGAGTAAATCCGTGTATGGAACATATATGCTGCGAAGCCTCTAAGTTGGTGTTTTTTGACTTCAAAGTTGGAAAAGCCGTGAAAAAAGTAGACCTCTCCATACAATTCTCGCGTATTCTGGCTTGATACATTGTCGATATGTTAAGAGAACAAAGTTCTCCTGAACAAATCGACAGTTGGATTAGTTTGAATATGCTGCCGAAACTTACCTATGTATATATAACTAGTTGCATGTAACACATGAGATCCAACTGTCGATAGCGATAGTATGTATAGTTGAAGAATATGTACCAAACTATAAACCCATAGATACAAATTATTGAATATTTTCAGATATTTTGTTTTCTATACAACATGTGTAGGTATGTATGTCAAGATAGGATAGTATGGAGGAAGATCCTTTTTCCTACCCAGAATATGCAAATAGCATGATGGTATGTATATGTATGTTTGGAGATGAAGTATCAAACTATTAAGTCTTCTTACATATTGTGTATAGGCGACTGCCATACAAAATGTATGAAGCGATGTCGTCACTAAATTCAATTTTTAAAAAAATTGTTAAAAAAAAATTGAGATCTTCTACTACAATGTTAATATTTTTTATAGAAAATTAAATTATCTAGTTGGGGTGTTTCGGCTTTTTTCGATAATTGTAAAAGTTTTGGAAATATAGGCAGTTAAACTCATAAATTTATCATAAAAAAAATATTTTTCTTAATAAAAAATGTTTGAGAAACCCTGGAATTTTTTTGAAAAAACTAATTTGAGATTTTGTATTTGTCTATGTTTGTACCAATTTTCAGCGTTCTACCGTTTATGGTTTCTGAGATATATGGAAAAATAAAATAAAAATTCAAAAGTTGATAACCCCTGACTGAAACAAAAATTCAAAATTCCGAGTATAAAAGTTTTGTAGGCCTGTAACTGTTTATATATTCTGAAATTTTAGGCTCTGTAAATTGAGCGGATCAAAAGTTATAAGGGGGGGACGGACACACAGACACACACACAGACACACAGACACACACACACACAGACACACACACAGACACACACACACACAGACACACGAAATGTTCTACTCCGAATTCTGAGTAAATCCATGTATGGAACATATATGCTGCGAAGCCTCTAAGTTGGTGTTTTTTGACTTCAAAGTTGGAAAAGCCGTGAAAAAAGTAGACCTCTCCATACAATTCTCGCGTATTCTGGCTTGATACATTGTCGATATGTTAAGAGAACAAAGTTCTCCTGAACAAATCGACAGTTGGATTAAAGGATTAGGCTCTGAGGAGGTCTCTATACTACCTAACAACCCTACTGATTCCCGAATATTAACGTTTAAAAAATCTTTAACGATTCTACATGTATTCATTATTACCGTTTTTTGCATTTTGATTATTAAGTTTTTCGATGAATCTATAATTTCTAAATTACGTATTAACGATTTTGGAATAATGCCAGTGGCTAAAATAATGAACGGTAATATTATTATTTTACGAGAATGCCAAAGTCTTTTAATCTCGTTACCTAAAGCGGTGTATTTTCTAATTTTTTCATCAAAAGTTTTTATAATATCACTAGAATTTGGAATAGCCACGTCGCGTCGCAAATATGTGTTATTTTTTTAATTTTATCATGAATAATTATATCGGGTCTTTTATGTTGAATTGACCGATCAGTTAATATTTTTTTATCGTAAGAAAGCGAAAAATTATTATTTTCTAAAAATGAAATCAGATCATATTCATAATATGGTTTCATGTTTATCGCGCCAATAAGTTACATATTTAAAAGCTAAATTTTAGTGTATTATTTTTGCTACTTGGTTATGTCTAAATGTAAATGTAAATTTATTTATTTATACATTTATTTAATATATTATATTCATTTATAATATATTCATTATTTATTTTTTATTTATTTCCTATATACATATATTTATTTCATTTTTACAGGACTGATATGTTAATAAGGGCCTAGTTAGCCGAAACTAAAAAAAAGTGAATATGTATTTGATAAAAACAATCCTTAGATAATATAATAATACCATTACATCATACAACATTACTATGGCAGTTTCTTTATTACTATACAGGATATTTGGAATTTGATCTTATCTATTATACAAGGACACCCAATAATCTCCAATTTTATTACATTTCAGATTTTCTACTACGATACTATTGTGGAGACTGTCAAAATATACCCGGCTCATGATCAAATCTTTACGTTGTTTATTAGAGAGTAACCGAAAATCTAGTGAAAAAGTTGAGAGATTATTGAACATTTTGAAACTAAATTTGTCTGTTTTTTACTTTTGATACATTTTATTTTATTTTTATTTTGTTTCAGATAAAATACGTATGGTGTGGGTATTTCAACACAATTTATAACACAAATTAAATTAAACACGAGAATTTATTGGTTACGAACTGAGAAATTGTGTGGTTTTTTAATGTCTTTTTGGGATTCGAGAAGATATCAATATTATGCATTAGATGAAATGAGTTGTACGTTTTGACTAATCGAGGAATGGGAGAAAATAATCGATATTTGTATTATAGAAGTCTAAGTGAAAAATATTCCCAATTATGGTGTTCTTAGTGGTACTGTTTTTTTAATTTGAGGATGAATGTTTGGTACATCTAACTTTTAGTTTATTGTTTTGTATAGTACCATTATATCTGCAATTTTTCGTCTATTATTTAAGGTAATCAGCCCCCCTAGACAACATGCCATTTAAGCTAAGCGTTACCTCTATTGGTGACGTCACGTGACAGCCACCAATTCCATACATTTACTATCGCTTAGCGAGATAACGCTTAGCTTAAATGGCATGTTGTCTAGGGGGGCTGGTTAACATACTCTTGCTTGCATTATAACAGTCAAATTAATGGCTCGTTCCCTCTCAAATACTCGTGTTAGCATACCAACCAACATCTACAAAGTTCACAGACTTTTTTTAATTTTAATCCTTCGGACATGGCATGACTAAACTCGCATGAAAGCAGAAAAAATACTAGGACGATGTATGACAGCGTAATAAACGAGGACACAAGGAAAGAATGTAAGATGTCGTAAACAAAATGAACAAAAGTTAACGGGTTGAGACGGTTTGGCCACCTGGAAAATATGAATTGAACCGATTGACGAAGAAAGTCGATATGAAAGAAACAAGAGGTCGGGGTTGTCCTAGAAAAGATGTCATTGAATTCAGAAAAGAATTGACACTGAACATAATCTATGAGTTTATTGATTGTATCATGAGTCCCATCATCAGATCTCGATCAAATTCAAACGGGACCACTCATAATATAGATATATCCTATCCAACGAAAAAATAAATCATTATACCTAAGTCTGTTAAAAATGAGAGTGTTCAATATTCTCTACAATGTAGGTATATCCAATTAGTGTTATTACTTATTTAATTTTCAAGTAAAATAACCCACATACCTATTAGTGAACACACAAACGAATTGAAATTAATGACACCAAGTTGAGAGGATACATAGCTCCTGTATGAATCTTCCTAAAATACTGAGAAATTTACTATGCATACAAACTGGGTAAACTTTTTCGTGCAAATTAGATTGTCAACTTGAGTTTTCTGTGAGAAGTACAACTCTCGTATATTCCAGCATCCAAAGCCTTTCCTACAGAATTACACAAATAAGGAAACATCTAGAAACTCGACTGAGAAGAAACTCATATCATTTGTACCTACACCGAATATGTAAATTATATCGCACCAGAAATTAAGGAAAAAAATTTTTTTATTCCCAACATGACTTTTGAAATTTTTCTGGGATGGAGAATATAACGAAATTATGTGACATGAAATGGATGTTAAAATTTGGGTATCGGTCATTAATTATATGGTTTATGGGTTGAAAAATTAGAGGTCGAGGGTTTCCGATTTCTCTGCATACGAGCATATTGGACTATCCTTGATATTGATCTTATGGAGATGTTTGGTTATTAAGCTTGGTTTGGTGACAAATCTTCGTATGATTGATGTTGGAAATTGTTCTTTTGGGCAACTGTAAATATACAGTCCAAAGGTGTCATTCATAATGCAATCGTAGAATCTTGAAGTATGAAAGTAGACATGATCATGGTAGAAATTGCACGAAGGCAGTATAAATGCAACTGATATGATATTTGTAATAGGACGATGTATGACACGGTCAGAAATGAGGACACTAGGAAAAACTTTATTTCTGAGTTCCTGGGCTGTGTTCAGATACAAAACTCGACGTCGGGTGTCGGATATACATGAAGTTGCAGATTATGGCGTTTTTCACAGCAATCTCACTGAACGCTTTCGAGCGGCGTTTCAATATGAACGCAGCATCGAGCGTTTTAAATGTCAAATATCATGCATGTCTTTTTACGTTATATTTACAACGAAAGACAACAATTGGGCAGTAGAGTAAATAATGCTCTCTGACATATTGGAAATTTTTGTGTAATATTTTTATAAATCAACCTCTTCGTGAATGCATACTGTCGTCATAAATATTGTCAACTGATGTCAATTACCTAACATAAAGGATACCACAGAAACATATAGAAGTTATCATACCACAGATAAAATAGAAGTCAACAGATACTATATCTGTCAGAGCGTTTTTCAGCCGACAATTTTACAGAGCGTAGTTTGGTGCGTACACTCGGCGTTCAATCTGAACCCACAGAGTGTCTTTCGAGCGTCTGTTTCTGGTCATTATGAACGCCTTAGAGCGTCACTAAGTGCACTTGGCGTTCATTGTGAACGCAGCCCAAAACGAAAGAAAATACCTATTTGAGGACAATATCTGAATCTTATCCTTGAATAAAGCGGCTCTCAATTGATTCATTATTACTTTCTATCAATTCATAAGTTATAATAACATAAAAAATGTATCGAATAACGTAGACAATAAACGATGTTTTTTTTTCATCATTTTCTTTTGAAATTGTGTTAACCTTTTATTGTAATTTGATCCTATCAAATTAAAATTACAATTTCTTGTCTCAATACTAGGTACGTAAGTAAGGAGGAAAGTTTTGATTTTTTTTAACACTTCATTGCACCCTGCGCAAGTGGCGAGTTTATTGCATATGGCAATTTCTTCCAATTAACATGTGTTTCCAGCCCAAACTTTCTGTTTTTTAAACGTGATGTGTTTTTTAGTCCTCACTAATCCAAGGGGACATAGTGGGGAGTAATGATTTCGCAATTTAAAGCTATTTTTTATCGCAGATTATCAACAAGTATAATGCTCAGATTGTATTCTGAAAGTTTCATCACAATGTATCTGTGTGTGTGTGTACTGTGTGCTATTTACGGCGTGTTTATTATACTTTATCGATTATAGACTAAAGTACTCATTCGATTCTTCTCAAATTTCACAAATATGTATGTTGTGTGAAAAGAATTCTTTTAAACTTACATATATCTGGGTACGTATTAACTGTTTTCTTTTTTTTTTTCATTTCTTGACTGGTTAATTGGTTATTTATTTTATTATTTATGTTTTTTATTAGGTTATGTTTTATTTCAATCTTGTTTATTCTTCCTCCTGCTACAACTAATGTTCTTTTTCTTCATAAAGTATTTTATTGTTAACCATTTATGGAAACTTTGCTGGTTTATTTGATTTTTATTTTGTAGCATTACAATTTATTAATAAAACTGTATGTTTCCTTGATAAATAAATAAAAAAATAAAAAAAAAATCTCATACTCGCTTATACCCCATTTCGAAGGAAATCTAAATAGTGCTTCTCAATTTTTTTAACTGTCAAATATTTCAAAGTGACCCCAAGCTCAGGTAAAATAAAAAAATTTATTTTCAACTCATTTCATGAAAATGCTGAAAATTTTCCATACATACTAATAATAATAATAATAATAAGGACAATTTATAAAGCG
This sequence comes from Molanna angustata, assembly GCA_963576475.1. Taxonomy (NCBI): domain Eukaryota; kingdom Metazoa; phylum Arthropoda; class Insecta; order Trichoptera; family Molannidae; genus Molanna; species Molanna angustata. Next base: position 37,455,483 of record OY754972.1, on the reverse strand, counting down.
CCGTTTAGTGACAACCGTGGTCACCTCAAGGGCGCTTTCAGTTTGCAAAAAATAATTTAAAATTAGTCCTATAGCTAACACATTGAAAATGGTGAAACATAAAACTTAAAAAAATACAATCAGTTAAAATTAAGTTAAAATTAGTCCTATAGCTAACACATTGAAAATGGTGAAATATAAAACTTAAAAAAAAATATCTAGAAATCACAAATTAATCTTGTTACATAATCCAGATGAAATTAATTATAAAAAATAGTCGATTCAAAGTAAACTGGCATAATATTTAGTACACATAATATTATTGAACGGATGAAGGACAATCTGGATACGACTTGCGGAAAAGATGAGTTTTTAATTTCTTCTTGAATTCATTGATATTTTCGGCACATCTTATATCCATTGGAAGATTGTTCCATGACTTTGGTCCAGAAACGCCAAAAGATCGATATAGGTATTTTGGCTTATTTGTGAGATTGGTTTCTACTAGTTTTTTATTGGATTGGGTCATTGATCTTAGCGTACTTTGTTTGTTTATTGTTAGGTGAAAATGGAACACAAAGTTCCGATATATATTCCGGGGCCATGCTATTGAGTGCTTTAAAGACAAGGAGACATGTTTTAAATTCTATACGTTCTGGGCTCTTCAGCCAATGAAGTTTGTGAAAGTTGGTGAGATATGCGAGAAACGATCAATCTGGTAAATATAACGGGCTGCTGCATTGAGGATGAGTTGTATTCTATGGATTTGGTATTGCGGTAAGTGTGCTAATATGGCGTTACAATAATCTACACGGGAAACTATTTAAGAATTTATAAGGACCTTAGCAGCATTTGTCGAGAGACACCTTCGAATAGGTCTAAGTTGTCTGAGAAAGTAACAACTTTGTCTGACTATGGAAGAAATGTGTTTATCCATAGAGAGTGCACTGTCGATATGTAGGTATACCAAGAAATTTTACGCAGTTAGAAGGAGTAATTTCGACATTTTGAATTAAAATGGGGTCATTATTTATGTATTGTTGCCTGCGAGGTGAGGCAAGCCAAAGGAACTCAGTTTTTGTTGGGTTCAGTTTTAGCTTGTTCTTACACATCCAGGTGGATATCTGATTTATGCATGTGGATACCTCGTGTGTTAAATGATATTTAAATTCAGGTGAACAGGACTTGAACAGTATGCGGTCATCTGCATAGGCATGTGTGTTGAAACCAAGATTTTGAACAAGATTTTCCAACTGATTGGTATATAAATTAAAGAGAATTGGTCCAAGTACAGAACCTTGTGGGACCCCGTATAAGGAGGTAATATTATTTGTGGTACTATCTTTAAATACAACTTTGTATTTACGGTCTACTAAGTAGGAAGACAGCCATGCAATGCAGTCATTACCCAAGCCAAATTCATGTCTAAGTTTAGAAAAGAGAATATTATGGTCTACAGTATCGAAAGCAGCGCTCATGTCTAAAAATGAAATTAGGGTAATCTTACCTGATTCAGCTTGAATGATTAAGTCAGACAAAATTCTTACTGTGGCCGTTTCCGTAGAGTGGAATTTTCTATAGGCAGATTGATTTCTGGCCAGAAACTTATCAGAATCCAAGAAGTTGGTCAGTTGAGAGGATATAACTTTTTCTAAAATTTTTGACAAAAACGGTATATTCGAGATCGGACGATAGTTTTCCGTGGAATTCGGATCCAGATTATTCTTTTTCAAAATCGGTGTGATAATCGATTGTTTTAACAAATTAGGAACTACTCTTAACTGTATTGATTGATTAATAATATATAAAATGTAGTTTAAAAGTTCATTAACACAGCTTTTTAGTAACCAAGTTGGTAACGGATCTAAGATACATTGTTTATTTGGTTGAGAGATTATGATTTTTTTCAGAGACACAGCATCTACTTTTTGAAAATTATTTAATATTCTAGTGTGTCGGGAAGTCTGAGAATTATTGGATGAGCCTTGGTTGGAATCTAGGAGTTCTGCCTCAGATCTTATATTTTCCACTTTTGTTTTGAATTTATTGGCAAGTTCTTCAGCATTAAGTGATGAATCAGCTGATTTCTGTGCTTCTCCGCAAATGCGGTGCATATCCTGCCATAACAATTTCGGATCATTCTTATTGGATTCAAGTTTTTTGTTCCAATAAGAGGCTTTCTTCCTTTTTATTTCATCTCTGTATTTGAAAAGAGAGTCTTTCCATTTCTGGCGGTGCAGTGAATCTTTCGAGTTCCTGAAAATTCTTTCAAATTTTCTGGTACTCTTCTTAAGTTGTTTGCACTCTTCATCAAACCAGATATGTGCTCCTGGTTTTCTTTGCCTGCAAACTTTCGTCGTTTTTGGCACCAGAGTATCGAGGATATCAGTAATTATGGTGCAGTAATTTTCTACTGCATCATGTACATCAATCGAAGGCAAGATCCCGTTAAGGTTAAGGTTTGATGTCCCGTTAAGGTTAGTACTAAATTTGAATAATTTATGGAGTGACTTGTTAGTGAGGAGCTTAGCGTTGGCCACAACCTACTCGTTTTGTTATATCCCTGTAAGCCGTTTGGCCGTACGATATACACATATCATACTATTATATAATTCCTCAGTGTTGATAAACCAGCGACGTATGGGGGTGTGCATTGCATTATAAATTAATGGATGTACGAAACATTTGTGTATCCTGACACTCCAGTCTCGTCTCACCTTATAAGGCACTGAACTCAGAATGGGTGGTGAACCTCATTACTGAACTATGTGAGATGTAATTTTGCTCTTATAGGACATCCGAAAACAATAATAATAGAAAATAGTGGAATCACTACATATTCTAAGCACCCAAAGAAAAAACAAAAAATGCATAGAATTGAATATAAATCTTCTTATAAACCTGATTATTTTATTTTATTTATTTATTTTATTTTACCAAGGACAGCACACAGTACATGCATACAATTATTGAAATTAAATAAATAAAAATACAAAAATAACATCTACCTCTTACGTACTATACCTAATATCAAAATAATACAACAAAAAAGTGTGAATTAGTGTGGGTGCGCGCATGAGAGAAGAGTAATACATGTGTGAGTGAAAGAGATATCTAGAAAGAGTGTGAGTGTGTGGGTGTGTATGTGTGTGTGTGTGTGTGTGTGAGAGAGAGAGGGTGTGCATGTGTGTGTAGACGAACATATATTGACAGATTCATGAGTTGGGAAGAAAAAGAAAATATATTGCTGAGGGTGGTTGGGAAAAATAAAATTAATCAGTACCTAATTGTTATAATGTCACGATGTTAGATATAAGTTTATTTTTGAATGTTATATGTGAATCAAAAAATATGTCTAAGTCAGCGTTTTTTTCATAAGAGTTAAATAAGTTTATCATTCTGTTAATCGGAGCGTTTTTGGAAGCATTTGTTTTACAGATATTGGAGAAGAAAAGTGACGTATGTCTTGTCCGACGAGTAGATGTATTAAATTTGATATTGGTAAGAATGTATTAATTTTGAGTTCCTACAATGTACACATGTACATAAACTATAAAATTTGATAGAACTTTATTCACTCAAATCAATCAAGATTAAAATTAATAGCTCTTCTTTCGCTTCATAATGACCTCACCACTGAAGATAAAAAATACCTAAGGGGAGTCACACAAGGATGTTCACTCTGTACTCTGAATTCGTTTTCAGAAATGCCCTATAAGATGTTGACATAGGAATCAAGATACATGGAAAGGATATAAATAACATACGATATCCTGACGACACTGCCGAGCATCTGCGACACCTGATCAATGAATCTGGAAGAGAATTTGGTCTTAAAATGAAAATTCTTAAAACCAAAACCATGTTAGTAAGCAAACGGAGATTCTATAATATGAGCCTCTTTATTGATTGATTGATTGATGGTTGGCGCAAGATCGGGATGAGTTTAGTGTGATGGTCTCCAACCTCATTTAGGAGCGGCACAAGAAAAATACTCTTCTTTCTCGACACAATAAAAACCTAGTTAGGTATATAGTTAAGAATACTTATATATGTATCCTTACAAATGCGTTCACTTTAATAACATTCATTTATGCTGAATTTCCTAAAATAAGTATGTAGGTATGCTTGTATTCTAAACTCAATAAAATCATAGTTTCTATAATATTCTCTTCTTTGATTTTAAGAGAATATTTGAATTGGAAGATATAGTTTTAAATTAAAAAAAAACTCTTGAAGTTTTAATACATGTATTCCGAATACATATCAAAATAATTAATACAGAATATTTTTATATATATTGTAAACAGAAAGGCAGTCTAAACCAGAATGAATCTATACAATTTTACATTATTCACAACAGTTCTTTATTGTTGTGAATCTAATTAATTCTATTGTTTTATTTTAACAATAAATATAATTTCTAGAAACTTCTATTCATTAATTACTAATACCTAAGTAATTGATCTCAAACCGGAATGGGACACTTGACTGCGGCCACTTGGGTGCGGGACACTTGGGTGCGGGACACTTGGCTGCGAGACACTTGGCTGCGGGGGACATTAGGCTGCGGGACACTTGGGTGCGACGGACACTTGGGTGCGAGCCCACTTGGTTGCGAGTCCATTTGGTCGCGACGGACACTTGGGTGCGAGCCCACTTGGTCGCGAAATCAAAAATATTTTTTCCTGCTTAGGAATGAAATATTTCGTACTGATTTTTGTAATGCTCTTTATATTTATTTATTTATTTTTATTTAAAGAACCACTTACAGCTAAAAAGTTACTATACATCGTTGTTTCATCAAATAAGGGCAAGCTACTACAAAACTGGTCAGCCAATTACAAGTGCCACATCCTGCATTAAATATCGGCCTACAAATCTATAAGAAAAGGAATATCAAAAAAGAATCTATATGAAAATAAAAAGATAAAACAGAAACTATAATGTTTATTATTTTTATAAAATATACAGTTTTGTTCTTCTCAGTAAATATATTTTTTGTAAATATATCAGTAAATATATATATCAGTAAATCAGTAAATATATATCAGTAAATATATTTTTATATTTTTTGTTTTGTCGCCTATACACAATATGTTAGAAGACTTAATAGTTTGATACTTAATCTCTAAACATACATACATACCATCATGCTGTTTTCATATTCCGGGTAGGAAAAAAGGGACTAACCTCCATACTATCCTATCTTGACATACACAATAATAATAAACACTTCCTTGCACCATGCGCAAGTGGCGAGTTTATTGCCGTATGGCAATTTCTTCCAACTAACCAGTGTTTCCAGCCCAGAGAAGCAATATTTGCGTGAGAAATGAATTTAAATATATTTCTCCTCTACTGGGTATCGAACCCAGGACGCCCGCACAGAAACCGAACGGCTTACCAACAGTGCCACGGCGGTCGGCATACATACCTACATGTTTTGTGTAGAAAACAAAATATCTTAAAAAAATTCAATAATTTCGATTTATTGGTTTATAGTTTGGTACTTACTTATTCTTCAACTATACAAGTATACATACTATCGCTATCGACAGTTGGATCTCATGTGTTACATGCAACTAGTGTGTATGAAAAATTCTCATATTTTTATAGTGTAAAAAATTATTTGGCTTAATAACCTTGTTTTTACTTTACAATTTCAAACATAAGTAAAAATTGGAAGAAATTGCCACTAGGCAATAAGCCCGCCAGTGTACTTATTATAATTTCAAGAAGATTTAATAAATAAATAATTTTTTTATATTTTGAATGTCTGTATATAGGTACCTACTTGTATATCAACTACTTATATGATAAAGAGCATTACAAAAATCAGCACGAAAAACTTCAGCCCTAGGCAGAAAAAAAATATTTTTGAATTCGCGACCAAGTGGGCTCACACCCAAGTGTCCGTCGCGACCAAATGGACTCGCAACCAAGTGGGCTCGCACCCAAGTGTCCGTCGCACCCAAGTGTCCCGCAGCCAAATGTCCGCCGCAGCCAAGTGTCTCGCAGCCAAGTGTCCCGCACCCAAGTGTCCCGCACCCAAGTGCCCGCAGCCAAGTGTCCTAGACCGATCTCAAACACATGAGAGACATCTATGGATAAACCTGGTAAGTTATATTCCAATAAATACCCTAACATAACCTCAGATGAACACTCTTACTTAAATCCCATAGATGTTACTCCAATCAAAATATTAATTATATTATAATATTTTACAGTTTCCCACTGTATCACTTTATTATTGTTAAGAAAACAAATGAAAGTGTCGCTCTTCGTGGCTCAGTTGGTTATATAACTTCGATTCCTGTTAGAGATACAGTTTTATTTTGTGTTTTCAGTCTGGATCTGTGAGATAATAAATATCGTAAGTCTCCAGAATGTGACAACTTGTTAGTAGGTGTGTGTTTAGTTAATATTAAATTTGACATTGTACCTTTTTTAATGCCCACCTCCAACCGCTCCGCATATGGGCACTGAAAACGGCCCCCTTCACAGAACGCTAGTAAAAATGACAAAGGAAGCATGGCTCGAAGGGTAGCTCAAGAAGCTCCTGTTGGCTCGTGGTCTCGGCACAATAGTGCGAAAAATAACAATCAACGTCGGTGAAAATAATATTCACAGACATGGATTGTCATGAGATTACTTCGAGCCTGTGACTGTAAAACTGGGCATCAGAGAGTTGACCAAGGACACTCTGGAATTTAATTTTTTTTATTCAGCTGATAGAAAGGCACTATAACCATGGCAAAACAATTTGAAGGCTGTAAAGTTCTTCTTCAAGAGCACTAAATCCGCATGCCCAATGGGACTTTGAAGATGCAAGCGAGGAGCTCCGATCTGTTGTAGGAAACATTTGGGAGGAAACATTCCCAGAGGATGTGCTCCGAAGTTTGGTCGGGGTGATGGCATAACTGACATGAGGACGAGTTTACAAGGCGGATTCAATGAAGGTAGCTACTAAAGCTGCCGTGTCCTGTGGATGAATTGGGACGTCCAGAAATATTCGGTCTTAGTTGGATTTAGTTTTAGTTTATTTGAAGACATCCACCGCTCTATCTCTTCGATGCACAGACAAATTTTGTCTTTTAGAAGGCATGACACACTCGGAGTTGAATAAAAGTACAGCTGCCAGTCATCGGCGTAGCAGTGTGCAAGTAGATTATGCGATTTAACTATGTTAAAAATGTCCTTTGTGTAAAGTGTGAATAGTAACGGGCCGAGCACAGAACCCTGGGGAACTCCTGTCGTCACTTTTTTAGGGAAAGACTGTTCTTTATTTATTATTATGGTTTGAGAACGGTTTTGTAAATAAGATTGCAGCCACGAGTGGGCTGTTCCGTGAATGCCATAGGATATATTCAGTCTGTTTAAGAGAAATTGATGGTCGACTGTGTCAAAAGCCGCGCTCATATCTAGAAATGAAAGAAGAACTAGTTTGCCTGTTTCTGTTGCAAGGATTATATCTGAAAGTAATCGAAGGAGACCCGTTTCTGTGGAGTGATACTTTCTGTATGCTGATTGGTGGGTAGCGAACATGTTTTGTGATTCAATGAAGTAGTTAATACGTGAAGCGACGATTTTCTCTAGTAGTTTCGACAAGAAAGATAGATTAGATACTGGTCTGTAGTTGTTCAAATCACAAGGGTCCAGAGATGGCTTTTTCAGTATGGGAGTGACTAAGGCCTTCTTGAAGAGGTTTGGTACTACGCCTGAATTCAAGGAGATGTTAAACATCATGGAGATAAAAGGAGACAGTTCGTGAGAACACTTTTTGAGGAGCCATGTCGGAATGGGGTCGAGAGAGCAGTTTTTGGCTATTGAGTTTTTGATTAGCTTTTGAATTTCATCTATATTAGTCTCATTGAAAATGTTGATTTGTGCTTTCGTGTTTTGTTCGTAATAAGGTGTATCAGGAGGGGTTGTGTTTTTGAGGATATTTTTTATTTTGTTGTTGAAAAAATCCGAGACGTCGTTGGGGACCAGGTCTGTGGTAGGCGGTTGTATTGACTGTCCTAGGACAGAATTGAGAGATCTCCACATGCGTTGGGGGTCGCCTCGTTCTGAGTCGATTTTTTCCGTCCAGTACGCGTTTTTTTTCCTATTTATTATGTCTCTGTAGTTTTTTTGTGCGTCTGTCCATTTATGTCTGTGAACTGTTTGTTTTTTAAAGGCTCTTTCCCGTTTCCTCATGAATATTTTTGCCTGTCGACACTCTTCGTCGAACCACTTGTCAGAAGTTCGTATTTGTCGCCTTGTCGTTTGCTCAGGAGCGTGTATATTTAAAAGTCTAGTCAGTGTATTGTCATAGCAAGCAATCATTTCTTCAATTGTGAGCGTTTTAAGTTGGTTTAGGTTACACAGAGGGGATCGTTGAAGTTCGGTTTTGAAGTTTTCTATATTAAAGTTTCTCCATGCTCGGGATTGTACTGTGTGGTATTTCGGTGGAGGTGGAGTGAAGTTAATTGTCGTGTGAATTAATCGGTGGTCTGATAGGCCGATGTCCGTTATTTGTGGGACTAACTCCCTGTTGTCAGCTCCAGTAATTAGCAGATCGAGTATTCCCCCAGCGTCATGCGTTGGTTGTTGTATGTATTGTGCAAGTCCAAAAGATGTTAAGATGTCATTAAATCTAATTATTATAGGGTTAGTTTGTTGCTCTAGGTGGACGTTAAAATCTCCCGTTATATACATGTTTTTTGTGTTAAATAATACAGTTTTTCCGAGAAGAAGAGATAGTTCATTAAAAAATAAGTCTGTCACAGGTTTTGATCCAGGTCTATATATGGTGATGATGATGAAGTAGGAGCTGCCGATAGATATTCGACAACCTAGACACTCGAAGGCCTGGTATTCTCCTATTGCGATTTTGGTGATTATTAATGTTGAAAGTTGTCATTATTAATGACGTTTTAAACGTCGAAGGACACTTGGGTTCATCGATACAAAATAGATAGGTACTTAATAATAGTAGGTTGTATACAGGGCCGGATAAACGTGTTTTTGCGCCCAGAGCAATATATTTCAAACCGCCCCCCCCCCCCTCCTTCCCAAATGTTTGGAATTTCAATATTATATTATGCAGTATAATTCAATATTATACAGTAAAAATCAATATATTAATATAAACCAAAGAACACAAATAAATTATAATTCTACCTATTCCTATTCATGTATGTACCGTATCCTGAGAAGTAGGCATTTTAAACTAAAACATTAGGTCTTACAATTTTTAAAGTATTGGATCATCACATAAACCGTTTTAAAGTAAAATATAATTTAAAAGTCCTTTTAACTATCTCAAGTATTATGTAAATAAACTAAACTTAATAACTAATGTTAACACTAAAAATATCATAAAAACTATTTTTAATTAAAAAAACTCAATATAACTATCAAATGCCAGTAAAAATTTAAAATTACACCAAACTTAAATTAAAAAAAAAAACAAATCGCGATTCTAATTAACACAAAACACTAAATAAGTTCTTGGTATAATAAATACCTACATAAATTAATATTAATAAAACGAGGTATGCCAATGAATTTTACACAAAACAGCACACGAAAACTCCCATTGATTTCGATATACTTTGCCGACTAGTATTCCATCTAGTTATAGGTATATATTAAAATCTATGGTCTTTACTAGACTCGTAAAAATATTGACACGTGTTAACACTTGACATCAGACAGAAGAGAGAGATAGAAACAATAATATATGAATAATTGAAAGAGTCAGGTGACGAGTCGGCGACCGAGATCAAGGAAATAAGTAAGTATGTCGCTAAAGTCGAAAGGGAAAACTTCACTGAAATTATCATAACATTTCTAAAGAACATTGTTTCCCTTTTTTAGAAAACCTTGCTATTGGTTGTATACAGGTTCCGGATATTTAAACGTCTTATGTAGTTTCATTAACAAGCAATAAGAGTTCTTAGTATAATGTATAATTAAAGTTACTATGGTGTGTAGCATCTGGAATGTTTTCAAACACGCCGCTATCATCTCATATGAAATTCATTATGAACCGCCCGGGCGATTTCAAGTAGGGGGGCGCTGGCTTCATTATGTAGATAATTTTTACACTTAAGCAAGTAAATTATTACCATGATTATGTGTGTGTGTGTGTATGTGTGTGAATCGACTGCCGAGCAGCATAAACGTGTTGTTAGTATTTGGTAGGTATATGTTTACGATTTACGAATAACACGGTAATAGACGGACAAGATATTAACACGGTAGAATTTTAACATACACACCATCACGCCGTGTCCCTTTCGGGGAAGGCAGAGAGAACCGAGTGCCATACCTGGGGAATTTTTGATTTATATAATTAACATTTTAGGATTTTAAGCGCCCTTTTTAGACAAGCGCCCTGACTTCTTGTTCCGGATTGTTCTATGATTTATCCGGCCCTGGTTGTATATACTTAAAGAACATACATATCGAAGAAAGAATAAATAATTGATAATACATAATTTATAGTGATGAAGGGTTTCAATCAAAGAACTATGTATTTACATGATGAAATCTGGTTTATTCGCAATAAATGAATTTGCAATATAAATAATAATTAATTTGAGATGTCATGGGTCGAAACTAATAGATAAAGATTAAAAGCGACTCTACTTTATTGAACTATCTACACATGAATAAAGATCTGAAGGTTTATATCAACATGCAGCGGGCTGTGGTTCGTTGATCTTCGTAAATCGAGAATCCCGGGCCATACATGTTGCAGCCCACAAGGCGCTGCAACAATACTAGTTGATAATCTGCAATCAAAAAATAGCCTTAAAAATTGCGATTTTATGATTCCCCCCTCGGGTAAGTGAGGGGTAAAAATCATGTAGAGAAGATTCTTGTTCCGACTTAAAGATACCTATTGTATACTTTTCAGTATTTTGATATTGTATATTTTGGTATGGCTAAGTGTAGATAATGCTATGATCCAATTTATGATAAACGAGCTGATTGTTTTGTCAAGTAAATAGGTAACGCCTTATAATGGAACCCATTGTGTTAACTTTAAAACCGCGACTGAACAAACCAAAAGACCGTCGCGTGTATAAATCTTATTTAACTACCCCAAGATAGCGGAAAAGTGAGCTCTAGTGGTGTCAGGGGATGAAAATGTAACGGCGGAAGGGACAAGGAAGTGTGTCAGAGAAAATAACCGCAAACTTTTTGTCCTCCTAAGCGTCTCATATGTGGTCTTTTATCGTTCACAATCTGGCGTCTTACCCTTATGAGATTCACGTAATGTAATTTGCTCCCTAGTGTCTAGACGCGTTATGCGCATGCGACCGACCCCCTATCAAAATCACCCTGTTTTGACTCGACGAAATTCACTTTATCAAGCAGTCCTCTTGCATTGGTCGCGCCGAGAGCCTGCCGTCTCTTTGTCTCATAAACAGTACGATATTAAAACTTCTGTTAATCTCAAAAGACTTTACAAAACTTTGTGCTGATGAAATTAGTCGCGAATTTCGAGCGAAATTGGTTTATCGATAATACGAAACGACTTAATGCGGTGTGACGCAAATAGTCAGAGAAATATTTTAAAAACTTTGTTAAATGTTTAAATAAAAATAAAACAGTCAAATAGTGGCCAACAGTTATTTTGTTCATTCAAAATAAGTTTTTTCTATATAGATAGTTTGATAACGATTGTTCATACACTTACAAAATAACAATAAATCGTCTCTTCTTTGTTTAAAAAAAAAAAATATTTGTTTCGAAGTCGATTCCATAGGAGGCCTTCAAGTTTCCCGAAGTAGACAATTATTTTTTGGTTTCTTCGCCAGTGATTCTGAGGGCCGATTGTTGTCAGAAAGTTTCAAGGCACAGAGCATTCCAGTATATTCCTGTTGGCTTTAGGTGAGTGAAAAATATAAATGTTAATAATGATTTATTTCATATTAATATTTGAATACTCTTGCGAGTCATTAACAATATATATTTTACTATAACTACTATGAATTAGAGCATAATAATGATTTAATTTTTTTTTGTTCCAATGCAAACCTTTCCCTATGACATAGTTATAATAGAATTATTCTTTGTTAAATTTAAATTATGATGTAGGTACTAAGTACATATAGTTTCTATTATTAAATTTTTAATCATGCGTCGTTGTTCGGCATGTGGGTCGTGGGTGGCAGCAAACAGCTCATGACAGATCCAAATGGAAAAGTTTATAAGAAGTCTTTATCCAGCAGTGGATCGAAAATGGCTTAGATGAAGAAGAAGGATTGAAACACGCACCCAATAACAATTTGCCACGCTCTGGAGACTTGTGATTTTAATCGCCTCACAGATCCAGACTAAGAACTATTAAAAACTGTTTCTCAGGCGGGAATCGTACCCGGGACCAGAACAGGAGTCAAATCCTAACCAAAAGGTCCAAAATGAGCCACGATATTTAATTGGCTTACTATTCTTAAAGCTGTACTTAAAACCTAAAAAAGAAAAAGACATTTTTTGGTTTAATTATACAAGGTATCTATCTACGTACTCAAGGTAAGTTTCCTGGAAATGAAAAATTGTTCGCAAAAACATTATAAGTGGGATCATTTCATTAAACGTAAAATCATTTTCTTTGTAAGGTATTTCAATAAAATAAAATATGTAGGTATGTAAGCATGGCTAATATAATTATTTTTAAATAAAAAAAAATACATAAATTCATGTTTGTTTTTTTTTTTGACATAAAATAGCAATTAAACCTCCTGTTTATGAACATATTTGTATAATAATGCTGCACGAAAAAAAACAAGGAAGGTTATTTGTTTAATGAAAATCGTCAGGATGAAAAAAATACGCAATAATTCGCATTCTTTTCGGAAATGTAAAAAATCTGTTTGTTCTTCTTGCTAAACTGGAAAATTTATGTAATAAAATGAAGTCTTTGGTTTTGTTAATATTTATTTTTTTACTTTATACATAATCCTCTTCTTTGATTGTACTCATCAATTTAATATTAAATGTTTATCAACCATTTTTGAATTATTAATTAGCTATAAACCACTTGTTTTAAGTGGTTAACAAGTGGTTTATAGCTAATTAATAATTCAAAAATGGTTTATATTAACTACCACAAAATATCCGCCGAATCATTAAATGATATTAAATGTTTATATTTAATAAGAAGTCATGTTTAATGTAGCTCAACTAACTTATACTTTACCATTTCTCATTTTTAAAGGCATCCTGTAACATTTGATTTACATATTTTTTTGTCTTCGTTTCGTTGTCTTTATAGTTGGCACTTTGATTACTATTCGTCTACAGACTTCAACAGAGAATAATGTAAAATAATTCAAAGTAGGTACTAATACTAGTTGCATGTAACACATGAGATCCAACTGTCGACAGCGATAGTATGTATAGTTGAAGAATAAGTACCAAACCCATAAATACAAATTATTTATTATTTTATGATATTTAGTTTTCTATACAACACATGTACCTAGGTAGTCAAGATAGGATAGTATGGAGGTCAGTCTTTTTTTCCTACCCGGAATATGAAAACAGCATGATGGTATATGTATATTGTATGATTAGAGATGAAGTATCAAACTATTAAGTCTTCTTTGATATTGTGTATAGGTGACTACCATACAAATTGTATGAAGCGATGTCGTCACTAAATTCAATTTTTATAAAAATTGTTAAAAAAAATTTGAGATGTACTGCTACAATGTTAATATTTTTTATATAAAATTAAATTATCTAGTTGGGGTGTTTCGGCTTTTTTCGATATTTTAAAAATAAATGGAAATATAGGCAGTTAAACTCATAAATTTATCATAAAAAAAATACTTTTCTTAATAAAAAATGTTTGAGAAACCCTGGAATTTTTTTGAAAAAACTAATTTGAGATTTTGTATTTGTCTATGTTTATACCAATTTTCAGCGTTCTAGCTTTTATGGTTTCTGAGATATAGGGAAAAATAAAATAAAAATTCAAAAGTTGATAACCCCTGACTGAAACAAAAATTCAAAATTCCGAGTATAAAAGTTTTGTAGGCCTGTAACTGTTTATATATTCTGAAATTTTAGGCTCTGTAAATTGAGCGGATCAAAAGTTATAAGGGGGGGACGGACACACAGACACACACACACACAGACACACGAAATGTTCTACTCCGAATTCTGAGTAAATCCGTGTATGGAACATATATGCTGCGAAGCCTCTAAGTTGGTGTTTTTTGACTTCAAAGTTGGAAAAGCCGTGAAAAAAGTAGACCTCTCCATACAATTCTCGCGTATTCTGGCTTGATACATTGTCGATATGTTAAGAGAACAAAGTTCTCCTGAACAAATCGACAGTTGGATTATCCGCAAATGTCTGTCGTCAAATAGTAATGTACCTATGTTCAATGTTCACACCAAACGCTCATGTCAGAAAAGAAAAAAAAGGTAACTATTTATTGCCGTTTCTTTGTATTGAATTGTTGCGAGTATGAGTATGATGTACTAAAATAATGGAAAAGTAGCGTCTTCATTCATACCATCACGGTATAACTCACAATGTGGGATAACCGGCAGCATAGAGGTGCACTGAAAAAAATATTATGACAACCGAACTGGCTACCTGCGTTTTAGCCAAACTTTTGTTGTCAGTAACTAGTTGCATGTAATACATGAGATCCAAATGTCGATGGCGAATGTATGCATAATTAAAGAATACGTAGCACACTACGAGTAAACACAAATTTGTAAATATTTCAAGGTATTTTGTTTTCTAAACAAAACATGCAGGACATGTAGGTAGGTATAATATGTCAGTCTGTTTTTCCTACCCTGAATATAAAAACAGCATGATGTATGTTTGTAGATTAAGTAGGTATCAAACTATTGAGTGAGATATTGTGTAGTGTCGTCACTAAATTAAGTTTTTATCAAAATTGTTAAATCTAGTTTAGGTTTTTCTACTTTTTTCGATATTTAAAAAAAAATTGGAAATATGGGCAGTTAAACACATAAATTTATCATAAAAAATGTTTGAGAACATGTGTAATTTTTTTTAAACCACCGATTTGAGATTTTGTATTCGTCTATATTAATACTAATTTTCAGGGTTCTAGCTAAGGTAAATGGTTTTTGAGATATATGGAAAAATAAAGAAATAATTCAAAATTTGATAACCCCTGACTGAAAATTCAAAATTGTGACGGACGGACGGACGGGGGGGGTACACACACACACATAGACACACAAAATGTTCTACTTCAAATTCTGAATTCATCCATAGGTAAACATACTTGTTACTATTAACAAAAAAAAAATCAGTATGTGTGGAACACAAGAACGCTACATACACATATCCCCACACACCGATATAGTCTCACCTAAAATAGCACAACGTCTATATGATGTGTGGTGAAACTGAGATGCCATTTTGCTTGTAACGTATTTTTACGATTACTCTACTATTGAAAATGATGACAATATTAAACATTGGAAGCACTATTCTATTCGGTGTCTCATAGGAAAAATAAGCGTCCAAAGCAGAAATGGCAGACAAAGGATAATAATTTATTTTCGTCATACTATAAAATTTCAAAATTAAAGTAACCTTGATGCCGACAGCAAAAATTGTCCACAAGAAGGCACCTTTAAATATTTGACGTAGAGTAAGAAGAAGGAGCAGAAAAGAGGATGGAATAATATTACAAAAAGGATCTCTCACTCGAGAACACTTGAAGTTTTCAAATAATAATAATTTAGAACTCCTTGTTAAGTTTATTAAATAAAATACTCCCAAACTGATTGTCGTTATTGGTATAATAATTTTCAAAGAAAATTTAACTAGTCAAGGTTTTACGGCCTCGAAATAAATAATATTTTTTTCAAAAAACTTCGATTGCTGAAATATTCGATATTTACCAATCTAAATATTATATTGCGTGAAAATATGGATGTGTTGCAAATATTTTCACGTTTGTCAAAATAGTTCCAAGGAATGAGCATATACGCCGTATTCGGCGTACTCCATACATATAAACACATCACGTCGAAACTCATATTGTGCATTCAATACTAATATATTGGCCGGAGCTTTCTCATAAAGTTACTGAATTAGACGTATTTTGAATTATTATGAAAAAGATACATAATTATTCATAAAACGTCTGATTCAGTAACTTTTTAAGAACGATCCGGCCAAAATAGGTACGTTCCTATTCCATTTAGTCCAAGTCGTTTTTTTATAACGCTGAAATAAGACCGTAAATGTAAAATCTACAATTTCAGAACGTTCCTAATTTAGTTACAATAGTTACTGAATACGGGTTATTTTTCATATATATTGAACTTTTAAAAAATACATTGATAAGTGAACTCAATAAGAAGGCATAATTGGTGAACGTTGCGCAAGCGCATAAAGTGATCACGTAAACCAGCCGATAACAGGTCGTTAGCCCTGTAGGTGCCTTGAGTTCCTGCCCCCCTAGACAACATGTCATTAAAGCTAAGCGTTATATCGCTAAGCGATACAAATGTATGAAATTGGTGGCTGTCACGTGATGTCATAGCCACCAATTCCATACATTTACTATCGCTTAGCGATATAACGCTTAGCTTAAATGGCATGTTGTCTAGGGGGGCTGGTTCTTCTATTTTTTGCATTTGGTTCTCTCACGAATATTTTTCTCGAAGACCTGTACGAGTTAAACGAGTCTAATAAAATGAAAAGACTCTGTAGTACATAATGGACAAAAATTGGGTCATCTGCACGATACGATGAATGAAAATGAGATATTCCCCTTCTGCTGTGTCACCAAACCCCATAGCCTTGATTACACACAATTTTCCTTTTATCTACACCTTCTCTCATCCTACAAAATCCCACAAAACCCACGACACTCATTTTCATAATATTATGAACATTCATTCCAAATACCTGATATCATTTATGTATTTGTTTGAAATGGGATCCTTGTAAATATAATTGATATATTATTATTTTAAGAATTTACGTATAATAATGCAAATGCAAAAAGGCGGGTTGTTTCACCAAAAGGCATTATCTTCCAACCAATCTTCAATAGTAAATTCGATACTATAAAACAATAAAAATACTGTCCATAGCAACGAGGAAAGGAAAGAACAAATAGAAGGACGAAAAATGAACCTTCTTCTTCTTCTTCAACCTTCCAGTCCTCCAGTAATGGACATGGGCCACCCCCTATGACCCCTTGGGCAAACCGCATCCATCCGCCTCCAGCTACTCGTCTTATGTCATCAGACCACCTTGTTTAAAGCCTCCCAACACTTCTTCAACGACTTTCTTTCGAAAATGGAATATTCAGGAATCATTTTTGATTTTTTTTAAATATGTCCTTGTAACAAGTATTTGTGCATCCTCATGCATTCCCTTAACTCATCATTCATGCTTGACCTATAGTTGAACAAAATCGGTCGTGACAGGATTCGAACTAGCCAACACTGGATTACAAACCCAGGGCGCTAACCGCTCTGCCACCATTTGATAGATGTATTTTTTCAATGTGTTTTTTTTTAGACGGATTGAGATGAATATTGTCTAGAAAGCGACTGATTCTGGAAGGTATTCAGAAAAACTGATAATATTATCGAAAACTAGGGTGATAATCTGGCTCTTGGGTCAAGGGTCTCGAGTTCAATTCCAGGTGAAGACACAGTTTTTAATTGTGTTTTTAGTCTGGATCTGTGAGACTCCACGGGTAACCGTAAATTGGCTTCTTTATATTATGGGCGTATTTGATTAAAATTTTCCATAGTTCCTACATTCAATATGTCAGTTAAACAAAATATTATATTATAAGGACATTCTCTCTTAGGTCTATAAATTTGTTTTTTGTAGTTTGTTCATTCTTATTACGTATCTGAATCATCTTAATCAATACATTTTTCGCAATTTAATAAATATCGCTACGAAAAAATAGCGTTCCGGCCAAAATATCAGGCCCCTGAGTCAAATCGAAAACGCTTAACGATATCGCTAAACGCTATTTTTTGTATAGGATTTGACGTTTGTTGTTTGTTATTGTAGAAAAAAATTCTACAACAAACGTCAAATCCCATACAAAGAAAATTGCGCTTGGCGATATCGTTCAACGTTTTCAACTTGGCTCAGGCCCCTTATCTGTTGTTCTCACATCACTGGACCCTCAATCATCGTAGACATGTTTATATTTTTTTCGGGGTATGAATTTTGTAAATTTGTTATATTTTACAACTCTCTTTTGCCATATAAATGTAATTGGCAAAATAAATTGAAATATTTTTTTGTTGATTTAAATAATTACATGCCTCGTGCACTTATGAACATACCTTACCACATTAAATAATGGATTTTTCATTTTCGTTCTCCTTCTGAGTCGGTACATAATTTGTATATTATTGTTCGTTCATGCATTAGTTTTTCTCATTTTCGTTATCTGCCAGTTCAGATATTATACAACATCAACTCTTTTCGATCTACACCAACTATCTTTATAGGAAGAGTTATGACTTTGTAACAATTAAAGATATATTTTATGTTATTTACACAGTAATCAGGTGGAAAGTATTTTAAACATAAACTAAATTATTAAATTTTACTATTTATTTATTTTTTTTATTTTATACACATATATAATTGACAAATAATATTCTTAACTGCAATGCCCCAATAGGTAAAAAACCTGTGCCGGGGCTAAAGCATTTTGAAATAATAATACTTTTTACAGTGAATGCCAACAAACAAAACATACACAAAAATAGTATTCTAAATGTAAATAGTATACAACAACAAAATTATAAATAACAAAAAAAAAAACATACAGAAAAAAGTGCATTACAAATTGAAAAATAAAAAAAAAAAGAATCAACGAATGCCTATTCAAAAGTAGAAACATAACACAAAAATCAAACTGAAGGACAGTTTAGAACAATACGGGTATGAAAAAAAAAACACAAAAGAAAACACGTTAGTCCGCAAACGCCATAAAATCCCTGAGTTCTTTACATCATCTATTTAAAAAGATTGAGAATGAAAGAGACTGTCATACTTTACAAGATAACTTAAATGCATTAAATATAATATATGGTGTGGGAAGAATAAACTTTATCTTAATATAGAGAAATGACAAACTATTACCTTTCATAGAGTAAAGAATTCGGTTGTATACAAATATTGCCTGGAGAATACAGAGTTGGAGCGTGTCAAGACTATAAGAGATCTTGGTATCACCTTTGTATACAAATATTGCCTGGAGAATACAGAGTTGGAGCGTGTCAAGACTATAAGAGATCTTGGTATCACCTTTGTATACAAATATTGCCTGGAGAATACAGAGTTGGAGCGTGTCAAGACTATAAGAGATCTTGGTATCACCTTTGTATACAAATATTGCCTGGAGAATACAGAGTTGGAGCGTGTCAAGACTATAAGAGATCTTGGTATCACCTTTGATGAACAAATGAGCTTTGTACCTCATATAGATAATATTACAAATAAGTTCAGCACAAATTCTTACGATTTTTGAATTATAAGCTGAAAATTCCTGCACAGGATTTAAATTATGATTCACTACTAGACTATCTCCAACTTCATGACCTCTCTGATAGAAGGATTGTGTCTGATCTCTTGCTTCTCTATAAAATAATTAATAATAACTTTAGCTCCTCTTACCTTGTTAGTCGGATAAATTACCATGTTCCAACAAGAAATACCCGCCAAATTATAACTTTTGTATGTAAGACATCCAACACTAATTATTTATACAACACTCCATTGAATAGAATCCATCGATTGGGCAATGACTTTGGTTATCTGACTGACCCTTTCTTCAATTCTTTTAATGAATATAAATTTACTTTATTAAAACATTTTCAAAAACATACCCCCAAATGATTGTGTAGTCAGTTGTTTTCATTTTTATATATTTTTACATTTTTACATATTTATAAATTTTTACATTTTTGTATATTTTTTTTTTACATTTTTATATATTTTATATTTTATATATTTTTTGTACATTTGATTTTTATTTTATTTAATTTAATAATGTAATATATAGTCACATCTGGCAGCATTCTCTGATTCAGTGTGGCTAAGTATGTAGGTAGTTATTCACACCATTCATTTTTATATTATTCAGTCAGTAATATTCTTATGTTCATGCTATGTAGTATTTTTTATTTGAGTTTTTTTTTTGTTTATTTATTCTTTGGTTTTTAATGTATGTACTTTGTTGTTTGATTTACCTTTCTTATATGTTTTTATTTTTCTTTATATATCCTCTGCTACCGTTGTTATGTCTAGATGTTTATAAATTGTATTTCTTTTGTTTATGCTGTGTCATGTAATATTTAATTTTGTAAAGGGCTTTGAGCCGTGAATCAATAAATAAATTAATTAATAAATAAATTAATAAATAAATAAATAAATAAATAAATAAATAAATAAATAAATAAATAAATAAATAAATAAATAAATAAATAAATAAATAAATAAATAAATAAATAAATAAATAAATAAATAAATAAATAAATAAATAAATAAATAAATAAATAAATAAATAAATAAATAAATAAATAAATAAATAAATAAATAAATAAATAAATAAATAAATAAATAAATAAATAAATAAATAAATAAATAAATAAATAAATAAATAAATAAAGTTACGCAGTGCTTTCATTGCCTCAGAGTGGGACACACGGCAACAAACTGTTTAAGTAGAGCTAAACCTCCTATATGCACCCACTGTGCAGGCGAACATAAAAGCGACGCGTGCGTGGACATTAGTAAAAAGCCGCCTACTTGCTCAAACTGTCAGAGAGAAAATGAAAAATACAGAAAAAATTATAATACCCAACATAGTGCAATGGACAAGAAGAAATGTGAGTACTATAACCAAATGTACGCGTTAGCATTACAAAAAATTGAATTCTGACTAACTGGCGAAAATATCAAAATATTTATAATGGATGCTCCGCCACTGCTTTGCTGGACGCGAAACTGTGTTGGTATGTTTATTGTATGTATTAAGACAGTAGTAGTGCATTTTTACGAGCGCGTAATGAAGCGATGCTATTGTGGATCCGCTGATATGGTAACGAATTGTTGCATTGATAAAAAATGTACCTTTTTCCTATTCCTCACGATAGTTATCAAAAGGAATATAAAAGGTACATATATAAGAACAATGATTAATATGTATAGTGATATAAACCAATATAGTTTACTGATAATCACACGTAAACCTCAGAAAGACTATAGCAGTGAGCAAGTGTTCACTCTACTTAAATGTCATGTATATTATTTTTTTATATTATGCTATTTGTGTATATCCCTTAGTTCAAATCGAACATGCTCATTGCTGTGTCTCGTAACTACGAACACTGTACGTAAGTACCGTAACAACTATTCGTGCGAACAGATTGTTCGACAGCGATACTTATTTCTTGTTGTGTTGTGTCTATTAAATGCTAAAAATATAACCAAACATGGGTGAAGAATTAATAAATAATATTGACGACTTTTATAATATTGAACAAATAACATGCAACACAATAGACGAATGTAATGCTCAGATAATAAACAACGACAACTTCTCAATTTTTCATACCAATATCAGAAGTTTAAATAAAAATTTTGATGAGTTTCTAACAGCAATAAACAATTTCAAAATTAAACCGCTATGTGTAGTATTAACGGAAACACATAATAATCAAAACGCGAATTTCTCCATACCTGGTTATCAGTGTATTTCGACAAATCATTTCATCAACAAAAATTCAGGAATAATTATCTTCGTCGCAAATGCTTGTGAAATAATCTCTATCGAAGAAATACAAATTGAATTTGTTAATTGTCTGACAGTCAAACTATCATTTAACAAGATGCTTATTCAAACGGTAGCAATATACAGGACACATCTATCCAATCCAAATATTTTCGTAAATAAATTGCAGGATATTTTGGAAAAATTTAAAAATGTATTTACCATTATGGTTGGCGACATAAACATTAATATTTCAGAAAATAATAAAAATATAATTAAAGATGAATACCTAAATGTAATGGCGGGGCTAAATTATAAATCATGTATAAATGATTACACAAGAGAGTGTTCAGGGCAGCGTCCTTCATGTATTGATCATGTATGGGTAAATACTAATGATATTCACAATATAAAATCTTTATTATGGAAAAGTTCTATTACGGACCATTACTCGACAATACTATACTACAAAATGAAAACCTGTACCGGCTTCTCAAATAACAAACCAAATATCCTAAGATGTTTTAATATGGAACAACTGAAAAATGACTTAAAGAATGAATCCTGGGATTCTGTAATATCTGAAAATGATACTGATAGAGCCTCAAATACTTTGGAAAATATCATTAAAAACTACGTGGACCGAAATACGTCTACAAAAACCTCAAAAGCCAATTCGAAACTGAAACCAGTTAAACCATGGATTACCCTAGGATTAATTAAATCTATCAGATTGAAGGAAAAGCTATTCTTAAAAACAAAAAAAAACCCTGAAAATACTCAAGATTTATATTATTACAAAAAATATAAAAATAGGCTGACAAATATCATTCGACAATCCAAAGAAATGTACTATATTAAACAAATTGAATTATGTGAGCACAACCTCAAAGCTAAGTGGAAGACTATAAATGAAATAATTGGTAAATCGAAGAAAAAAAAAAGATGAAATACAAAAAATTCGATATCTACAGGATATTATTAATGCAAAAACTGAATCTAAAAAATGTGCCAACTTATTTAATAACTTCTTTGTAAATGTAGGTAATAAACTAGCAAGCAAAATACAAAATGATACCACAGTAACAAATTATTCGTATAATACCTCCTGCTCAATGGTATTAAATGGAACTTCAAATTTTAGCCCTGTTACAAAAACTGATGTTGAAAATATTATAATGACATTAAGAGGAGGCTCCGCACCGGGATATGATGGGATTACCGTCACAATCCTGAAGCAGATGAAGAACTACCTGAGCACTCCCATAAAACACATAATCAACTTGAGTTTTAAGACAGGAATATTCCCATCAAATTATAAAAAAACCATAGTATCACCTATATTTAAAAACGGCAACACCGAGGAAATGACTAATTACCGACCAATTTCACTAATATCAAATATAGCCAAAATAATTGAAAAAATCGTTAAAAATCAACTTACGCGTTACCTTGAAGAAAATAATATACTAAACTCTAATCAGTTTGGTTTTAGAAGTGGAATGAGTACCCAAGATGCTATTGCAAAATTAACATCTGAGGTTATAACAGCAATGGATTCTAATAAAAAATGTATCGGAATATTTATTGATCTACGCAAGGCATTTGACAGCATTTCACATGACATACTGTTAGAAAAATTACCGCAAATTGGGATAAAAGGAACAATTCTGAATTGGTTGAAATCATATATATCAAATAGGAAACAGTATGTGAAAATAAATAATGTTCTAAGTGATCCAGAGATACTCACTTTCGGGATTCCACAAGGAACTGTACTTGGACCATTACTTTTTATAATATATTTAAATATGATTTTCCAATTGAAAATCTCGAGTAAAATTTATTCATATGCTGACGACACGGCTATAATTGTAAGTGGTGACACCTGGGAAATTGTGACCAAACAAGCAAATAGTGATATAAATGTAATTAAAAATTGGTTTGATAAAAATGTTTTATCTTTAAATTCGGAAAAAACAATATGTGTACTGTTCGCAATAAACTCTTCCTCTATTCCACCTCATATTGATATCAGAATCCATAGTAACATATGCAAACAAAATCAGAATGAACAATGTTTAAGTGTAGATTGTAGTATTTTACAGATAAATAAATCAGTGAAATATTTAGGAATTACAATAGACCAAGAATTAAAGTGGAAAGAACATTTGAACCAACTTGTAAAAAGAGTAAGAAAACTGATTTATATATTTGTGCGACTTCGTAATATACTGCAAGTAAAAATAATAAAGACAGTGTACTATGGTCTTGTACAATCTCTTTTACAATATGGTATTATTGGTTGGGGTGGAACATATAAGACTAACTTAAAATCACTAAAAATAACACAAAAATTAATAATTAAGGTCATTCTCAAAAAACCTAGAAATTTTCCTACAAAACAATTATTTGATATATTCCAAGTACCTGATTTAGATAATTTATATAAAAATATTGCTTTACAACAAATACATAAAGATACCTTTGGAAAGCGGGCTGAAAATCTAGTGAGTACACAGAGACGGCATCTCATAGGAAATATGATGATACCGAAATGTAATAAGACGCATGCCCAACATCACTATAAATACCTGGGTATACAATATTTTAATAAACTACCTGCCATTATTAAAAAAACACAAAAATTTTATGACTTTAAAAGAAAAATCAAATCTTTAAAATAACAATAAATTTTTATCTATTCCTTTTTCATATTCACTATGTGTATATGTATGTGTGTGTATGTATGTATGTGTATGTGTGTGTATACGTGTGTATGTTTGTATGTGTATGTAGATGTGTGTATGTATGTATATGTATGTATGTGTGTGTAGGTGTATGTGTGTATGTATGTATGTATGTGTGTGTATATGTATATATGTGTATGTGTATGTGTGTATGTATGTATATGTATGTGTGTATGTGTATGTGTGTATGTACATGTATATGTATGTATGTGTATATATGTATATGTGTATATATGTATATGTGTGTATATGTATGTATGTGTATATGTATGTGTGAACATGTGTGTATAAGTATGCGTATATTATATGTGTGTATGTTGTATATGTGTATGTATGTATGTGTATATGTGTATTTGTATATGTGTATTTGTATATGTGAATTTTCATTTTTTTCTCCTTTTTGGATAAATTATGGTTTTTATTCTATATTCACTAAAAAAAACAAAAATAAACTTTAATCATCTGTATGTATTAGCTGTAAGTTGAACTTGATTTACAATTTATTAAATGATTCTATTATTATAATTAAAATGTATGTAATATGTTAAATGTAGATATGTTATTTGCTCCTGTCCCAAGCACAAGTTTTTAACTTTTTTGGGACAGTACCTATTGAAAAAAAAAATTGTATTAATTTAAATATTTGTACTATGTGTATGTTCATATTATGATACTCAATAAAAAAAAAAAAAAAAAAAAAAAATAAATAAATAAATAAATAAATAGATAAATAAATAAATAAATAAATAAATAAATAAACATCATATATGTGGAAAATACTCGTTATAAAGAATGCGTTATATGTATAACAAAAAAAACATCAGCAACGAGGTTCAACACCCATTCTGAATGTACCGCCTTTTTAGGTGTGTAGGGATGGATATATTTTATTTATTAATTTATTTTTTATAATTATAAAAAAATTAATATGTCTTAAATAAGTATATATAAATCATTTTTACGTTCCCTAAAATAAGCAAATAAATGCTTGTGCTTAGGTGAACGAAATCGGTCGAGGCAGGATTCGAACTCGCGACTACTGGATTACTAGCCCAGCGCGCTTACTGCTCTGCCACCGACCCATCTAAATATTTATTTATTATTAATACACAAAACAAATATATTAACATATATAAACTGACTTATAACGCCCCACTATGCAAAATCCTGTTCTGGGAATGTTATTTTACACAGTTGAGTATCTTTATTCTGTTCTAATTTTCATATTTTCACATGTTATAAAATTAGAGTAAACAAGAGTAAAAAAAATATGTAATATGAATGATACAAATATACATAAATAGTCAAATGTACAAAATATTGAAAAAGAAAATAAAAATTATATTGACAGAAACAAAAAAATTGAATATAAATATGACATGTGCCTGGTCAGAGGTCACGGTCGGATAACCACCTGAGCATAGTACCTACCTGATATCTTCATCCAGTTTATCAGTGCAGCCTTGGAGGATCTAGTTGTAGGCAATTCTTTAATACTACTATCCAACTGGTTAAAGATATGTGGAGCTGTGAAGCAAACATGTCTGCCCAAACAAGGTTTTCATGATAGGAAGAAAGTAACTGACACGATTTGATTGTCTTGTAGTTCTCGTTTGTTGCGTTCTACTAAAGTTATGAAATTATATTTCTTTATGAAATTGAAGAAATGCTGTCTTCATATACAATTGCCTAAGGCAGGAGTCGGCAGTCTGCGGCTCGCGAGCCACATGCGGCTCTTAAGATGTGAAGCTGCGGCTCTATAGTTCCATACGCAAATATTATTTATTTAGAAAAGCGTTGTTATAATTCGCGTATATTTTTGAAAAAGGGTGTTATTTTTGTATAAAGCGATCGAAAAGTGGTGTTATTATTCGAGTTATTTGTTGGAAAAGGGGTGTAATTTTTTATATAAAAGAGGAGTTATTATTCACGTTATATTTTAGAAAAGGGGTGTTATTAATGTAAAACCGATGTTTTTATTCGCGTTACTTTTTGGAAAAGGCGTATTATTTTTGTAAAAAAACAGTGCTTTTATTCGAAATATATTTTGTAAAAGGGTTTTTTTTTGTAAAAAACGGTATTAGTATTCGCGTTATTTTTTTTTTGAAAAATGGGTGTTTACTTGTAGAAAAGCGGTGTTATTATTCGCATCATTTTTTGAAAAAGGGTATTATTTATGAAGAAAGGTGCTGTTAATATTTTTTGAAAAGGGGTGTAATTTTTGTTGTAAAGCGGTGTTGTTATTCGCATTATTTTTCTTGAAAGAAGGGTGTTTATTTGTAGAAAAGCGGTGTTATTATTCGCGTTATTTTTTTGGAAAAGATGATTTTTTTGTAGAAAACAGTGTTATTAGTTTTTGGAAAAGGGGAGTTATTTTAATAGAATATTTTTTGGAAAAGTGGTATTGTGTTTGTAGAAAAGCGTTGTTATTATTCGCGTATTTTTTGGAAAAGGAATATTATTTTTGTAGAAAAGCGACGCAATAATTCGCGTTACTTTTTTGGAAAACGGGTATTTTTTTTGTAGAAAAAAATTATATTATTCGCCCTATTTTGTAAAAAAGGTGTATTATTTTTATAGAAAAGCAATGTTATTAGTAGCGTAATTTTTTTGGAAAAGGAGTATTATTTTTGTAGAAAAGTGGTTTTATTATTCGCCTTATTTTTTAAAAAAGGGGTATTATATTTGTAGGAAAACGTTGTTTTTATTTGCGTTATTTTTTTGGATAAGGAGTATATTTTTTGTACATAAGTGATGTTATTAATTTCGTTATTGTTTGGAAAATGGGTATTATTTTTTGTAGAAATCAGTGTTAATATTCGAAATATTTTTTTTGGAAAAGGGGGTAGTATTTTTGTTGAAAAGTGGTGTTATCAATCAATTATTTTGTTTTTGTCTTACTGTTTAGGTTTAAGTTTTATTTTTTTAGCCAAGTGTAAACCTTATTGCTTTTTTTATTTTATCTATTATTATCATCAATATGTGTTTTTATCTATGTATGTAAAAGGCATTTTATGCCGTTTATAAATAAATAAATAAAGTTTTTTTTTTGGATAATTGGTGTTATTTTTGTAGAAAAGTGATGTTATTTTCGCGTTATTTATTTGAAAAATGGGTATTATTTTTGTAGAAAAACGGTGTTAGTATTCGCGTTATGTTTTTTTTTGAAAAGGGTTTTATTTTTAGAAAAGCGGTGATATTATGCGCGTTATTTTTTAGAAAATAGGGTATTATTTTTGTAGAAAGGTGCTGTTGATATTCGCGTTATTTTTTAGAAAAGGGATGTTATTTTTGTATTAAAGAGGTGTTATGATTCGCGTAAGTTTTTGAAAAGGAGTGTAATTTTTGTGGTAAAGCGGTGTTGTTATTCGCGTTTTTTTTTTTTTTTGAAAAAGGGATGTTTATTTGTAGAAAAACGATCTTTTAATTCGCCTTACTTCTTTGGAAAAGGGTTATTTTTTTTGTAGAAAACAGTGTTATTATTCGAGATAGTTTTTGGAAATGGGTGTTATTTTAGTAGAAATGTGGTGTTATTATTCGCGTATTTTTTGGAAAAGGAATATTATTTTTGTAGAAAAGCGACGTAATAATTCGCGTTACTTTTTTTTTATTTGCCCTTTTTTGTGAAAAAGGGATATTATTTTTATAGAAAAGCAAAATCATTAGTAGCGTAATTTTTTTGGAAAAGGAGTATTATTTTTTTAGAAAAGTGGTTTATTATTCGCCTTATTTTTTAAAAAAGGGGTATAATATTTGTAGAAAAACATGGTTTTTAATTACGTTATTCTTTTGGATAAGGAGTATATTTTTTGTTCAAAAGTGATGTTTATAATTGCGTTTTTGTTTGGAAACGGGGCATTTTTTTTGTAGAAATCAGTGTTATTATTCGAAATATTCTTTTGGAAAAGGGGTAGTATTTTTGTTGAAAAGTGGTGTTATCAATCAATTTATGTTTTTCGAAAATTGGTGTTATTTTTGTAGAAAAGTGATGTTTCGCGTCATTTTGTTTGGAAAATGGGTTTTATTTTAGTGAAAAAACGGTGTTATTTTGTCTTTTTTTTTTGGAAAAGTTGTATTATTTTTGTAGAGAAACTTTGTTAGTATTCACGTTATGTTTTTTTGGAAAGGGTTTTTTTTTTAGAAAAGCGGTGATATTATTCGCGTTATTTTTTAGAAATAGGGTATTATTTTTGTAGAAAGGTGCTGTTAATATTCTCGTTATTTTTTGGAAAAGGGATATAATTTTTGTATGAATGTGGTGTTATGATTCGCGTTATTTTTTGAAAAGGGGTGTTAATTTTTGTGGAAAAGCGGTGTTATTATTCGAGTAATTTTTTAGGAAAATGGGTTTGATTTTTTGTAGAAATCAGTGTTATTATTCGTTTTATTTTTTTTTTAAAAAGGGGTGTTATTTCTGCAGAAATTTTCCTTAAATAAAATTCGCATTTTATTTAAGGAAAATGGGTATTACTTTTATAGGAAAGCGATGTTATTATTTTCGTTATTTTTAGAAAAGGGGTTTTAATTTTTGTAGAAAAACGGTGTTATTATTCGCGTTATTTTTTAGGAAAATGTGTATGATTTTTTTGTAGAAATCAGTGTTAATATTTGTTTTATTATTTTGAAAAGGGGTGTTATTTCTGCAGAAAAGCGGTGTTAATATTCGCATTAAATTTAAGGAAAATGGGTGTTATGTTTGTAGAAAATCGATGTTATTATTTGCGTTATTTTTTGGAAAGGGATATTGTGTTTTTACAAAAGTGGTTTTATTTTTCACGTGTTGGAAAAGGAGTATTGTTTTGTTGTTGTTTATCAAAAAACTTTATTTTTGCGAGTATTGTTGCCAAGAAAAGAAATTGTGGCTCTTTAAAAAATTTTAATTTTGTTTATTGTAATTTTTGACTCTTCTGACTCAAAAGATTGCCGACCCCTGTGCCTGGACCTAGGGTCAAGAACATCAAATAATGCTCTGAATATACACTAAGGATACACGCATGTGTCCTAATCTTTCATTTGTAACGTTATGCTCACCCGCACACCTGTCAATCGCAACACTACATTGCGGGATATGTCGTAATGATATGAACGAATGAATGTAAATCAAAAACTATTTTGTCTTAATGAAAAAGCCTTTTTTATTTTATTTTTGCTTCTCGGGCAACAAACAGGTACCTACTATGTCGAATATCAATTTAAAACGCAATCAATTATATGTCGAGCTTTCTTTTTGTAGCGTTATGGAAACCCGCACACGAGACGTATCTATTTATCCGAACATTTTAAATTTCAAATCTTACTAGGAAATTTATTATTTTTTCGATTTATTGCGGTTGAGAGTTTAACGTTGGTTACATCCCGCTATTTTCTTTATCCATGTTCCTTCTTTGATAAAGCTATTCCGTGAATGTTCGATCTATTCGTCTAGAAAAAAATATTCATTTTCTTTCATTTGAGATTATTGTACAATAGGCATTATATGTACCTACCTAATAATAATATACAAATTGGAGATCTCTGTGATATATATATATATATATATATATATATATATATATATATATATATATATATATATATATATATATATATATATATATATATATATATATATATATATATATATATATATATATATATATATATATATATATATATATATATATATATATATATATATATATATATATATATATATATATATATATATATATATATATATATACATATATATATATATATATATATATATATATATATATATATATATATATATATATATATATATATATATATATATATATATATATATATATATATATATATATATATATATATATATATATATATATATATATATATATATATATATATATATATATATATATATATATATATATATATATATATATATATATATATATATATATATTATATATATATATATATATATATATATATATTTATATATATATATATATATATATATATATATATATATATATATATATATATATATATATATATATATATATATATATATATATATATATATATATATATATATATATATTATATATATATATATATATATATATATATATATATATATATATATATATATATATATATATATATATATATATATATATATATATATATATATATATATATATATATATATATATATATATATAATATATATATATATATATATATATATATATATATATATATATATATATATATATATATATATATATATATATATATATATATATATATATATATATATATATATATATATATATCACAGAGATCTCCAATTTGTATATTATTATTAGGTAGGTACATATAATGCCTATTGTACAATAATCTCAAATGAAAGAAAATGAATATTTTTTTCTAGACGAATAGATCGAACATTCACGGAATAGCTTTATCAAATTTTGTACAAAATACCACTAGAATCCCATGGTGTATATGAGATACCATGCGGATCGTGCGACATGTCTTATGTGGGAAAAAGCAACAGAAAGATATCTGCTAGAACAGAAAGATATCTGCTAGAGTTGCGGAACACAGGGTTGATATGAACAATAAAAAGATAACATCGTCGCTCGTCCAACATACACTAGAAGAGGGCCACAGTATAAACTTCAATAATGCGCGAGTAATAGCAAATATCCAAAACGAAACAGCAAGGACTTTTAGAGAGGCAATAGAAATTTACAAAAGGATTAACATACTTAACAACAGAGATGATAGTGTTAGCCTACCACCTGCATGGAAAAACATTTTATTTAACAGTAGGTTTCATAACAAAAATAAAAATAATAAAATAACAGTTAATAATACATCATGCAAAACAAATATTCAGCCCGCTTATTTAAATACAATTGACACGATGCGCGTCACGCGTAGCAAAGCTTTATTATCGAGACAAACAATGGCCGATAACGGTACTTACAGCACTAGCGGCGCGGGCGGCGGCAATACGCATCTCCTACCGCCACACGTTTAGACTTTGGCTCTTCACGCTTCACTTGGTGCTAGGTTCCCGGCTCGTACGGACGTGCTCGCACTACCACACGAGACGGAAATCTACCAACAAGGCCCTGAAGATGCCTGATGAGATTCAGGCGAAACGTCGGTTGACGACTGGTCCTCTTGAGGATCAGAATCTGACGCGGGTTATCCCCAAAGAAATCTTTACTAACATATATATATATATATATATATATATATATATATATATATATATATATATATATATATATATATATATATATATATATATATATATATATATATATATATATATATATATATATATATATATATATATATATATATATATATATATATATATATATATATATATATATATATATATATATATATATATATATATATATATATATATATATATATATATATATATATATATATATATATATATATATATATATATATATATTTATATATATATTTGTTGAGAATACGTACCAAACTATAAACACAAATCCAAATTATTGAGTATTTTGAGATATTTTGTTTTCTATACAAAACATGAACGTGTGTATGTCAAGATATGATTGTATGGAGGTCATTCCTTTTTTCCTACCCAGAATATGAAAACAGCATGATGATATGTACGTATGTTTGGAGAATCATCTAAATAAGTAAGTATCAAAATATTGTATTGTAAGTATCAAAATATTGAGTCCCCGTAGATATTGTGTAGTTATACTGCCTGAGGGCAAAATGAGGATCTACAAAACATGCATGAGACCCATCCTAACATACGCCATTGAATCCAGAGCTGATACGTTCCGTACCAAACAACTCCTGCGTACCAGCGAAATGAAAATACTGCGATGCATAGCTGGCAAAAGCCTTAGTGGAGTCAGAAATACAGAGATCCGAAGAATCTGCGAAGCTGAGGACACCGTAAGATGGGGG
Organism: Molanna angustata; assembly: GCA_963576475.1. Taxonomy (NCBI): domain Eukaryota; kingdom Metazoa; phylum Arthropoda; class Insecta; order Trichoptera; family Molannidae; genus Molanna; species Molanna angustata. The sequence continues at coordinate 37,423,019 of OY754972.1, read as the reverse complement.
CGCCAAAGAATAAGGTACTGGAACGAACACGTCAGCCGCATGTCCGAAGATAGGATAGCCCGAGACAACGTACCGAGGAGTCTCGACCACGAGGATGCCCACCAAAAAAGATGGCGAGATAGTTGGCAGTCCACATCACAGGAGGCTGAAAATGTAGCATAAAACAGGCCCTGGGCCTAATGAAAGAACAAGAAGAAGAATACATCTTCGTCTCCTCTTCCTTTCCTTATCCCTTAGTCTTCCTATCATTGCTATGATTTGTGCTTATATGTTATCTTCTTTGTTTTTGTGTTTTTTTTCTTTGTTTTTTTACTTTTCTTCTGCTATCTATATTTATTTTGTAATATGATTAACTTACTATGATTGCCATAGTACACATTGTTTTGTATACTCTGGTTGGTTGGAAGAAATTGCCATTACGCAATAAGCCCGCGAGTGTACTAATTATATGTACAAGAAGATTAAATAAATAAATTAATTAATAAATAAATAAGAAGAATATACTGCTTGAGGATAAAAGTTTTGTAGGTCTATAGATATATATTCTATAAATATTAGGCTCTGTGCATTGAGCGATCAAAAGGGACACACACACACACACACACACACACACACACACACACACACACACACACACACGCAAACACACACACGCAAACACACACACGCACACACACACACTCACACACACACACACACACACACACACACACACACACACACACACACACGCAAGTTGAAAAAAAAAACATGAAAAAAACCTGGCATACAAATTTTGTGTATCTTGGCTCTATACTTTGTCGATATGTTAAGAAAAATAAATTATTTTGAACAAATCGACAGTTGGATAAGACAAAAATATATGAATAAACTTGACTGAATGTAGATAAAAAGATAAATCATTTGTTAAATATGTAAATTATACATATTTAACAAATTATTAATCTTTTTGAGGTGTCTCGGCAGTATCAAAGTCTAAATTAAAACTATGTAAATATAATGCCGATACAACTCATCGAAAACGTCCGGTCATTTTAATTTTTCTGTCTTATTTTTATACTGGTTCTCGGGAAACAAACAGGTACTGTGTCAATTATTAATTTAACACGCACGACTAACGATATTTATCGTTTCACAGATCCAGACTGAAAACACAATTAAAAACTGTTCCTCCACCGGGAATCGAACACGGGACCTTTGGCTTAGCAGTCAGATATCAAACTAACTGAGCCACGATGGCCGACAACATTCATATTAAAATCTGTTTTATTATAGGAAAGATAATTTTCATTCTGTTAACAATTTTCTCCCCTGTGCACTTAACACGGACACTATTTTCAAAGCGACCCGGTTTCCAACGCTTAAAATAGCATCCAAAATACAGGTTACTCCAAACATCGCTTTACACGCAACGCTTAAAACAGCATCCAAAATATAGGTTACTCCGAGCATCGCTTTACAGTACTTTACATAGTTTACACAATTATATGTGCAAATTTTTAATATAATATAAATAAATGTATATCGAAAAATTATATAATAATTATAATATAGTATATCGAAAGTTTAGACACTTTCCAAATAAACAAAATACATCGCGAGCGAATGTCACGCGTAAAAGTCAACGCAAACGGCAGCCATTTTGACTCGTCGGTAACGACGACAGCGAATAATTTTACAGATTTCTGTTTTTCCAAAAAGGATGAAAATCGCGTTGAAAATAGAACACGTTCTATTTTTTTGCTCATCGCGTTGAAAATCCCGTCGAAAACCTGAAACCCGTTGAAAATAGTCTTCGTGTAAAGTGCACTTAACTCTCGTTCCCGTACGTACAAAAAATAAACATAAAATCGATTAGCATGGGATTAGGTAGATATTCGGCCCAATTCCGAGTTTATTTATACTTTTATCGCTTTGTTTTTGACCCGATACTGTGATAGTATCAAAATTATCGATGGCTATCTTTGGACTGTTTCAAATGTTACCATAGCACGCACCTAAAATTCTCATTAATATGCATAACAACACTGTATATGAATGTAAATGTTACAGAATTGATACAAGTAGGTACTCACTTCACCACCCTAAGATCAGAATGTAGGAGTTAGGTACCTCAAGGGATGTTTATTATACGTAACCCAATTAGAGATATCCGATGGTAAAATAAGGGTGTCGATATACCATGACCAAATCGTTAGCTTCATCAAAATTCCACTACTGTAATATTATTATGTACCTACTTACCAGGTCAGGATACTAAGCCAACGTCCAACTGGCGCAGAAATTTTGGTGCTAATAAAATATTTCGATATTAAAACAATTATAAGGCATTATTCCCGATTTTATTTCCTGATATATCAGTCTTGTTTAATAAATATTATAAAGTATTAACGATTTCACACTGCACACATATGTAGGTCCGAATGCAGAGTCCTACCTAAATACTAAATTCTAAATACTAACCATGTTTTCATTGCACAGTCGCTCACTTAAGTTAGGAGATCACGTGGCTTCCTAACTGGAGGATGCTACGAAGTTTTTGTATGAGAATTGCATTGCAAAGACATCTAAATACTTAGCGCATGCGCATCGGCTTAAACTAACATTTGCGAACTGTCAAAAAGTAAGGTTGATAGCGAGGAACCTTACGAGTGGTTTAGTACTATAATACGAGATTTTTTCGATGGATGATGATTTTATCAGTTTCGTTGAATATGTATTTGGTAATTTTGTCAAATCAAATACCAAACAGAGTATACAGCGAAAAATCGTGACATCAGTGTGAGCTTGGTTACATATAATGTTGATATGTTTGTGTTGTTATGGCAAAAAAAACATTTTAAACGTCAGTTTAAGCACGTAGAAAGCCATCTATCTCTTTTCGATATAAACAATAATGTGAAATTCTACGCCATCGACCTTAATTTTGGCGTAGTATTTAGTTAGAGATGTCTTTGCAACGCAATTGCTAACTTACGAATACTAAATACTCCAGTGAGGTTACTAAATACTTCTAGGACTGTGTACCTAAATACTATGTATGCAGACGATAAAGTCCTGTTAGCAGAAAGCGTGGAAGAGTTACAGTATCTAGTAAGCATGGTATATGAAGGATGCATAGAGTACGTACTGAGGATGAATGCTAGCAAATCAAAGGTAATGGTCTTTGAAAAGTGTGAAAGCAAACATCGTGTCAAATAAAAGTAGAGAATGAATGGCTTGAACAAGTCGACGAATATGTTTATTTGGGAAGCATGTTCCAACGGAATGGACGGCCTGATAAGGATATTGAAAGAAGAGTTATGGCAGGAAACAGAGTGAATGGAGCACTTAAACCAGTTATGAATTATCGTAACGTATCAAAGGAAGTTAAAGTTGCCATTCATAACGCAATTGTAGTGCCAACCTTGATGTATGCAAGTGAAACCTGGACATGGCAGAAGTCGCATGAAAGTAGAATAAATGCAGTGGAAATGAGATCGTTAAGAAGAATTTGTAATAGAACGATGAATGATAGAGTTAGAAATGAGGTCACTAGGAAAGAATGTAAGATGAAGAAAGATGTAGTAACTAGAATGAAAGTTAACACACTAAGATGGTTTGGTCACGTGGAAAGAATGAATGAAGAACTCTTGACGAAAAAAATTTATAAGGCTGACAGGAATGGAAAAAGAAGTCGGGGGCGCCTAAGAAAAGGATGGCACGACCATGTGAACGATATTCTGAAAGAAGGAAATGTTAGAAGTCTGAACAATAGAAGAACATGCATGAGACGTAGCATGAATGTTGACGAGGCGGTGAATGTATGTCAAGATAGAATAGTGTGGCGTCCTGTTCTCTCTGCCTACCCCGCGAGGGACATGGCGTGATGGTATGTATGTATGTATGTAGGACTGTGTATTCGGGTCATATCCTTAATTTAAGTTCAGATGTAACGGTCTTGTTAAACGAATATAACAAAGAATTTACCGAATATTTTTATTATTGCATATGCGCAAACATTGGATTTTTTCCCTGTCGGGAGTCAAAGATATTTTTTAACAGATTTTTAATTATCTCAATAGAGACGAAGTTGGAATATTTATTGTAGGAGAACCGGGAAATCAAGGCACCTACAGGGCTTACGACCTGTCATCGGCTGGTTTACGTGATCACTTTATGCGCTTGCGCAACGTTCACCAATTATGCCTTTTAATGAAATCCCTATCAATTCAATTTTGAAAGTTCTATATATTGTAATACTGAAATTCTTTTCGCTTGAAAATAAGGTATTTTTACTACAGCCATCTATGGGTGAAATTATGAACAACAATCTTATTATTTTTATTTATTTTGTTGGAACGCCATCTATTGAGAGAATTGGTTTTTTTGTAAATAATGAAAGCTACAATTCTTATATCTGAGGTGACAATGCATTTTTCGCATAGAAGTCACCCCTGAATTGCGCCAGACTTATAAGGTCATTTTTGTCTTATTTACCTACTTGTACCAATGTGTAAGTAATCGAATATTTTTATTATTGCATATGCGCAAACATTGGATTTTTTCCCTGTCGGGAGTCAAAGATATTTTTTAACAGATTTTTAATTATCAATATATAGAACTTTCAAAATTGAATTGATAGGGATCTCATTAAAAGGCATAATTGGTGAACGTTGCGCAAGCGCATAAAGTGATCACGTAAACCAGCCGATGACAGGTCGTAAGCCCTGTAGGTGCCTTGATTTCCCGGTTCTCCTACAATAAATATTCCAACTTCGTCTCTATTGAGATAATTAAAAATCTGTTAAAAAAGAATTTACATTTGTACGCTAATTTATTCATTCAAACCATCACGAAATATTATCCCCCAATGTGGGGTAACCAGGGACAGGTGTGCGGATATGTTGATAAAAGGAAGCACGACACATGCGTGTATCCATTTAATGTTTTCAAACCATCTATTTTGTATTTTGAGTGTTTCGCTAAAATGTCTCGGTCCGATTGAAATGGTGGCAGCTTGTCTCGGTGTCTCAACGTCCCATGGCGAGCAATTATAGCAATTGAGAGGTTTTGCCTTGACTGTGTGACCATGCCTAGTACCCACCCACAATACCCATCCCTCTTCGATGTAGAAAAAAGCTGACACAAGCTAAGATAAGACTAAAGGGGAAAGTGAATCAAACTCCTGACATATTTATGTACCTACATACATATCTGTACCCATTAATAATACATTACTGGGTTAACAGCTGCTTAAACAGAATCTAAGAAGTTTCTTCATATACTAGTTGCATGTAACACATGAGATCCAACTGTCGATAGCGATAGTTTGTATAGTTGAAGAATAAGCATCAAACTATAAACCCATAAATTGAAAATTTTAACGTATGTTGGTATGTATGTCAAGATAGGACAGTATGGAGGTCTGTCCTCTTTTCCTACCCTGAATATGAAAACAGCATGATGGTTCTGTATGTATATTTGGAGATTAAGTACCTACCTATCAAACTATTAAGTCTTCTTACATATTGGGCCTTACTTACTATTTAAAATACCAGTTTAAACCGATGCTAAGTCAGTTTCGGCCATACCAAAAACTGGGTAAGTATCGGCTTAAACACAAATTGCAAATAGTAAGTAAGGCCCAATGTGTATAGGCGACTGCCATACAAATTATATGAAGCAATGTCGTCACTAAATTAAATTTTTATAAAAATTGTTAAAAAAAATTGAGATGTGCTAATACAATGTTTATATTTTTATAGTAGAAAATTTAATTATCTAGTTGAGGTGTTTCGGCTTTTTTCGATATTTTCAAAAACTTTGGAAATATAGGCAGTTAAACTCATAAATTTATCATAAAAAAAATATTTTTCTAAATAAAAAATGTTTGAGAAACTCTGGAATTTTTCTGAATAAAATTATTTGAGATTTTGTATTTGTCTATGTTTTTACCAATTTTCAGCGTTCTAGCTTTTATGGTTTCTGAGATATATGGAAAAATAAAACAAAAATTAAAAAAATTGATAACCCCTTACTGAAACAAAAATTCAAAATTCTGAGTAAAAAAGTTTTGTAGGCCTATAACTTTTTATATATTATGAAATTTTGGGCTCTGTAAATTGAGCGGATTAAAAGTTATAAGGGACACACACACACACAGACAGATGAAATGTTCTACTTCAAATTCTGAGTAAATCCTTATATGGAACATATATGCTGCGAAGCCTCTAAATTGGTGTTTTTTGACCTCAAAGTTGGAAAAGCCATTAAAAAAGTAGACCCTGCATACAATTCCTTCGTACACAAGTTTTGGATTTTAACTGTCTCTTCCTTCAAAAGGATTTCATTCTCTTGAACGAATCGACAGCTGGACCACAAACAAGTACGTTGATATGTTATAAAAATATAAAAATACTTGGTTAATGTTCTATTATATTTATTGGATTATTGACGCGTTTCGTGCAAAGCACATCGTCAGAATAATGCTCTACAAGACTGAGACTAGTGGTTATATACAAATTTACATGACAGGTGTATAAAAATGTTGGTTTTTGAACGGTTGAAAAGAAGTTATATAATGCAATGAATCTATACAAATCTACGTTTTAACACAATGAAAGTAGTTGGGTCACTGGTTGAAGTCCACTGTGTCCATTAGGTCTGTAACAAAAGAAAACGACAGCAGTAAAATTCGAAAGGTAAATAATATTGTATTTATTGGTTTATTGTTATTGATGAAAATAAATGCCCTAAGGTGGTTCGGCCACATAGAAAGAATGAGTGATGACCGTCTGACAAAAAAAGTATACAAGGCTGATAAAAGAGGAATGAAAAGTAGAGGTCGGCCAAGAAAGAGTTGGCACGATCACATAAATGGGATTTTGAAAGATGGAGATGTTAGAAGTAAGAATAATAGAAGAGCGTGTATGAGACGATGTATGGACGTGAATGAAGCGAGGAATGTATGTCAAGAGAGAGGAGTCTGGCGTTCGGTTCTCTCTGCCTACCCCAAATAGGGAAATGGCGTGATGGTATGGTTTATTGTTATCTTTTAAGTGTGGTTAAAACCAATGTATTTCATAGATATTTGGTAGTTATAATTATGAACAGCTTAATTTTAATCTTAATGCATTTAACAACAAAGGAAGGTATATGTCTGTCTAACCCATCGGTTTCAATAATGGTGAATATATATGATCAATTTGTTTATTGATGAGTAATTTTTGTGGACCCTTTTTTACTCTGTTTATTTCTAATATTTCTAGTCGGTCAAGTTTTCTCCCTTTTATTCCCCGATGTATTATATTTATATTATGGTCACTATTAAATTGGTGGTTGTTTTCATTTATATGTTCTGCAAAATTTGAGGTGTCTTTCTTTAATCTAATGCATGCCATGTGTTCTTTAATTCTTGTTTTAAAGGCACGGCCTGTTTGTCCAATATATGTTCCCGTACATGAGTTACAATTTAGTTCATAAATTCCGCTGTTATTCAACTGTTCAACCTTGTCTTTATTATTTATTAACAATTTACCTAATGTATTTGGATTAGAAAATGCAATATTTTTGCCAGTTTTTTTGATGACTCTACTAATATTTGTTGTGACATTTCCGACGTAGGATAGTTTGACCCATTTATTAGACACAAACAAGTACATAATGCACGTACCAATTGCTTATTTGAATTATTGAGAATATTCAGTCACACCATGTTTAATTTGAATTATTGAGAATATTCGGTCACACCATGTTTAATTTGAATTATTGAGAATATTCAGTCACACCATGTTTAATTTGAATTATTGAGAATATTCAGTCACACCATGTTTAATTTGAATTATTGAGAATATTCAGTCACACCATGTTTAATTTGAATTATTGAGAATATTCAGTCACACCATGTTTAATTTGAATTATTGAGAATATTCAGTCACACCATGTTTAATTTGAATTATTGAGAATATTCAGTCACACCATGTTTAATTTGAATTATTGAGAATATTCAGTCACACCATGTTTAATTTGAATTATTGAGAATATTCAGTAACACCATGTTTAATTTGAATTATTGAGAATATTCAGTCACACCATGTTTAATTTGAATTATTGAGAATATTCAGTCACACCATGTTTAATTTGAATTATTGAGAATATTCAGTCACACCATGTTTAATTTGAATTATTGAGAATATTCAGTAACACCATGTTTAATTTGAATTATTGAGAATATTCAGTCACACCATGTTTAATTTGAATTATTGAGAATATTCAGTCACACCATGTTTAATTTGAATTATTGAGAATATTCAGTCACACCATGTTTAATTTGAATTATTGAGAATATTCAGTCACACCATGTTTAATTTGAATTATTGAGAATATTCAGTCACACCATGTTTAATTTGAATTATTGAGAATATTCAGTCACACCATGTTTAATTTGAATTATTGAGAATATTCAGTCACACCATGTTTAATTTGAATTATTGAGAATATTCAGTCACACCATGTTTAATTTGAATTATTGAGAATATTCAGTCACACCATGTTTAATTTGAATTATTGAGAATATTCAGTCACACCATGTTTAATTTGAATTATTGAGAATATTCAGTCACACCATGTTTAATTTGAATTATTGAGAATATTCAGTCACACCATGTTTAATTTGAATTATTGAGAATATTCAGTCACACCATGTTTAATTTGAATTATTGAGAATATTCAGTCACACCATGTTTAATTTGAATTATTGAGAATATTCAGTCATACCATGTTTAATTTGAATTATTGAGAATATTCAGTCACACCATGTTTAATTTGAATTATTGAGAATATTCAGTCACACCATGTTTAATTTGAATTATTGAGAATATTCAGTCACACCATGTTTAATTTGAATTATTGAGAATATTCAGTCACACCATGTTTAATTTGAATTATTGAGAATATTCAGTCACACCATGTTTAATTTGAATTATTGAGAATATTCAGTCACACCATGTTTAATTTGAATTATTGAGAATATTCAGTCACACCATGTTTAATTTGAATTATTGAGAATATTCAGTCACACCATGTTTAATTTGAATTATTGAGAATATTCAGTCACACCATGTTTAATTTGAATTATTGAGAATATTCAGTCACACCATGTTTAATTTGAATTATTGAGAATATTCAGTCACACCATGTTTAAACATAAAAATTACATACTTCGTTAATAGCTATTTTCTTATAAAAATACCACTCCGAAAAATTTGTTATAACATCTCAAAGAAATAATAAATGACACAAAATACACAACAAAGTATAAAATAATTGTATGACTCAACAAATATGACTAAAAATACATACGATTCAAAATATTTTTTTTTATAAAAAAAAAATGAATATGTCCTTGTTAAACAAGTAGGTACATATACATCTTCCTACGTTCCCTAAAATAAGCAAATAAATGCTTGAGCTACAGGTGAACGAAATCGTTCGAGGCAGGATTCGAACTCCCAGCGCGCTAAACGCTCTGCCATCGACCCATCTGATTTAATGATATCAAATCACTTTTGAAGTTGGGACCATACACCACACTTACCCACGATCCGTTGAGTGCATTTTATAAAATGTATAATTATTTGATCATATCAATGTATTTAAATTTATACAATTTTATTTTTAATGCATAATACTGAAACTTTGAGAAAAAACTTTTCTAAGTAAATAATGTTTGTTCAATTGCGTTGTTTTTACAAGGAAACAGTTGTATAAAAATTAGATAATAATTTTGTATTGAATTTATTCGCTCTCGAATAAATTAAAAATGTTAAACAAATTTTAAAATCTGCAAAAAAAGTCGGCGTATTGCCGAACATTGTCGCATTGCGTTAAGATATAAAACAACACGAGTAACATTTTCTAAGAAATTGAATTCTAAGAATTTTTCCAAGACAAGACAAAATGATAAAATCTCGTCAATTTTATGATTCCTCGAGGAGCTCGATCGTTATTCAACGGGCTATCGAAATTATTTTAGTTCTAGCACAAAACCTAGGACCTTAATACACGATCAAAAGGAACGATATTGCACACTTTTTTTTTAATTTTTTTTTATTTTATTAAGTTTACAATAACATATACAAAATATAAAACAAACAAACTATAAGGAAAGATTCACAGTAAGACAAAACATATTTACCCTTTACTAGAGTGCAAGCACTCGTGTGTAAAGGAGACAATTTAATACAGAATACACAAAATATTATACATACATAATTATTATCTATACAAAAAGAAGTTAATATAATTTACATATCAGTCAAATAATAAGTTTGGTTTATTCTTTATTTTTTTTTTTTTAAATCATTATGTTCAATTAATTGCTAGTCTCAAATCTGTTTCAAGTTGGTTGAACCACACCACCCCATTGTACGTGTAGTAGTGCTGTGTTGTGTATGTATGTGTTAATGGGGTACACAGTTGACGCACTATATTATGTCTATCACTCGCCACACGTACAAAGGCATGGTGCGACCTTCCAATGTCCTTATGTATTTGAAATAGCACATTTTTTTATAGATATTTTTAAAAGATGGCACTTGAAAATCACGAAATAGTTGCAAAGTTGGGTAGTCAGATGGTTTTTTATTTATAATTTTTATTATCAACCTTTGCGTAATTTCTAGAGGCAAAATGGATGTTTTATACGCCCCCCCCCCATGCAACAATGCCGTATTGCATTATTGAATGGGCGAAAGCGTAATACACATTTTTAAGTCATTTTAAATTGAGAATGTTTCTAAGGTTGATAAATATGTAAATAAGCTTTCTTAATCTGTTTATAGTATTATTTATTTGAGTTTTCCATTTAATGTTACTGTCAATTATTACTCCTAAATATTTAATTTCATTTTTATTTGTTATACATAGACAATCGTTATTTTTACATGTCAATACTTTTGTAGAACAATTTTTTGAGTGGATTTTAATATTTAATGCAATGGGAGGTATTTTCTTGTTTATGGTAAAAGGTATATAGTAAGTTTTCTCAATATTCAGGGTCAATATATTATTGTCAAACCATTCTTTTAATAAATTTATATCAGTGTTAGCATTATCTTCAAGCTCATTCCATGAATTTGCCTGAAAAATAATTGCCGTATCGTCTGCATATGAAACAAGTTTTCCTGATATTGTCAAATTAAATATATCATTTACATATAAGATGAATAAAAGAGGGCCCAAAATTGTGCCTTGAGGTATTCCAAAATCACTTGTATTCGGTACGCTTAGAGTATTATTTATTTTTACGTATTGATCTCTAGAGGACAGAAAACTTTCAATCCATTTTATTACTGTATCTGCAATTCCGATTTTACCAAGTATATTTTTAACTGACGTTAAAAATACATCAATATTGTACAATATCGTTCATCAACGAAATCCCAATTCATTCGTGGGGCTCTATCCCTTCCAGCGAATCATTCTCCGTTAATTATAATCTCGATGTATAAAAATACGATGCTAATCTCCGAAACCGGCGCAACCAACTTAAATGAATTTTTTAAAATTTTTAGTATCGGTTTCGGATCGAAAGACAGGATAGTTTTGAAGTCAATAGGTTTCGCTGTTATTGAGATCTAAAAAAATATATTTATTCTTTGTCAATGTAATGGACCATCCTTATGATGTCCACACATAACTACTGGCTTGTCATGGCTACCAACTCAAGCTGAACGTATGTATAAACAATGATCCCTTCCTACTCTCATCATTCGAAACTTCTTCAGTCGCCCGGCCTAGACGTATCGCGTACTTTCCTCCACATTCTAATTACGTGTGAACGAAATATAATAATTTAACAAATACTATGTAAAACATTGTTCGAAATAAACATACATCACAGTGAGTACAATCTTTCATTGCATGAATTATCAGTTGCACCCAATTGTTTATAGTTTTACTATTATGTTCAACGATGGTTCTTTACCACATTGATCAATGATTAGAAAACGGGTATCTTACGAGTGGTCACGTTAGAATTTCTCAAGATTTCGTTATGGGAACCACGAGAAAATAATCAAATTCTTAAATTCAGCGATAATTTTTCCACATCGTCTGAATTCAATCATTATTTTTTTCTTCCAAAACGGTTACTTACATCAGGGGTGGTTCCATATAAATGGAGTCAAGATCTGATGATGGAATTCACGAGAAAATCATCAAGCTATTCAATTTACGAAAACCAATTTAATTCGATTGAATTCTTTACCGCGTCAAATGATTTTTTTATAAGATAGATTATAGTTGTAGCGTTGAATTTTGCCAATTGATATTCCGGACGTATTTTTAAAGCGGTACAAATAAATCAACCCACAATACTGTAGAGTCTGTAAGACAATGTATGTATATTTTAAACATTACTCGGATTCGAGGTATGTAATATTCCCCAATTCGACTGTAATATTCCCAAGTTTTAGACCTTAAATTATAAATTATAATTCAATGTTTTCACCAAATAAAAACACGTCGAAAATGATTTGCAGTCAGCGGAGAGATTTATCAACGACGAAATTCCGACAAATTTAAAACTTTGAATGTTATTTTTTTCAAAACATCCTAGTTTCTACATACATATAAAATATAAATGTGGAAAAACAATGTGTTTGCGCCAAAAAATGTTTTAAATGATGTCACATATAATAAGAAATATGTAATATGTACACAAAATAGAGAATCTAGTCGCGAATTGACTGCTGGAAAAAAAAGATGGATTATTTAAAAAGATTTAAAAAGAATAGACTCTGTTCAGGTCGGTTGCGAGAACGACATTTGGCTCAGCACGTTAAAAGTATTATTTCATTTAATTCTAATTTCTTCCATCAGAAAGAGATCTACTTATTATACCCATGTACCTACTACGAGTAATAAGGACAATATTATGAACCAACAACGTAGAAAGAACTAGAAATGCACTTAAGTTCACTTCTATGATATATGTGTGTGTGACAAAGAAATACAGATTATGTTAGCATCTCGTCAGTATAGTCAACGTCTATCTCTCGGCTAGTACAAATAATATTATTTTACTAGTTGCATGTAACACATGAGATCCAACTGTCGATAGTGATAGTATGTACAGTTGAAGAATAAGTACCAAACTATAAACCCATAAATACAAATTATTTAATATTTTAAGATATTTGGTTTTCTATACAACAAATGTACCTAGGTATGTATGTCAAGATAGGATAGTATGGAGGTCAGTCCTTTGATCCTACCCAGAATGTGAAAACAGCATGATGGTATGTATGTATGTTTGGAGATTAGTATCAAATTATTAAGTCTTCTTAGATATTGTGAGTAGGCTACTTCCATACAATTTGTATGAAGCAATGTCGTCACTAAATTCAATTTTTATAAAAATTGTTAAAAAAAAATTGAGATTTGCTAATACAATGTTAATATTTTTTATAGAAAAATAAATTTTCTAGTTGGGGTGTTTCGGCTTTTTTCGATATTTAAAAAAAAAATGGAAATATAGGCAGTTAAACTCATAAATTTATCATAAAAAGAATATTTTTCTTAATAAAAAATGTTTGAGAAACCCTGGAATTTTTTAAAAAAAACTAATTTGAGATTTTGTATTTGTCTATGTTTATACCAATTTTCAGCGTTCTAGCTTTTACAGTTTCTGAGATATATGGAAAAATAAATCAAAATTTCAAAAGTTGATAACCCCTGAATTCTGAGTATAAAAGTTTTGTAGGATTGTAATTTTATATATATTTTAAAATTTTGGGCTCTGCAAATTAAGCGGATCAAAAGTTATAAGGGGGGGACAGACACACAGACAGACACACAGACAGACAGACACACAGACACACACACACACACACACACACACACACACACACACACACACACACACACACACACCCTCACACACAGACACACACACACACACACAAAACTCACATAAAATGTTCTACTCCGAATTCTGAGTAAATCCATGTCTGGGAACATATATGCTACGAGGCCTCTAGTTGGTGTTATTAGGATACAAAATTTTCCTTCGTACACGCATCTTGGCTTAATAATGTCGATTCATTAAGAGAATTGAATTCTCCAAACTTTCTACATCCAAACTTTCGTAAGTTATATAACTAAGAATGTTGTAAAAATGTGTAATTATTTAATGCACAGTATGTACTTACTTATACTATGTACTTAATAAATTTTAAATCATTATTCAATCAATATTCCGAAAGCAAATATCTTTCTTTTATATTTTAAAACATTGACCTCAGATTATCCGTAAAAACCATCAACATTTTTGTTCATTCACATTAGGGACATTGTCTGATTGTCCTTTAATAAATCCCGTGTTGCTTTTATTGATAATTGAAATGGAAATAATTGTAAAATATGAAAACACTAATTGAAAAGCTTCACGCTATAGACAATACGTCAAAATGAATTATCCATTGTGATGGGTGGCTTCATAAAGTGATCAACCAATGACAAACCGTTTATAATTTTGATGAAAAATTCAATTTTAATTGTAAAATTGTCAATTAAACTGTAATATTTCACAGCTTTCATTAGTATTTTCGTGATCACCGCCCTTTTTCACCATATTTTTTTTTTTTTACCATAATTACACTGGTTGAAGTGTCCAGAGCGAATTGATTACAACATTTGTTTGACAGTATAAAATGCTTTGAACAACCTGGCACCAAAATATATACAAGAGCTGTGTCAGATAAGAGATCTCTCTGGGAGGCATCTCACACTCAGGTCGTCTGGATCACAGAGTAACAATTCCTTAAAGGAGTTGGACAGAGTCAACAAAGCGGCTTACTATGACCGATTCTTTAGTGTGAGTGGTCCTATTAAGTGGAATTCACTGCCTCTAGATGTCCGCAGTGCTCAAAACAAGAGCACTTTCACTAAAGGATTAAAAACAGCTTTGTTTCAGAGAGCAACACAACATTAAACCATTAGCGCCCTTGGTATGATCTCAAATCATTAAACGACGCTATACAAATAACTTATTATTATTATTATTATTTTTATATCCCTCACACATGTAAGTAGGTAATTATGTCGCATTGATAAGATTCAATTACTACTGTACGATACTATTATCCCATTCCTGATTTGGAGAAGACAGAAAAAATCAAAAACCAGTAAGTCTACTCTTGATACGATATTTTCTTGTCTTAATCTTAAAAATGTATATACCGACAATCGACCATAATCTTATCTCAATCTACATTCAATCATAAAAATACGTTGAGACCAAAGTTTTATAATAATAAAACAATAGCAAAAAAAACAAAAAAACTACGCAAATCATATTATAAAAGACAATACAATAACCAACTTCACAAATAGAAAATGCAAATTACAAAAAGAAACAATTGTACACATGAAATGTGGCTGCTAAACTCTTGCACCGACGTAACATACAATAAGACACGATAACATCTTCAAACAAATATTTGGAATTAGCCCACAAACATAAACTCATCGAAACACACCCCAAGTTGTATCAATACACACCCCCAGCAGTAACAGAAACTACAAATTATATTGGAATAGAGACATAATCACAGACAGAACAAATCTATATAACCGACTAGACATTACATTAATCGACATAATACATAGTCACACATGTCTAATAGAAATATCAATACCAATATGTATATATATATGGAACACATGCTGCGAAGCCTCTAAGTTGGTGTTTTTTGACTACAAAGTTGGAAAAAACCGTGAAAAATATAGACCCTGCATACAAATCTCGCATATTTTGGCTTGATACTATTTGATATGTCAAGAGAATAAAATTCTCTTGAACAAAACGACAGTAGAATTATGTTTTTAATCTAAAGTAATAAAGCAATCAAAATGTTAGTGTATGTGTGTGTGTGTGTGTGTGTGTGTGTGTGTGTGTGTGTGTGTGTGTGTGTGTGTGTATGTGTGTGTGTGTGTGTGTTTGTCTCACGCCTTCTGAAAAACCAAGAGCATCTAAAAATCTAATTTATGTGCGAACGTGTACCTGTATACCTGATGCAGTGTCACGCTAAAAATAATGCGATAAAAATGCTGAATTTAAAAAATATTTCAATAATTATTTTTTTCATACAAAATTTTCCAAGTCATATCTGTCAAAAAAGTGTACATTTTGCACGCAAATATCTGTTAGTTTAAAAGTTAGAAGTACGTATTTACACAAAAAAAATATATTTTGAAGTATAACTTAGCGTTTAAGTGAAAAACATGGTGAATATTTGGTATAATTATAATGTTTAACTTATTTTTAAAGTAAGCCTTTTGTACATAAACGCCGCCATTTTAATATCTTTTCATACAATATTTCATTTTACCACCGAATGAATATGTTCTTGAAAATAATAAACCTTTGAAATAAATGTAATTATGAAATGATAAAATGAAACACAAGACATTACGGCAAGTTTTAAGACGTATATTGTTAAAGTCTGTTAATTATTAGTAAAGATATAGGCATAATAAAATTGCATAATTTGTATATAATATTTGATATTTCGGACAATTTTCATTTTTATGGCATCGAACAAACCAATGTAGGTACCTACATATTCAAAAAAGTCTCAAA
Organism: Molanna angustata; assembly: GCA_963576475.1. Classification (NCBI taxonomy): domain Eukaryota; kingdom Metazoa; phylum Arthropoda; class Insecta; order Trichoptera; family Molannidae; genus Molanna; species Molanna angustata. The sequence goes on along the minus strand of OY754972.1, from coordinate 37,406,392 downwards.
CCATTTGATATTTTTAACGTATTGGAATGGTTACTATGGTAACGGAAAGATTCTGATATTCAAATAAAATTTGTTATGAATAGAATTTCTTTAGAATATTGTTGTAGGTAGGTACCTACCTATTACTATTTACTTACAAATCAACAATATACTGATTTCCTATCGGAAAATTGTATGCGATGTACTCCTAAACCGTTTGTCCGATTACAATGAAACTTTGGTGAATTGTCGAGCGTGTGCCCGGGATGGTTTCTGGATTTAAACTTTTTTCTTATTCTTCTTCTTCTTCGTGTATTTGGTCATTTAACCTATGAAGGGGGAGTATCCTGGGAAAAGAATGTCCGACTGTCCCTCCATCTCTTGGCAGGTCTTCCAGGACGGTTTGTGGATTTTAACTTTTTTCTTCTTCTTCTTCATCGTGTATTTGGTTATTTTACCTATGAAGGTGGACTATCCTGGGAGAAGAAGGTCCCATTTTCCGACCATCTCTTCACAGGTTTCTGGGTTTAAACTTTTTTCTTTTTTTTCTTCATCGTGTATTTGGTCATCTTACCTATGAAGATGAACTATCCTGGGAGATGAAGGTCCAATTTTCCTTCCATCTCTTCGCAGGTTTCTGGATTTAAACTATTTTCTTCTTCTTCTTCATCGTCTATTTAGTCATTTTACCTATGAAGGTGGACTAACCTGGGAGAAGAAGGTCCAATTTTCCTTCCATCTCTTCACAGGTTTCTGGATTTAAACTTTTTTCTTCTTCTTCTTCTTCTTCTTCATCGTGTATTTTTGGTCATTTTACCTATGAAGTTGGAGAATCCTGGGAGAAGAAGGTCCAACTGTCCTTCCATCTCTTAGCAGGTCTTCCAAGACGGTTTCTGGATATAAACTTTTTTCTTCTTCTTCTTCATCGTGCATTTGGTCATTTTACCTATGAAGGTGGACTATCCTGGGAGAAGAAGGTCCAATTTTCCTTCCATATCTTCGCAGGTATCTGGATTTGAACTTTTTTCTTCTTCTTCTTCGTGTATTTAGTCATTTTACCTATGAAGGTGGAGTATCCTGGGAAAAAAAGGTCTTTTCATCTCTTCGCGGTTCTTCCAGGATGGTTTCTGGATTTAAACTTTTCTTAACCGACTGAAGAGACGGGATGTAATTAATGAAGGGAAGGGACGTAATGAGGAATTGAAGGGACGGGAGGTACTGAAGGGCTTGAAGGGACGGGAGGTACTGAAGGGTCTGAAGCGACGGGAGGTACTGAAGGGTCTGAAGCGACGGGTCTTTTTCTTTTTCTTAATTTTATGTAGACCTTTAGGACAGTTTTTATACAAACTATTTCCTATAGTCTAATTCATCTTCTTCTTCTTTTATGTAGACATTTGGGTCAGTTTTTATAAAAATTATTTCCTATAGTCTAATTATTCTTCTTCTTCATTTACGTAGACTTTTGGGAGAGTTTTAATACAAACTATTTCCAATAGTTTTATTAATTTCTTTTTCTTTTATGTAGACCAAAGGTGAGTTTTTATACAAACTTTTTCTATAGTTTAATTATTATTCTTTTATATAGACCTTTGAATCAGTTTTTATATTAACTATTTCCTATAGTCTTATTCATCATCTTTTATGTAGACCTTTGGTCAGTTTTTATACAAACAATTTCCAATAGTCTAATTCTTCTTCTTTTTTGTAGACCTTTGGGTGAGCTTTTATACATACTCCTATTGTCTAATTCATCTTTTTTTATGTAGATCTTACTTATGTAGTCAGTTTTTACACAAACTATTTCCTTTAGTCTTTTTCTTCGTTTTCTTATTTTATGTAGAACTTGGGTGAATTTTATACAAACTATTTCCTATAGATTAATCTTCTTCTACTTTTATGAAGACCTTTTGGTTTTTTTTCATACAATCTATTTCCAATAGTCTTTTTCTTCTATTTATGTATTTTAACTTATTTTACGTAGACCATTGGGATAGTTTTTTATACAAACTATTTCGTATAGTCTTATACTTATCTTTCTCTTTTTTATCTAGACTTTTGGGTTAGTTTTAAGTCTAATAGTCTATTGTGCAGAAATATTTTTAACGATATGCATACTTGATGAAAATACATATGTAAAAACGAATGGATTGTGGGATGTGACGATGTAACCTGCACTAGAATCTTTTCAATACTTTTGTTTAATCAAATTTAAACCATTTATATCATCCTATTTTGAATAATTTTCAACACCTACGTATTTGATTTAGTTGACAATATTTAAAGAATGGGGGTTGTGGCCATTACTGAACTCTTCACAACGTTTATATTCAAATTAAAAACTACTTACCATAGTTTAAGTCTTTTTCTTTCGTTAATGTAGACTTTTGTGTCAATTTTAAGTCTGTTAGTCTTATTGTGCAAAAATATAATGCACACTCGATGCAAAAATATAAAAACGAATATTATGATGTGACCAACACTAGATATTTTCAGTACATTTGTTTAATCAAATTTTAACCACATCCCAACATCCAAAATTACTAAATTTTCAATAGGTACATATTAAAATTTATTTCGATGATAATATTTAAAAATGGGGGTTGTGGCCAAACCAATCTCTTTACAACGTTGATAAACAGTCATATTTAAAACCATTTCGCATAGTCCATGCATGCAGAAATTTTGTATATTGTACTTCATTCACACTTTATAAAAAATAATGGGTTGTGGCCATTACTTGAACATTTTACAATCAAATTCAATCATATTTCAAACCACTTTTCATAGTCCGATTTTGAAAAATAATTGGGTGACAATATTATAAAAAAGATTGCTTTTTCCATCACAATATTACATTCTTGGCCAACGGCGGGACATAAAAGCTAGTTACTAAATATAACGTTATAATATGCTCTATTCAGTCATTTATTTTCATCTTACTTGGTTAGTTTTTTAATCATATATTCTCACCGAACATCCTCGCAAGTAAATTGCAAATATTATGCTTTTTAAAGATATTGCCAGAAATTAAAGCTTTTTGATATTCCTACAACCATTATACCATTTGATACTTTCCTTCGTGGCTGCTAAAAAAATTAAATATATTTTTTGCTATCTTCTTTGATATTGTGAAAAAAAAACACTCTTGTTGGTCTAAACTTATTTTATGAAAGAATTCAGATTTTACAAATTATGTGTATATTGTACTTTAATATTGATCGTCTTGGCGTTGCTTACAATCATATTTTTTGAACTAATAAATGTATCGCCATGATTGAATTTTGTTATAGCACCTTCCTCCCTTAACTTATCCAATACTTTATACGCAGTAGTGAACAACATAATCGATTGTAAAGTACAGATATTGATTTACTAATAAAGGTAAGTCTTCTATAAAACTAAACGATCCATAAAATTTATTCTCAAACTCACAAATCAATGTAAACAGCAAAAAACATTTTGCCAGTAGGTACCTACCCTTATTCCCATTCACTTGTAATATTTTGCGATAAGTTTCGCTAATCTTTGCGTATGTATCACAGAATGTACAGTGAACGAATCACGAGCTATAATTCACTATAATCTGTAAAACGAACGAATATGTCTACCTACTCGTCGCTTTTTGTCTTTACACAGAACTTAACACCACCCCGATATGCCGCATTTAACTTACATACGTATTTCGCTCCAATCAGAATACCACGTTACGAACGGCGAACGGAGGTTTCCCCGACACAATGCGCGGAAGTTTACGCGGGATAGTGTCCAAGGAAAGCAGAATAACGATCTGCTATAAGAAACACATGTAGCGTATAATCTTGTGTATTTTACCGCGATATTTGAACTGGAATAGGCCTTGAAAATAAGAAGAAGAAAAAAATATAAATAAATAAATATTATTACAGATTCTGTTTTTAAACCAGAAAATAAACAAACCAAAAATCAAAAAATATAATTAGCGCTAAGCATCCTTTTGAAACCATCTATAGTGTGAACATTAAATATATCAACTGCACTATATTAGTTTCGAGGCGGTGCAATCTATGCATTGGTGAGTTAATAATGAAATTACTTCGAAGATTCTCTACCTATATGAAAAGATGCATTTTGACGTGAAGCAAACCTTGTAGGTAGGTATTCTGAATTTTATCATTTCAAGTTTCCTTCTTGAATTTTGACAGGTTATCAGATTGTCCTATAACACATATTGTCCTTGATATGCATGATTAAAATTATATAATCATTTTCAATACACCAACACGAAATCACTGAATGATTCTGAAATTAACGAAATATGCGTCGTATAAAACAGCGCGTGTCAAAGTACATTATTTGTATACAAAATTGTATGGAGCAGTTCCGACAAGGTTACCTACTGTTAGTGCGAACTATTTACTGCGTCATATTTACTGCGACTTTACGTGGGCATTTCAAATTTAAATATTTTTAAATATAAATTAGTAATGACGATATTTATTTTGAGTTTTGTTGATAGTACCTACAATTGAATTCAGGATATTTTAATTTATAAACAGGGTATACCAAATTTTAATTAAATTCTCTACACGTACAAAAACCTCACATGTTTTTATGTGATATTATAGTTAATGTGTAGTATCCAAAAATGTGTATTAAATATATGTGTATCAAGCATATAAAACGTATGATATAAATACGTTAACTTCGTCTAAAAATCAAGAATAAAGATTGTTTTAACGGAATTCTGGATCAAAACTTTTTTATCATCCTATAAATCGTTTTCCGTCATTTTACAATATTATGTCAATAGGTTTCCGCCGAAGTGAAATTCTTTTAACACATAGGTACATAATATTAATATTATTGTTAATTAGGGCCCTTGTATACGGTAACGGATTGTACGCAAAAATGTACACTAAATTATCTTCTAAGGTATGAAACACGAAAAAATATTGTGTATCACCTGATATGTGATATACAAAAATTTTATCCTGCAAAAAAAGGTACACTTAAGTGTGTTTTTTTAAATAGTAAGAATTTTTATTAAAATATCAGAATAATCAAAAACCCAGCCGGTAGAGTTTCATAATATTATCTTTCGATTGAAGTAAAAATCTACTTCACAGGCCTTGTAGTTTTTTAGTTACTTACATACAATAAAAAAATAAAAAAGGGTTTACTAAATCTAATTTTACAAGAAAAGTATTAAACAAATTCAAAAATCAAAAAAATTCATGCAATAGAATGAAGATGTACATACAAATTGCTCCTTATTTCAAAGACGTACCTTTTGAGGGTAATGGGGAAATTATTTTCAAAATATACTATATAGCCTACTGTAGCCTCTCAAGGAAGAATAACAGCAGAAATCATATTCTCCTGGAATGTAAATGAAATAAGTAAGAGGAAATGAAATATAGACATATGACTAGTTACATGTAACACATGAGATCCAACTGTCGATGACGATAGTAAGTATATACATACATATAGTTGAAGAATACGTAAAAACTGAATCATTGAATATTTTAAGATAGGTATTTTGTTTTATGTACAAATTTATATGTCAGGATAGGATAGTGTGGAGGTCAGTCCTTTTTTCCTACCCCAAATATGTAAACAACTTGATGATATGTATGTAGGTACAATGTATGTATGAAGATTAAAAAGTATCAGAGACCCCGTTGATATGGTGTATTTTGCCATACAAATTGTATGAAAAGTTGTCGTCACTAAAACAATTTTTACAAAACATGTTATAAAACTTTGCACTTTTGAGAAAAAAATTGTACTTAAAATTGAGTAAATAATTGTTACCTCATTTGTCATATTTTTGTCCTTCAGCTTCTTGTAATTGTTGAAGGCCTCTGGACCCTGTTTGTGCAGAGTTTGCTTTCAACTATTATGTGGACTCTCAGCTGTCTCTCCACCATATGAAGGATCTTCCAAGCATCCGTCTTCCCTTTGTTTTTCTATGTAGGGCATGGTCACTTAGTCTTTAGGAGTCTGTTCTATCCACATGGTCTGTCCCATCTAACAACATCTTTTAAATTACACATTGATTGTTTTTTTTTTAAATTTAATCTATCATTTACTTTTTACATATGTAATTATGAAAAGCAGTTCAAGTTGAATAAAAATCGATATTATTATAAATTCAATTGAATTGTTTTTCATTACTATTATTGTTTGAAACGTGAATAACGCGAATATTGTTTCGATAGATTGTATTTGATTTGATTTTCTTCCGAGTGAACGATCTTGATTTAACTATAAAACCATCTTAGTACCAAGTTTTATTACGCCACGACTCGTAAGACATTTAAAAGATACAGCGTAAAAAAGCGAAACAAAGGACTTTGAAAGGATGGAGATTCCTTAGAGGAAACTAATTATTGTATCCCCTTGGTCTGCTTTAAGGAAGACAATCTTCTGGAAATGGTATAGAATAATCAACCTTCTACGTTTTGATGTGCAAAATTTACCGTCAAAACAATCAACTAACTTTTTATTTCAGTTTGATGCCGTGGCTGTTCTTACGTAGGTACACAACAGAAATTATCAAAATTAAAACCTATGTTTTCTTTTTCATCTAAGGTTATAAGACCTGGTTATGAAGATGGAATATCCTGGGAGGAGGAAGTCCAGCTGTCCTTGAATATCTTCAGTAATATTTTGGGTAGTCTTCATTGATTGGGGATATCAGTTTTTGCAATTTTGACGATTCTTTTATCACCTGTACCTACATATCTTCAACACTGTCTCTCCAGAAACGTCTTCTACTACGTCCCCATCTTGTTAAGTTTTCGATAGTTCATATCATTTATGATGCGATAATACCTAAGTTTTCCATACCATCCATTTCTATCTTTCCATCATTACTGTGTCAACAACCGAGCTATCAATATCATCTGGCGTTCGACATATTATTTAAAAAAACATTAAAATATCAGTTCGCGACGTCCTATGTAGGCGATTCAAAGCGAATGCGAAGCGACGCGGCGTGGCGCGAAAATAACAAACAGTTGGTAACTATGGAAGTGTCCTACGTTACCGACCGCGAGTAGGTTTCGATGCGGCGCGGTGCGATGCGATGCGAACGCGATCAGTTGGTTTAGTATTTTCGCGCGAATTGAAAGGGGTGCCATTGTTTTTTGACATGTCAGAAACAGAAATTTTTATTTATGTCCATGAACGATCCATATTTTGGGACAAAAGAAATATTATTATCGAACCGCGAATGAGAGGATTTGGTAAAAATAAATGGGACTACAAGTAAACACATTTATTTATTATTGCTATTTTACAAATAGTAAAACAGTTTTCTCTCGCTCGCACAAATGGCAAATTTTGATATGTTTCCCGGAAAGATGTAAATTCAGTCTCATTTATTAATTCAAGATCACGTTATTCTTCATACAAATTGTGATATTCCCCATAAATATGCCTCTCTAAGTACACAATATTTTTTTTTTGTTTAAGGCAATTCACCCTTTAAAGAGTGCTATGTGCCAATTATTTCATGTCAGAGGAGAAAAGTCAATTTTATTATAAATTTATGTCATTCAATGAAAGAAACTTTGAAATAACGGACAGTAGGTACACGTGAATTATTAAGAGACAAAAGATGTTGGATTGCTGAGTGATTTTAATTAATTGTTTGTATATATTTTTGAAGGCGGAATTATTTTTACAGCTAAAAAATATATGATCAATTGTTTCATCCTCATCACCACACTGGCAAAGTGGACTATTAAGAACTCAATATTAGTAAGTACACAATATTAGTTTCAATATTAACTATTTCAATATTAACTCAAGTACACAATATTAGTTTCACTTCTCCGCCGTACATACTTCTTGAGTATTTTATATTTAAGAAATGAATTTTCCAATAATATTCGCTACGTACTACGTACATGACAGTAGCTGGCGACAGAGGGAACGATTCGCGCACACGTAGGACAGAGCCGCCGCGTCGCACCGCATCACATTATATTCGCTTGTATCCGCATCGCATCGCTTCGCAATCGCGTTCGCTTTGAATCGCCTACGTAGGACGTCGACTTAGTTTGATATTTTCGAGCGAATTGATAGCGGTGCCATTGTTTTTTGACATGTCAGAAACATAAATTTTAATATCTGTCCATGAACGTCCCATATTATGGGACAAAATAATTATTATTATCGAACCGTGAATTTTAGGATTTGGCAAAAATAAATGGGACTACAAGTAAACACATTTATTGATTATTGCTATTTTACAATAGAATGTTATTCAAAACACACAAAGTTTTCTCTCGCTTGCACGAATGTCAAATTTTGATATGTTTCCCGGAAAGATGTAAATTAAGTCTCATTTATTAATTCAAGATCACGTAATTCTTCATACAAATTGTGATATCCCCCATAAATAAGCCTCTCTAAGTAAACAATATTAGTTTCACTTCTCTGCCGAACATACATCTTGAGTATTTTATATACGTACATCCATGACAGTAGCTGGCGGCAGAGGGAACGATTCGCGCACACGAGGGACAGAGCCGCCGCGTCGCACCGCATCGCATTGAATTCGCTTGTATCCGCACCGCATCGCTTCGGACGTAGCGTTAAACTCGTGCGGTTACAAAATCTCTGCATTCGATACGTGTTTGGAATCAATAAATTCAACCACGTGTCTGAGAGCAGGCAACGACTGAACTGGTTAAAGATCCGATACCGAAGAGATTCCCGTGTTCTTTCCCTGCTCTACCAAATCCTTAATGACCCTTTTACACCCACGTACCTTAAAGAGAAATTCGCCCACTTATCATCACATGGCCTTAACTTACGGTCCCAACATAATAGCACACTTACATACAATACCAATACACCACACCTCCACTTATACTTACTCGTTTACAGTACATGCAGCTCGGATGTGGAATCTATTGCCGGAGACTATCAGAGATGCCCCAAATTTGATAGCATTCAAAAAGCGTCTGAAGTCACACTTTTTATCCACATAACCACAAATTCACGTCTCTTTCTCTTTGTCCCTGTGTCATTTTCCCTCTCCTATCCCCATCCAACAAATATAGTGTCTATATCTGGTGTATTATTATTATTTTTTTATTTTTATATTTATTTTGTATTTTTTATTTCCTTATTTTTTTTCTTTTGTATCGTGTTGTTAATTATTCCTGTTAACTGTGGTGGTTGACCAGTAGAAATTGCCTGCGGGCAAAAGTCCGCCACGTTGTTATATTACAACAATTATTTTTAAAAATCAATCGTGCAAACTATGAACGTTGATAGTAAGGTTATTTCATCATCATATTATCAAATCTCTAGACAGCCTCTAAATAAATAAAAAAATCAAACTCACGCTACAGTAGTGTATTATTCTTGTTTTGAAATATGATATACATAAGTAGTCAGTTGTGACATACATAATCGGCTAAATGTGTATTTCTGGATTGTATTCTTCGACATTTTTTTTGTATATTAGACAAAAAACGCGTTATCTTTTGATAGTAATTTTAGTAAAAAAAAACTGAAAGTATGACGTCGTTTCTCCTTGTATGGAAATTTTCAAAGAAATTTAAAAAATTCTTTATGGTCTAACACCTACAGAGTTATAAAAAGTTGAGAATATTTAAAAACAACAACCATTACATTATAGTAAAAAAATATTGTTGCACTGAATTTTTTTGTCAACAATAACAAAATTTCATGTTAAAATTAACCGAGCTATAGTGACTACAAAACATTTGGTTTTGTACAGAAAGCTAAACAGTAGTCATAAGTAGATAAATCTGATAACAAAGGTTTGGCTAAAATGCAGGTAGCCAGTTCGGTAGCAATAATATTTTTTTCAGTATGTCAATCGTCCGGTAAGAATTAGATTTTTCATTTGAACATAATATTAAACTTTCTGAAATAAACATCTCCTGGCTGTATATCCCGGAAGCATTTGAATTGCAATACGGATGATTGGTCAGACACAAAGAAAATAAGAAGAAGAAGAATGCTGCTCTTGTTTTATTGTGTCTCGGGTTTTAAATGGTTTAGCGGGTAGCGAGCGAGGGAATCTGGGTCGGGTTCAAACCCAACTATCCGAAGACATCTTCTATCTCATCGTTTTATTTATCTTCATTTATCATACTGGAAGTGTTCTGTGATGTTGTTACATACGTACAGCATCTTTTTCTCTCTGTGGCTTGCAATATAAAGAATTTATATAAATGTAAAACCATAATACACTCCTTGCAACGATACTCAAGTAAAATGAAAAATACATATTACACTTCCCTGTAACCTAAAATAATACTTCATCCATTCAAACACGTTAAGGAAGGTATGCGGGTGTGCATAACATACATAAAATAAATCTCGACAACGTGTGTGTACTCCCACACACTAGTCTCGTCTCATCTAAAAAGTCACAGTATACAGAATGGGTGGTGAACTTCATTGCTGAACTACATAAATATGTTAGATGTTACATTTTTTGCCTGTTAAACAAATAATAAGACGGCATAATTAGTGAACGTTGGGCAACCGCATAAACTGATCACGCAAACCAACCGATGACGGTTCGTAAGCCTTGTAGGTGCCTTGATCCCCTGGTTCTTCTATAATATCCCAACTTCGTCTCTATTGAGATGGTAAAAAGTTTGTCAATAAAAGTAATATAGAGTAGTTATATAGAGTAGTTGACAGCAAAAAGACGATGAAAAAGAAAAGAGAAAAACATCGAAATATAATAAATGAAATAATGTAATTTTCTGAAAAATTGTTAATGTAAATAAGGAACGAAACGTTATGAATACATGACGGCAGTAGCGGTACCTGATGTAAAGTTCTTATAAGCAATGCGGCATAGCTACTTAGACATACCAGAATTAAATATGTATGTCCACTATATAATGTGCATACCTATTCTACGTAAAATTGCCTTCTCTGCCTCATCTTAGTTCTGTAAACACTCAGACCAAACTTCGGAACCTTAGATTAATTCTATGTTCGGAACATATCCTGTGGGATTGTTGCTACCCAATGGTGTCCTCTTATAGATTGGAGGTCTCCGTTGATGTCCGTGGACCTTTCAAGGTGCCATCGGTCACGCGGATTTTGCGATCTCGAAGAACAATTTTAAAGCCTTTAAGAAGTTTTGTCATAGTTATGGTGCCTTACTATTGTTAGATTCCCAGTTGGTTATTTTATTACAGAGATCTTGGTCATACCCCAGATGTCCACGAGTGTGAATCTTCCATTCACGTCGATTGTTCTTTTTGCACTATGGTGCCGAGAATGCTAATCTAGAGGGCTCCATGAGCTACTTTCCGTGCTATGCATTTTTTTTCTTGTCGCTAACTCAGCGTCCTGTGTAAGGGCCGTATATATTCCCAATGCAGAGCGGGTGGTAGTGGAAGTAGCGACCTAGTCTTGGTAGTCTAGGAATAAGGGAATTTATGTGTGCATTTGTTTTGGTATTGTCACAGTAAAATACTGTGGGTAACCGAGTAGATCGTGTTGGCGCATTAAACAATATTATATGTACACAGAAAATCAGGGATGTCAAAATAAGAATTAAAAAAAATATTGACAAATCATCACAACTTTTTTGTCGGATAGTGATAAAATACCCGTAAAAAATACATTTGTGTGTAGAATGTATTCATGGTGTCGTGGCCAGTAGAATGTATTCATGGTGTCGTGGCCAGTAGAATGTATTCATGGTGTCGTGGCCAGTAGAATGTATTGATGGTGTCGTGGCCAGTATTTGCTTCGTTCAAAGTACTTGTTTTTTAATTATCATATAATTTTTGTTTGTGTTAATTTCACTCTTGTTATTACTGTTAATATTTTACACATAATTTTTTTTAGACTTGTTATAATAAAAACCAAATATTAAAATACAAAATTCAATATAAAAATTACACATTTTAAAAATAAAAATGATACAAATATGTTTTTGCCTAAATTTATTTAATTTTTTATAACATGCGCCAAAATTAAAATAAATAAGTGTTTATTTTTATTTATTTATTTTATTTTTTAATTAATTAATTTATTTATTTTATATTAATAAATTAATTAATTAATTAATTTATTTATTTATTTATTTATTTATTTATTTATTTATTTATTTATTTATTTATTTATTTATTTATTTATTTATTTATTTATTTATTTATTTATTTATTTATTTATTTATTTATTTATTTATTTATTTATTTATTTATTTATTTATTTATTTATTTATTTATTTATGTATTTATTTATTTATTTATTTATTTATTTATTTATTTCATACCATCTCGATATTTATTAAATTATTTATAAATACTATCCCAACCTCACTAGAACTACGCCTGTTTGGTACGTATTCTTCAACTTTACATTCTATCGCTATCGACAGTCTGATCTCATGTGTTACATGCAACTAGTTTGAAAACAAAACTTAATAAGAAGTGCAAAAGTTCAACCTTTCAGATACACTTTTTAAAACCAATATTTTGTACCAAACTAAACATTTTGCATAAAAAAGTAACGCCTGAAAGCTACAATTGATATAGCAATGATTCATTTTGTATAATTATATAACATGCGCCAGACTTCCGGGTGCATAAAGCTCATATTTGTATATTTTTGCTTGGTTGGTATACCTACGTGCAAATCGCTCCCCTCCACGGTGGAATGGGTCAAAAAGTTAGACGAAAACAATAATAATAATATATAAACCCACGGACTACTCGCACACTTATGCGGACGACTGGCAGATTTACTTTTATTGCACACCAGAAAATGCTCACCATCTAAAAACCACAATCTGTAAATGTATCGAAGATATCGGTGTTTGGATGTCAGCAAACAAACTTAAGCTAAACCCAACAAAGACAGAACTACTCTGGACAGCAACACGCAAACGAAGCCATTTAATAGACACTTCCCCACTAACTTTCGAAAATTCAGATATTCTTCCTAAATCCTGTGTTAAACTTCTTGGAGTCAAAATAGATTCAAATCTAAGCTTTTCAAACCAAATTAACACAGTTACTTCTTCTGCTTTCTTTCAACTAAGACGTTTAAAGTCAATCCGAAGGAGTATCCCAATTGAAGCCATGAAATCTTTGGTAAGCGCCTTTGTTGTCTCCCGTTTGGATTATTGTAACGGTATATATGCGAATTTACCAAAGAAAGAAATTAATAAAATTCAGTCAGTTTTCAATGCTGCAGCCAGACTCATCACTGGAGCCTCCAAATTTTCTCACATCTCTCACCATCTTCGCAATCTACATTGGCTTAAAGTCCCCGAAAGAATTGAATATAAGCTCTGTCTCATAATCTTTAAAGCACTTCGTGGTATGGCTCCTACTTACCTCTCCGAACTGTGCATTCCGCTTTCAATAAATGACAGACAATCATCACTTCGTTCTGCCTCTTCATCCATGGTTGGGAAATTAGTTGAAATAAACAGGGTGCACACAACTAATTTCGGTGATCGTGCATTTGCTGTGGCAGGACCAAATGCATGGAATAAGCTCCCACACACCCTCAGACAAACCGAAAATATATCTTCGTTCAGGAAAAAACTCAAAACGCACCTTTTTCGCAAATCTTACCAGAGCCGAAATGATACAACGTAATCATTTTTTCAGCGCCCTTGAGGTGAGATATTCACAAAAACGGCGCTATATAAATTATCCAAATTTATTATTATTTATTTATTATAAAATATAAGAAAAAAAATCTCCATCATGACGGGTGCGCAAAGTCAACCTTTCAGAAACACTCCAAAGTCCCCAGGAGGTATTTAAAGTTTTATTGCTTTAGCGGTTAGACATTCAGACACTTTGCTTTCTTTATAAGATGTGTATGGACTAAACAAATCATTAAATAAACTATAAACAAATGATAAGAATCATTCAATTAGTCATTTATTCATTAAAAATCAAAAATGAGTCACTAGATTAGATAGAATTGAAAATTTAGTAGAAAAAAAAAAACAAATAATCATACGCAATGATTTTTTTCTCTCTTTAAACTCTGTAAGAGAAACAAATACTAGGGCAACTATTTCGAACGAAACTAATTTAAACTCAAATATTTAATTTAAAAGGTTTGCAATTGGAGAATTGAGATACATTTTTTCCGGTTAGACAAACAACTCGCTATGCTTAGTGCGTGTTAGTAAAAGGCGAAAAAAAATACCCTTAGATGTAAAAGTTTTAATGTTGTTTTGTAGGTTTTGTTAATGAAGGAAACCCAATGAGGTGTGTACCTACATAGGTATTGCAAGGTACCTAATATCTGCCATTCTACTTCTAAACGATTGCTCCTCTTTGCCTTGAAGATGAATTTTATAATAACGCCGTATGTCTACATTATTTTATTTAATTTTTATTTTTTTGAGTTTTTTAGGGCAACTAACAGACGCTGTGTCAAATATTCATTTAGTAAGTCTTCATATGAACACGGCCCAGACGTACCCACATGTACCTACCTGAAGTTGCAGATTATGGCGTTTTTCACACCAATATCACTGAACGCTTTCGAGCGGCTTTTCAATATGAACGCAGCATCGAGCGTTTTAAATGTAAAATGTCATTTATCATACTTGTGTCTTTTTAGGTTATATTTTCATCGAAAGACAATAATTGGGCAGTGGAGTAAATAATGCTTTCTGATCTTTTAGTGGAATTTTTTGAAAAATTAACCTTATTATGAATGCATATTGTCAACTGACATAATGAAACAAATATAAGTCATCTTACCACAGATAAAATATAAGTCAACCGATACTATAACTATCAGAGCGTTTTTCACCCGTCTATTTCACAGAGCGTTTGATGCGTACATTTCGATCCGAACGCCACAGCGTGTCTTTCGAGCGTCTGTTTCCGGTTATTAAGAACAGCTTAGAGCGTCCACTGAGTTCACTCGGCGTTCACAGATCTAGACTGAAAACGCAATTTAAAACTGCGTCGTCACCGGATATCGAACCAGGGACCTTTGGATCAGCAGTCAGATAGACAATCAACTGAGCCACGAAGGCCGACGATAGTAAATGTGATATTAGAATAAGGAGTAACAAGTCTTCTTCTTCTTCTTCTTCAGCTAGGACTATGTCCTGTAGTTCTCGGCACCTGTTCCTGGGAGGAGGACGTCCAGCTGTCCCTCCATCGTTTGGGTGGTCTTCCTGGAGGTCTGCTACCTGTAGGATGTTCATCAGCTGATATCCTCACTACTCGGTCTGAGCTTGCTCTCCCCACGTGGTCTCTCCAGAAACGTCTTCTTGTTCTACCCCATCGTACCACGTCCTCAACATCACAAATTTTCCTTATTTTGGAGCTCCTCATTTGATCACGGAGGGTTACTCCTGCGATGGGCCGTAGAGTCTTCATCTCCGTGGTTCTAAGGAGACTTTTTGTACGGGTGGTGTCAGCTCTTGTCTCTATGGCGTATGTCATGATTGGTCTTATGCAAGTCTTGTAGATCCTGACTTTACTCTCCCTCAGCATATCCCTATTTCTCCACACAGCACTTCTCAGGCATCCAGCCACTACAGCAGCCTTGGTTGCTTGTTCATGTACTTCATTATAGAGATCATTGCTGCTGGATATTTCTATGCCCAAGTACTTAAATCTCATAACTTGTTCTATAGTTTTATTGTCTATAGCAAGTTTACAACGTACTGGATATCTTGAGGTTACCATGCTTTTTGTTTTCTCTATTGAGATTTGCATATTTAGTCTTTGGGAAGATAAGTGGAATTTATACAGTAGTTTATCATCTGCATAACATATTATATCTATATTTTTGTTTCCCATTTTGTAACCTATTCCTAATGCTTTAACATCTTCGATAATCTTGTCCATAATGATGTTAAAAAAAAAAGGGCTCAAACTATCTCCTTGTCGAATACCTACTGCAGCTGGAATTTCCTTTGAGCGGTCATCTCCCACCTTTATGCGCATTTTGTTGTTGCTGTTTAAATTTTTAATAGCTTTTATAATAGGATGCGGTATGTTCTTTTCTAACAAGTCATATTATAAAATAAGGTTATTTTTTTAATTCAGACTTAAAAATCTCATAAAATAATTTCAACCCTTCGTAGGACAAAACACTAGCGAAAATCGGACATTGTCCTAACTGTGTATATACCTACTATGTGTACTTTAGAATCTGTAATTATATTTCCATCCCTTCTGCCCTTCCAGTCCATCCCGTCCCTTCAGTCAATTCAGACTTTCCTGTCATTTATAGATTTTTCCGTTAAAATGAATTTAACACGCCACCGGATCGTTGAATGAATTCATTGTTGATATTTTTTTAATGAATTTTTTTGGAGATATAATATAAATAAATTTAATAAACTTTTCGCAATCAGCTACATGCTCACCTATCAACATCCGTTTTTTTTATAACTATTTGCATGTAACACATGGGATCCAACTGTCGATGGCGATAGTATGTAAAATTGAGGAAAACGTACCAAACTATAAACACTTAAACACAAATTAATAAATATTTTAAGATATTTTGTTTTCTATATAAAACATTAAGCAGGGCCGGATAAATCACAGAACAATCAGGAACAAGAAGTCAGGGCGGTTGCCTTAAAAAGGGCGCTTTAAAATCTAAAATGTTAATCATATAAATAAAAAATCCGCAGGTATGGCGCTCGGTTCTCTTTGCGTATCCGGATGGAGGCTCGTCATGATGGTGTGTATGTAAAAAAACCCGCTAATTATGATTCGTCATTTTAGACCCGATGTAATTTTACATAATTTTTAATTGTTCTACATTTAAAATTCCAAAAAAAAATTGAGGGGGGGCGGATTCAAATATATTGCTACGGGTGCAAAAACACGTTTATCCGGCCCTGACATTAAGGTATGTATGTCAGGATAGGATAGTAAGGAGGTCATTCTTTTTTTCCTACCCAGAATTGAGATATAGGGAAAATTAAGTAAATTAAAAAAATTGATAACCCCTTACTGAAACAAAAATTTAAAAGTTTTGTAGGTCTATAACTATCTAAGTATATATTCTGAAATTTTGGGTTCTGTATATTGAGCGGATTAAAAGTTAGAAGGGGAGGGGACGAACATATAGACACACTAAATGTTCTACTTCGAATTCCGAGTAAATACATACATATAATATTTATAACATACATATATACCTACTGCGAAGCCTCTAAGTTGGTGTTTTTTGAATTCAAAGTTAAAAAACCGTGAAAAATATAGACCTGGCATACAAATCTCACGTATCTTCGCTTGAAACTTTATCGATATGTTAAGAGAAATTAATTCTCTTGAACAAATCGACATTTGGAAAAGACATACCTACTTATAAACAATACCTAGTATAAAACAAGTATTCTTTAGTTTGCCACAATGGCTAAGTTTTTTTAAGATTTCTGACTTAAACAGAGCGAAAGGTCACTGGTTCAATTCCAGGTTAAGTCACTCTAATTAAGTATTTTTTCAGTCTGGATCTGTGAGACAGTAAAATCAGAATTTTAAACATGTTTTTGGGCTGGTAAAAAATGTTTTTTTTTCATGTTTTGTAGATGCGATGTTTTTCCAAATGCGAGTTTGTAGAATGTGGAGGGTTGCGGTTTCTCCGCATAAAGATTTATGAAACGAACAAAATGGAAGCATCGAGAATTTTCTTCACGTAATGCTTGGTAATTTTATTCAACCGAATAAAAAAGAGACCTTTTTTATATTCTAAAGTAAACATTCTTGTTTTTTTAGCGTTCGAGTAAAAATACATCGTCGGTATATTGATACTTTTAAACAATATAATAAGTATCTTTTAATATTATATATTTAATTTCGTTCCTTACATATAATTTATGCTAAAACGGATATTTTTTAAATTATTTTTTACTTGTTTTTATACCCGGCGCTGCTCGGGAAGGTAAGCGTTAAGCAATAAGCTAACTAATTAAGAACATCATTTATAAAAGTTTTTAACTGTTGCAATAAAAATAAAATAACATACATAAGTAAGTTTTTAAAAAAATCAGTCCCATCCGTCCCATCCGTCCCTTCAATCCCCCCGTCCCTTCGCTTCAGTCCTTCCTGTCCCAATCAGTCTCAAGTATTGGACTTGAAATGGAAGTGGTTAAAAATTTGATTGAATATATGTAAGCATATTAAAGGGTGTAGTATTGACCACAACCCATTTGTTTTTTATGTACTTTCATCGAAAGAAAGTGTGTACAAAAAATCAGGATGATGGAAAATGGTTTAAAATGTAATTGAATATGAGCGTTGGAGAGAGTTAAATGTTGGACACAACCCACTCGTTTTTATTTATTTTCTTTGGGAAGCTACAGATCATTTACAGTTTAATGATACAATATTATTTTTACAGTGTTAGAGGCAAAAATGCATTCCATCAACATAATATAAAAACAAATAACATTTTACAAGCCAAAAACATTTATACACACACCTTCATACACACACACACACACACACACACACACACACACACACACACACACACACACACACACACACACACACACTCATACACACCATCATACACTAATACATACATACACATACAAACACACATAAACAACAACTAGGGAAGGGAAGAAAAATTAAAGAAGAGAGACTAGGAGGACAGGACAGAGGGATATTGGTTGCGCATCACCTTCAGAACATCATGTCTAAATCTGTAATATTTCGCGTTGAATATGTCTATCTCAGCTGAGAATGTATTGTTATATTGGCTGCATATGCGTGTAATTGTTGAATTTTTCCAGATATTCGTTCTACTTGTTGGAACATGAAGTAATTGAGGTCTACGAACCATTCTAACTGGGACATGAAGAAGATTCTAAGAAGATTACATCCAGTTAGACTATGGAATAGCCTAAGTCCTGATATTACGTCGTCTATCTCACTAAAGATCTTTAAGAAAAGGCTAAAGCAAAAATATTTATCTGACAACACCTGATTACATCTTCCTCTCCTCTTCCTTTCCTTATCCCTCAGTCTTCCTATCATTGCTATGATTTGTTCTTATATGCTATCTTCTTTGTTTTTGTGTTCTTTTATTTTATTACTTTTCTTCTGCTATCTTTATTTATTTTTTAATGTGATTCACTTATTGCTATAGTACACATTTATTTTATTTTTTATTTTATTTTATTTTACAAAGGACAGCACACAGTACATGCATACAATTATTAAAATTAAATAAATAATAATACAAAAAGAACATGTACCTCTTACGTACTATACCTAATATCAAAATAATACAACAAAAAAGTGTGAATTAGTGTGGGTGCGCGCATGAGAGAAGAGTAATACATACATGCGTGTGTGAAAGAGATATCTAGAAAGAGTGTGAGTGTGAGTGTGTGTATGTGTGTGTGTGAGAGAGGGTGTGCATGTGTGTGTAGACGAACATATATTGACAGATTCATGAGTTGAGAAGAAAAAGAAAATATATTGCTGAGGGTGGTTGGGAAAAATAAAATTAATCAGTACCTAATTGTTATAATGTCACGATGTTAGATGTAAGTTTATTTTTAAATGTTATATGTGAATCAAAAAATATGTCTAAGTCAGCGTTTTTTTCATAAGAGTTAAATAAGTTTATCATTCTGTTAATCGGAGCGTTTTTGGAAGCATTTGTTTTACAGATATTGGAGAAGAAAAGTGACGTATGTCTTGTCCGGCGAGTAGATGTATTAAATTTGATATTGGTAAGAATTTCATGGCATTCTATGTTTCCATTTAGTATACTGTGAAGGAACATAAGGTCTGAAATTGTGCGTCGCGTGGTCAAAGAAGTTAGTATAGTAGGTTGGTAAGTATTGTTACAACGGTAGTTTGAATATTTAATGAATTTATTCTGAATTTGATCCAACGAGTGAATGTAAACCTTGTACTGGGGATTCCATATAGTTGATGCGTACTCAAGTTGACCTCTGACAAGAGAGCAATATAATTGTTTTAATGTATTGGGGTTTTTAAAGTATTTACTGATTCTAAATATAAAGCCTAACATTTTATAAGATTTGTTTACTATAATTTCAATATGTTTGTCGAAGAGAAGTTTTGAATCAAGGTGTACGCCAAGATCTTTGCAGTCTGTTCTCGTCGGTAAAACTACATTGTTCAGATTATAATTGTATTTTACAACTTTTATCTTCCTAGTGAAAGATATAGAAAAACACTTGGATATATTTAAGGAAAGATAATTTTCATTGCAATAAATGGATAAACGTTCCAAATCCTTCTGTAGATCGGCACAATCAGAGCAATTTGAGATTGTTTTGACAATTTTCATGTCATCGGCAAATAATAATACTTGACTACTGTAAAAGCATTTTCCGATGTCATTTATATAAATATTAAAGAGAAGGGGACCTAAATGAGATCCCTGGGGGACTCCAGATGTCACGCTAATACATTTAGAAGAATGTCCGTTAACCAAGGTTATTTGGTGTCTATTATCAATATATGATTTAAGCCACCTAAAAAGGTCACCATGTATACCGATCAATGACAATTTATGTAAGAGAGTTGGGTGATTTACGCGGTCAAATGCTTTGGCATAGTCAGTATATATAGCATCTATTTGCAGTCTCTGATCCATTTTATCATGAAGATAACTAGTAAATTGGGCTAAATTAGTGGTGGTAGAACTTCTTCTTCTTTGCCTTAGTCCCGTGTTAGTCGGGGTCGGCCCTCCTGGTACGCAATCTCCAGGACACTCTGTCCTGGGTCGTCAAGGTATCGATGTGGTCCCCCTGAAGTTCTTTTTGAATGCCAGACCACCAAGTTGCCGGCGGACGACCTCTTCTCCGCTGAATAGTTGGTATGTCTAGTGTCTTTCTCACGATGTGATTCTCATCACGACGCATAACATGGCCATACCAACGCAGCTTGTTTCTTTTAGTTTGTCCACTATCGGTGCCACTTTGAAACTTCCTCGAATATAGGTGTTCCTGATTTTATCAACTCTTGTAACACCGCCTGCCCACCTAAGCATTTTCATTTCGGCGATGTGGAGTTTTTGTTCGTGGCATTTCTTGGCGGTCCAGCACTCAGCTCCATACAACATCGCCGGTCTGACAGCTGTCTTATATACCCTTCCCTTTGTTCTCACTGGCATTTTCTTATCGCAGAGTACCCCAGTGAGAGTTCTCCACTTCAACCATGCCACGTTTATCCTACATCGTTATCTACGTTGGCATCACTTGTGAGTATCGATCCAAGGTACTTGAATTGGTTTACTCTTGGTACTGGGTTATCCTCAATACATATTTGTTCAGTGCATCTTCTTTCAAACTCGCATACCATGTATTCTGTCTTATCACGACTTATCCGCAGACCATTATCTTCTAGAGCTCTTCTCCAAGTATCAAGGTTCTCCTGTAATAGGATGGCCGAGTCTGAGATAAGGAGCACATCATCTGCATATAAGATACACCACGGCAGCGATTGCTGTGCATTTCTTGTAAGATAGTCCATGACCAGGTTAAAAAGGAAGGGACTGAGAGCAGACCCTTGGTGAACTCCCACTTTGACTTCAAAGTTATCGCTAAGTCCTGCTGGGCTTTTAATTCTGGTGGTGATATTGTAATACATGTCTTGTATCAGTTTAATGTATTCTTCGGGTATTCCTTGTGCTCTTGCTGCATGCCAGACCAGACGACGTGGGACTCTGTCAAATGCTTTTTCCAGGTCGATGAAGAGAAGATGGAGATTTTTGCGATTTATACGATGTTTTTCCATTAATATTCTTATAGCCTGTATTGCATCTGTAGTAGATTTACCCTGAGTGAAACCAAACTGATTTTGTGTTATTTTGGATATCTTGCATATGCGGTCATTTAAAATTCTTTCCCAAATCTTTATTGTATGTGAGGTCAGCTTGATGCCTCTGTAGTTCTCGCAACTTCCGATGTCTCCCTTATTTTTATAGAAAGGTAATACATAAGTAGCTGTGTCGCCAGTCTTCAGGTATTTTCCGGGAGTAGGCTATAAGGTTTAATAGATTGGTTAGCCATTTCACACCCGCGTTTCCTAGCTTTTTCCAAATATCAGCCGGGATCCCATCTGGACCTACAGATTTATTATTTTTCATTTTGGAGATAGCGAGCTGAACCTCACTTTGGCTAATTTCTGGGATTGGGCCAAATGTAGGTTCTAGTCTTGGAAGTGTTTTGCTGGTGAACTCTTTGTTTAGCAGATTTTCATAATATTCCTTCCACCGTAAGTTGATATCATTGTTTGATGTTAGTAGTTGACCTTCTTTATTTTTAATATATTTATTGCATTTGATGTCCTTTGTGTTATATTGTCTTCGTCTAGCAATATTGAATACTTCTTGTTCGTTGTTAGCATTTTCAAGTTTCTGATAAAAGTCGTTAGTTGCTCCAGCTTTGGCCTGTGCTACCTTTTGTTTAGACATTTTCTTTGCAGTTTTATAGTTTAGGTAATCCTCCTCAAGTCTTGTATTCTGCCATTTCTTAAAGAGTATCTTCTTTTCCTTAAGTATTTCCTTAACTTCAACATTCCACCACGAGGGGTCTTTATTTGTACTTATGCCACCCTTTGATACACCCAATATGGATTTGGCTCTTTCTAAACATACAGATTCAAATTTCATCCACATTTTATCTGGATTATCGTAGTCATTTGGGTCGTTCTGCAAATACTCTATTAGGGCTTGTGTTAGAGCTTCACCTGTCGAACTGTTGAGTTTGTGCCACTTTATGCGAGGTGTTCTATCAATGGTGATTTTCAGTGGCTTAGGAAAATGAAAATATGATACCAGGAGTCTGTGTTGAGATGTAAGTGCTTCACCAGGAATGATTTTGCAGTCGCGAAAGTATCTGAGACTCTTTCTGTCAGCAAGAATATAATCAATTTGTGTGCAGTGGTTCGAGCTTTTAAATGATATTAAGTGTTCTGGCTTGTTTTGAAAAAAGGTATTTACTATAGCGAAGTTATATGTAGAAGCAAAATTTAGTATATTTTCTCCTTGTTTATTTAATGTTCCAAAACCGAAGCCCCCATGGACTTCTTTGTATAGGTTGTTTTCTGTACCTACATGTCCCTTTAGGTCACCACCTATGTATTTATTTTCTGCTTGTGGTATTCTTTGCACGAGATCATCAAAGTCTTCCCAGAAGGTTTGTTTCTCCACGTCCGTGCACCCAACTTGCGGTGCGTATGCAGATATTATGTTTATATGTGGAAGGCCCTCCATTGTCAATTTGATTGAGATTAGTCGATCACTCTTCCTTTCTAAATTTACGATATTATTAGAAAATACGCTATCTATAACTATAGCTACTCCATTTCTCGTATTTTCCTGCCCATGGTATATCAGCTTGTAACCGTTTCCGATGTCCCTCGATTTTGAACCTTTCCATTTTGTTTCCTGTAGACAGCATATATTTATATTTCTCTTCTTTAAAACATTACTGAGCTCTTCGCTGCGTCCTGTAAGTGAACCTATATTCCATGTCGCTAATTTGATTTTATTTATAGTGTGCGTTGAAGTAACTTGTCAAAAGCGTCGCATCGGGGGTACGCCCTAGAAATCATATCGTTGGTTTTGTTTGCTCTTGCTTGGTGCATGTTCACGTCGCTTCGAGGGGACGCCCTAGTCCTTGTATCGTTACTTTGCTTTCTTGTATTCATCATGTACTAGAGGTTGTTTGTTTTGGCTTTAAAATTTTTCCGACCGGTTGCCACCTGACGTCAAGACAGTAGTCTTCACTGGAAGACTCGGGAGCCGCCGTTGGCCTTTTTAGGTTCATCCGCCGCCATCCCTTCTACATACTCCTGCCCAGTATGTAGCGTCTTTGCATCCTTTTCTTCAAATATGTTGAAGGAGCTCTACAAAGAGGGTTTGCTAACGAAGTTGCCTTCTCCGGCCTGTTTGGTCCGCGGGAGGTATTTTATTTCCCTCCTACCCTCCATATCTGGCGGGCATTCCCCTATCCGCCACCTGGGGACGCGCTCTCTAGGGGTTTCAGGCTCTCTCGAGAGGTGGTAGAACGTTTTCTCATAAAACCGTGTTGATCTTCCAGGTACTAGGCAAACCACAGGATATATGAAGATATTTTACTATAAACCTGATCATACACTATTTTTTCAAACACTTTGCTAATAATTGGGAGTTTGGAGATGGGCCTATAGTTAGTGACATCGTGCTTATCGCCATTTTTCAGTATGGGATGAACAAGAGCGGTTTTCCATATTTCAGGGAATGTGCCGTTAGTAAGTGACAATTTGAATATATAACATAATGGGTGTGCCAGGACCCGAGCGCATTAATATAATACCCGACCCGACCCGAGCGCACATTGTTTTATATATTGCACATTTACTCTGGTTGGTTGGAAGAAATTGCCATTAGGCAATAAGCCCGCCAGTGTACTTATTATATGTACAAAAAGTTTAAATAAATAAAAATAAAAACATGGATACCTACTAGGTTGACAAGGCCAGTCTATGGCTTTGTCTAAATTGTATGCACCAGCGATTGGTCGTGTAAGTGTCTTTATGTAAATTGTCATAGAAAAGTCAATGTGTTCACATTCATTATATTAATGACATCTTTCATTCTTTTCTTATTCCTTCATTTTTTACCCTGTCACACATCGTTCTATTACAAATTATTCTTAACAATCTCATTTCAACTGCATGTATTCTGTTTTCGTGCGACTTCTGCCATGTCTAGGTTTCATTTGCATACGTCAAGGTTGGCACTAAGATAGCGTTATGAATAGCAACTTTGGCTTTCTTTGATATGTTGCTATTATTCAAAACGATACATATCAACACTTAAATATACTGACAGCATTCCTCTTGTAAATTAGGAAATCTTTGACACTTTGTTGTAAAATACAGCAGCTCTGCTTATCACTCGTGTAAGTAACCGCTAAATTGAACATTTTTTGCAATAAGCGTAGATAAAAAGTTTAAAACAAATTTCTACGTCAGGATATTTTCGTCTAGAACTACGTCCGCTGCGTTAATATTTAATGTGACCCATCTGTCAGAAAAAGAAATAAATAATTGTTATGCGATTAAAAGTAAATTGAATAATAACTTTCGTCAAACGAACAAAACGTATATTAACTCGAGAAATTTCGAGCCGGGAATTTATTCAGATTGAATCAAAAACTTTTTAAATATTAAAACAAGACATGTCATTATGATTATTATTTTTGAATGGAAATGAACTTAAAAATAAAACAAAAGTAAAAGAAACGCAGATAAAAAAACTGTTATTACGCAATGGGAAGGCACTCAGGATATCCACTCACGTTCGTCGAAAATGAAATTGCTAATCCACAGAACGGAATAAGTCGAGATAAATGTAATTGGTTTAAAAAAATATTGTGACATAATAAAAACGTTTATTCACAATTAAGATATCCATACCAGAACATTTAATTTAAAACGCTTTGTGATTTTTCACTAGTGAAGAGTTATGCTCAGGGTGCACTACGACATTTGACCATGTACACTCGTGTCCACGTGTGTACATGGTCAAATGACTTAAAGACATAAGGAAAGAATGTAGGATAAATAAAGATGTTATTAATAGAATGAAAGTGAACACACTGAGTTGGTTTGGCCACATGGGGAGAATGAATGAGGAAGGCCTGACGAAGAAAATATACATTGGGGATAGGAATGGAATGAGAGGTCGGGGCCGCCCAAGGAAGGGATGGCACGTCCATGTGAACGGTATTTTGAAAGACGGAAATGTTAGAAGCGTGAACAATAGACGAACATGTATAAGACTATGTATGAATGTTGACGAGGCGATGAATGTAAGCCAAGATAGAAGCAAGTGGCGTTCGGTTCTCTCTACCTACTCCGTGAGGGACATGACGTGATGGTACGTATGAATGTATAATAAATTCGATAAAAACTCTGTCAATCCGTCTATCTGTCACATTTTCACGCTCAATACATTTTAGTAAAAAAATATGTCAAAGGGATATATTATATCCTGTGAAAGGACATCATACTAACGGCTAGCTTTTGTATCAACATAAAACTGAAGGTGTACAATCAGGAGCATTTTATTTTATTTATTCTTCTTCTTGGTCACAATCCTAGGATTGGTCTGCACCAAACATTCGATCCCTCCACTTCTCACTATCGTCCGCCAGTCTCTTCATCTCTTTGTAACTGCTACAGCGCACGTCACCGATTATCTGGTCTATATAGTTGTTTCTGGGGCGACCTCTACAGTTACCCCCATCAATCATTCCTTCGACGATGGTAAAAAGCAGGCCTGGGTACCGGATGTTGTGGCCTATCCAAGTTGTTCTCTGTTGTTATTTATTAGACATCTCGAAAATTAATTTATTAAAGATGGTCAACTTGGAATTCATTCAACAATCCGGTGGAGTGGTCACAGGAATATCTATAATATATCATATTATGAAAGGGTTGGAAGGCACTCGATCGAGTCTTCGTCTTGATCTTGCATACGAAGTCTTGATCTTTGTCTTGTAATTCTTGCAACTTTTACAATTTTTATTGTTTTATTTTTCTCTTAAAAATCAGTTATCAATGAAAAGTGACATTAAATACCAATATATAGTATAGGTTATGACGATAGTATGTAGATAAATCTGGTCTTGCAGGTCTTTTGAAAGACTTTTGCTCATCACTAGTCGGGTGTCAGCTAATAACGCAAGTTTTGCAGTCAGAATTTTTGAGCTTTAGCTTCATGAAATACAGTTTTTCATTTTATTACACCTGTGTGGATTGTGTGAAATGAGATCACTAAGAAGAGTATGTAATAGAACGATATATGATAGAATAAAAAATGAGGACATAAGGAGGGAATGCAAGATGAAGAAGAGTATTATAAATAAAATGAATGTGAATTCCTTGAGATGGTTTGGACATATTTAAAGAATGAATGATGAACGACTGACCAAAAAAATATACATGGGTGTAAGAGATGGAGTGAATAGCAGGGGTCGCCCCAGAAAGGGATGGCATGACCATGTGAATGATATTTTGAAAGAAGGAAATATAATAAGCTTGAATAATCTACGAGCAATGTATGCAAAAATAGAGGAGTATGGCGCTCGGTTCTCTCTGCTTACCCCGTAAGGGATATGGCATGATAGTATGTATGTATGGATTGTATCAATAATCTTGTTCAATTAAACTATAATGACATTCAGTGAAGTGTTAACAGCCACATTATAAATATTGTCTCTGGTTATATTTTTGACAAGCAAAGCGTCCCAAGAATTGTTGTTTACCAAAATTGTGGATACATACCTACATACATATATACAGTTCCAATTAAATGTAACAAAATATAATTTGGCATTAGAACCTATTTATTAATATCAAGATTCCTTTATATTTTAATTAAATGAATTGAGGAATAATAAGTGGAATAGGTATCGTTTGTATTGTATTAATGTATTCCGAATTTAATTATGAAATCTTGTATATTTCGTGGAAAGTTAAGACTGCTAAACAATTATATTATGAAGTTTAATATCTTGGCATGCCTTATATATATATTTCAGTGTTAAATTCAAAACTCTTCCTTTAGCGGAATTCGAATCTAATTTTTCGTGACCTTTTCATTATAAACTAATTTGTGCGTCATCAGTCACCCTTTGTGGCTTAGTTGGTTATTTTATTTTATTGATTTTATATAACCAACAGTTTAAAATATGAATTTACAATAGATATAATTATATTGACAGGTTATAAACCTTTTAAAGGTTCTTTTAAATAGTTTAAACTAAGTATGTAAATTATTTAACAATTACAAAAATATATATTTTTTAACACAGTTATATTAAAATATAAAAAAGAAAAGAGTTAGGAAGAGTAGGTATAAGGAGTAGGTAAGTAGGAAGAGTAGGTATAAGGAGTAGGTAAGTAGGAAGAGTAGGTATAAGGAGTAGGTAAGTAGAAAGATACTAAGCCATCTGCGTCCGTAACAAAAACGACCCAATACTGACCGACCAGTCAGTATTGTGTTTACTAGTCAGTATATACTGTATACATAGTACAATGCCTATGTAGGTAATTTATAATATTGTTACAAGTAGTATGTACCGAAGTTTAGCACCACAAACCATTGTAGAATACACAACAAAATCATGTTACGGTGTGAGAGGTCTACGTTCGTTTTTATTAATTTTAATTGTTGCATTAAAATAAAAGTACAATAGATATCTAATATGAAATGCTACGCCATCGACCATCGACGTTTGGCGTAGTTTTATGTGTTTAGTTAGTGATATCTCTGTAACCCACTTGCTTATTAGCCGAGATCCGGCTTCTGGGTAGAACGGGTATGCTCGCCACCAATTCAAAACAGAACTCGACATACAAGTCGAAAATCCCTCGAAAATGGACAGTGCTATCTGTTTGAAACGTTGGATACATAAACACAGTCTTTATCAAGACTATAACACGCGGGTTACCCCAGAAAATAATCCTTCAAATAATTCAATTGTTATACAATGTATTTCCAGTGCGATTTCTATACTTTAAAGTGCTAAATCTCTAAAATATCAAATATACGAAAAATAATAATGGTTTTTACTTGAATTCATCGTTTTTGGTTGTGGCTTCATTGTCTTGTGAGTATTGTACATATATAATAAAGAGTAAAATGAACCTTTCTATCCATCTTAATATTATCCCTCAATCTTCTGAATTATACTACCCCAACATTTCGTTTATTCACATTGATTCTTATCTATTGTGGTTATAACTTTTTCATCACACATACTGAACGAGGATTTCCACGAATTTTTTCGTCTCCTTTGCAAGCATACGTTTTTCTTTTGTTGGTCATCTGGGTGGAAAATTGTCTAATGTCTTCTTCACAAAAGACGTTACTTTTATATGAAATTATCTAAGACCTTTTTTTTATAAACAAATTAATATTTTTTATCCGTGGGATGATTTTCGTCAATACATACAAGGTAAAAATATTATTTATTTCATTTGCTTTTTATTTAAAGATTTTTTCCAACTGTCGATTTGTTCAAGAGAACTTTCTTCTATTAACATATCGACAATGTTTCAAGCCAGGAAACGCGATATTTGTATGTAGGGTCTATATTTTTCCCGTATTTTAACTTTGAAGTAAAAAAAACACGAACTTAGAGGCATCGCATGTTATATGTACGGATTTACTCAGAATAGGCGTGATGACAGTAAGAAAAAATCATTGAAATTATGATTTTATTAGATAAAATATGTTATAAAGATTTGAAAAAATATATTTATTTTCATTTTAAAAGAGCGAATAATATTAATATTATTAAAATAAAAATACAAAATATGTTTGTCCGCCATTTTATGTGAAACACCAATCAGAGCGCATGACGTCACCATATTGTCACTGTCAATTGTGTTTGTTACTGTCAACTGTTGTGTTGTTCGAAATGGCTATTTTTTTCATAACAAGCTATATGGAATATGCTGCTTATTTTTAACATGCTATTTTTATTTATTGATTTATTTGGGACAATAAACCAAATAATATCGCTATCCGCTCTATTGAATCGTTAACGCATCTGTTATAACACGCACCGAGTATTGTAACGTGGTGGAGAATATTTAACGTTTCAGAAATAAATAACTTGGTGGCTTTCATTGCTTGATTATAAAATAAAATGATGTAATTATATTGTTTGTGGGAGTTGTACAGTGTTACATGAGGTTGAAATGGAAATACACAATGTATTATGATGAATCTAATATACATATAGGATAACTGATATGATTCATATACATATTATGATTAATATATTAAAATATGTAATAGGTGTGATGACTGTAAGAAAAAAATCATTGAAATTATGATTTTAAAAAATAAAATAGGTTATAAAGATTTAAAAAATGTTTTTTTTTTAATTTATAGGAGTGAATAATAATAATATTATAAATATAAAAATACAAAATGTGTTAGTCCGCCATTTTATGAGAAAAAACAATCAGAGCGCACGACGTCATAGTATGGTCGCGTCAATTCTTCTGATAGTCTTCAATACAATATACGCATTAATTGTCGGTCTGGACTATGTTTATGTTGGTGTTATCGATATATTAATATTTTAATTAGATACTTAAAACTAAAACAAATTAAATATAAATGGAACAAGTATTCATCAAAGCAAATAGTTTCAATTTACCTAGATACTCGCCTACCTATCGGGGGACACTATGGGCCGGTATTACAGTGTCAGTTTAAGAGCTAAACTCAAGTTTTACAAAAATATAGCGTATTACAGTGTCCGTTTAGACCTAATCTTCCCTCAAATACGTCACTAAAACGACAAATATTTAACTCAACGTTTCTGGCAGATTAAGTACTTAACTGTGAGTCAACTGTCATTTGCTAGGCAACTCGTGTAGTTTCAGTTTCTATCACTAGAGGCGTTAGGCAACGTGTGTAGTTTCAGTGTTGTATCGAAGGTGGCGCCACACAACAAAACAAACTGACAGCCGTATTGAAACGAACACGGGCATTTAAAAGCATTATTTTGGTGAAAAAAATTTAATTTACCATGTTGGATAGTAAAACAATGGTATTTAAAGTCGTAGCGTCCCGTTTTGTATTTCGTATTATTTGAGGTTATTTAAATTTGACAGATAATAACCACAGAAAAAGTGAAATATGTCTATAATTGAAGATTTAGTAACTGACATGTCATATTGCACTGTAATACGGAAATGGATTCAATCTCCCCTTAACATTAATCTTGAGTTTGGCAAACTCAATGAGTTGAGGGCCGACTGTAATATCGGGCCTATGTTAATTGTATTTTGTATGTAACTTAGTTTTTATTGAATAAATAAATAAATAATGAACGCTCGCAACGTATGGTAAACTAATTTAGTTTTAGTATTCTACAATTTTGTCATGCGATGGTGAGCTGACGAACGTTCGACATGTTATGATGCTGGTCACTGCCAAACTAAACTAGCAAGCTATATTTTTTTCATGCAATGAAGCGATTTGCGAAACGACGGCGATTACGCGAAGCATGCGTTTTAAAACATCGTTACAATTTTAGCAGCATACGAATTATTACATAGCGCTCGTTATTTGTATTGTGTTCATAACAAGCTATATTTATCTGCTATCGTTATTTTTAGCAATAGCAGCCATAGTAGTTATTTTTCTGCCTGTCTTAACTACTCTTAACTAGAATGGAACTTTTGATGGTCGGATATTTCTTTGCGTCGAACAAAGACTTTTGTTCATCAGAATTTCGAAACGTAAAAACTTAATAATAAGTACATATAAGTACTTTATTTATCTGTAATTTAAATACAACTTACATCTCGAAAATCGATAAAATATGCTCCTTCTTCTCTCTACATTATGTGTTCATAAGCTAAAAACATACGCGGGAAACTTATGATGGCCTATTTTGACGTTTGGACATTAATGAAGTTCTTTATATGCTTATTGCCTAAATAATGGTAAATATTATATTATTGAGAGCTAAAAGTGGGGGAACAAATACTGTACTTCATTGTAAACGCGTACTTAATAAAATTCACTTGTGTCTCGCCGTGCGAAATTTAATCACTTATTTCTCTTTTTTTTCGCGTGGGACGAAAACAAATACCTCAGTAGGTGTTTTTCTCGTCGTGTTTGTACATTTAGGGACCGCACAACACTTATGCACTTTTGAATTGATTATAAATACACAAATCGTCTTAGAACACATATATTACATATAATAGTGATATGCAGTTTACGATACCATGACGTCACCGTCAGGGTCGGCAGCCGCCATGATACTACAAGCTTTTTTTGGCGTAAATGTCAAATTTGATTTTAAAATGGCGATTTTTGCTACTAAACCTTTATTTTATGTAGAAATGTATATATATTTGAAAACAGTGAATGCGTAAAAACATTGTGAGATAGTTTTCAAAATTAGTCATCATGCCTATTCGGAAAAGAATATTTTGTATGTCTGTGCGTGCGTGCGTGCGTGCGTGCGTGCGTGCGTGCGTGCGTGCGTGCGTGCGTGTGTGTGTGTGTGTGTGTAAACATACACACAGAATCATCATGCTGTTTTCATATTCCGGGTAAGAAAAGATGACTGACCTCCATGCTGTCCTATCTTGACATACATACCAACATGTGTTAAAATTTTCAATATTTTGTATTTATGGGTTTATAGTTTGGTACTTATTCTTCAACTATACATACTATCGCTATCGACAGTTGGAACTCATGTGTTACATGCAACAAGTTAAATTACATTATTTATAAATACTATCCCAACCTCACTAGAACTACGCCTGTTTCGAGGTTAAATTATGAGTCAGTATTTGAACCGTTGTCCACTTGATAGCTTGTCTGACGTACAAAGCATTAAATCGTTGATCTAAGTACATCCAAAAATGTCAGCACCTTGCACCTTGTCAGCTGCAATATGTGTAGCCTCATGATTCTCGAATACTCCCGACAATTAACGAAGATCAACGAACCATAGCCCACAGGTGAATGTTGATACGAGCCAATGTACTCACAAATATTTACTTATTCATGCGTTGATCGTTCAATTTAATAGAGTCGCGTTAAATCTGAATCTATTAGTTCCGACCCACGACATCACAAATTAATTAAGTTATTATTTATATTATTGTAATTTCTTGTGTTTCATAAGTTGTTCTATTGATTGAATCCCTTCATCAGTATAAATTATGTATTATCAATTATTTAATGAACAGATATTAAGCAATATCATATTTGGAGGTATATGTTTTGAATAAAATAGAATCCTTTTGAACACGCACACTTGTAGTACAATATTTCTGATCAAAATATATAAATAAAACATATACACCCAAATTGGTGACCCAGACGTGACATTATACCCCCAAATATATTTAATACCTACCTTAGTGTTGAAATAATTTGTGACCTTTGTTGAAAGTAAGAGATCAATGAATCATGCCATTTAGTACCTACATAAGAGAAAAAATGAAAAATAGATGTCGCATCCCGACCGTCGTGAAGTTTTCACAAGTCAAATAAAAAAGAAAAAAAAATGGAGAAAATGTCGAAGAAGGGAGGTATGTGGGTATTAAATAACGTGTTCGAGAAAAGGGACAAGTCTTTCTTCTTTTTCTTATTCTACACTTGGGTGAACGTGAGGGTCTTGGAGAAGAATGCTAGGAAATATAGAAAATAATAATTTTACGGGGAATTTTCCACTCGGAGATAATAAACTACTAACCATAATAGAAATATGCGCATTAAAATGCAATTTGATGGGAATATTCAGGGGTTAATAATATACAGTTGTCGGTAAAACGCCTACCTAGATACTGAATATAATGCAAACCAATAATTTTATCATTATATTTAAATGTCAGATATTTGCGTTATCCAATAATATATGTATATTTGCATTATTTCACTGTGAGAAATGATTATACCAAAACAAAACTGACCACTTTAAACCAACTGTAAATTTGTACAAGAGAATTTCTTTCTCTTAACATGTCGACAGGTTTTAGCCAAGACGCGGGTACGATGAAAGAAGGAACATTTTACTGAACAGGTAGGGCTTACGACCAACAAATTTCACAAATTATAAGAATGTTTTGTTTTTACTCCTCACTAACCCAAGGGGATGTAGTGGGGATTTATGTGTGTGCTATGTGCTATGTTCTGCGTGTTCATTTTACTTTATCGATTGTAGACTAAAGTACTCATTCGATTCTATTCAAATTTTGCAAATTTGTATATCTCATACTCACTTACACCCCATTAGATCTTGAAAGATATCTGAATAGTACTTCTCAATATTTTTAACTGTCAAATATTTAAAAGTGACCCCAAGCTCAGGAAACTTAAAATTTGAATTTTTCATTTTCAAATTGGTAAAAAGGCACACCACTTACAAAAAAATGGCATTGAAGAGTTAGTTAAAAAATAATTCAACAAACTAATTTCATGATAATGCTGAATATTTTCCATACAAAATTTGAATACTTTATAGAATGACTTATTATTGAGAAGTTTAGCGTTGGTTACAACCCACTCATTTTTTATAGTATACATAATTACAACATCATCGAATTATTTTCACTCATCAGATACACGTTTTTAGTCAAATTGAGATTTGTTTTCAAAATATTTGATTTCATTTGAGCTGCAATTTTAAAGCAGTTTTTTTTTTTTTTTTGTTTAAGGCAATTAAGTAGTTTCATTTGAGTATTTTAAAGCAGTTAAGGATAGGCGCTTACATATGTACATATAACAATAAAGGGGGTGACCTCTTTCTAGGTCAACACATCCTGTATAATATACAAGACACTTACACGCATACACTGACTATACCGACTTCATATACCTACAGGGAGATTCAAATTTTAATTATAATACAATTTCTTTTAATGTCAACCAAGCAATCTTCATGAATATTCCTCGACTTATGTAGGTAGGTACATCCAGATGAGGTCTAAGATTTCTTGGATAGTGTAAGGTGCCACCAGATGAAGAGACATGACCTTGGTGACATTATGCAACTCAGAAGAGCTTGTTATTTTAGAAAGAGGCGAGCTGACCCCATAAATCTACCAAGAAGAAGAAGTTGAGTATTTATTTATATTAGTTGCAACGTTGTATATAAAAATATATTGTTTTTCCATGAATCCAGCAGGCTAAGTCTGTAAGTAGATCTCGACCGATAAATGTCGAG
Organism: Molanna angustata; assembly: GCA_963576475.1. Classification (NCBI taxonomy): domain Eukaryota; kingdom Metazoa; phylum Arthropoda; class Insecta; order Trichoptera; family Molannidae; genus Molanna; species Molanna angustata. The sequence goes on along the minus strand of OY754972.1, from coordinate 37,371,696 downwards.
ATTTTCTCGACTAGTCGATATTTTGACAGTTTTGGTAGTCACTAAGCAGATAACGCGTCGAATCGTTCTCGCCCACTTATTTGACGGCGAGATTGGGTCGACATCGAGTCGAGAGACAAGACCTAACGCCGCCATGTTGAATTAAATGTCATTTTTTACGCGAACAATGCCGAATTTCATATTTATTTTGAGAATAATTATATAAACGGGTTAAACGACGCCGTTTAAGAGATTCTTCAAACCCCTTGAATATTCCACGTAATTCATTTATTGCTAATTTCCGCGTAACAAAAGTTTTATTAATTTATTAGAATATATGCGTCCGTCATATGTAGTATTATTCTATGGCGTCCGTAAATGTTTTCCGTAGGTATAGATTTGAAATAATTTTTGATTTTGAGAAAGTATTCTTGTAATCTATTTTATCACATATGTATTTTAACACTTAAAAAAGAAAATTCGGCGTAGTTTTTAGTAAAAAAAAAACACGTTGCTGTAATCACACTTGATAAATTGATCGAAATATAATTAAAAACAACTTTTAAAATTACTCTCAAAACATTCAATAAACACAAAAGAAACTTAATTTAATCGCATTATAACTTGCTTTCGTGCTTAAAAATATGACCATATGATATTTATTTAACAAATTTATGTAAACAAATTTGACATTTATTCAAGTCATGGAGCAAATATTGTGTATTGCCATAAATGATAATTCAAAAATGTACCGCAAGTCAGCCCAACGGCGAGAAATACTAATAAGTGCATTTACGAACTCGACAGCGCTTAGTGACTACGAATTGTCGTCACAGGCGTAAACATAGGCGAGAAGAGCGGCCAGACGTTGTCGGATCTCGACTTTTTTACTGACTTGGCCTGCAGCATTGATTTTCCATAAACACAGGTATTTTAATTTTAAAGTAGTTTAGTATTAGCTGCTAATACTTAAAACTATTGGTATTGACCGATAAACCGACCGTTGTCAGAGGTACTATAACAAGTTGCCACATTACGGAGACTTGTGATGTTTATTGACTCAGATTGAAAACACAATAATTAAAAACTGAACTCGGGACCTTTGTCTAGAGGAGACTGATATCTTACTTACTAATCCACAAAGATATAAATATGGAGACACCCTTTCCATAATCAAACGTATGATAAAACTGTCTTAGATAATAACTTGACTACATTATATTATGTAGATGAGAATGTATATAGATACCTATGTTTGTCTGGGTTTGAAAGACATATCAACTTCCCTAGCACTGAAACGTTCAGAGAAAATAATATTCCTGTCGTCATTTTGTCAGCTTCATAATGTTCTTCTTTCATTCATTCCTTGAATGCGAGGAAGCTTTGCAATGCCTATTATATGAATGATATAATATCTATTTTGATACCTTCTTCAACACCACACTTGGTATTGTTATGAGGAACTTAAAGTATGGTTTTGTGTATTTCGATTATTATTTTACACTTTAAATCGGTGTCAACTACAGGTTTTATACAAATTTTACAGTTGAGATTGACTTGGTTATATGAATACATATTAGACAATATGTACTATCAAACGATGTTTCCTCGGGGTAGACAGAGAGATCCAAATGCTACATTTTGCTGTTTTGATAGGCATCCATAGCCTCATTCATGACATTTTTATAGATCCCAAATAACAAGTATATTCCGAATGCGGTTTGGTCACTGAAGACTCAATGCTCATTTGTATAGATTGAATCTTGTAAATTCTCCTTATTGCGAGTGTGGTCTAGATCTAGAAGATCTAGATCTAGATCTAGAAGATCTGGACCACGTATTCTTTGGATGCCCTATTAGAGATCGACACAATTTATACCGATGGCAATTGCTTCCCCGATAATTTACTAAGAAATATTAAAAGTGATTGAGAAAAACATGGTAGTTTTGTCGGCGTTGTTTGTCTTTTCTTTAACTGTTTTTTTATGTATATAAAATTCTCACGTCGTCAAATGCCACAAATCGACCTTAAATGGTCGTATTGCCTATATCAAAATAATAATAATTTGCGTAATATCGATCAAATGGTTGTACTATCCGTTTTTGTGATTACCCCAATCTCTTGTTCTCGTTCCTGGCAGCTTTGTAAATTTTCTTTTTCAGGTGTTTATTATTTCAAAATATACCAACCATTTCAGATTTGGTATATGTTATATTGCATACTCATTTAATGAGTTTTGTAGGTATATGATCATTTAAAATAAGTTTAAAGACTTGAATATAATTTGAAAGGTAACCATGAATCACCAAAGATTTGCAATAAATAAACAATCAAACATATTATCCCATTGAATTAATATTCAGTACAGTGTAACTAATGGCTTGAGTGAATCTCAGAAAGGTGAGATAATTCAAACAGTTGATAGGTAACAATCTCCATACAATAACAATCATCCTGTCTTAAATCAACTATTTAATAATAGCCAGTTAAGAAAATACAAATAGTATACTTAGGATATTTAATCTAGGATAACGGCGGGAAATAAAATTAATTGTTCCTTTGATCCAGTTATATCAGTTTTTAGCAAAAAAAAAAAAGTAATCATAAAAACCAACTCCTCTACATCTACAGTAAAAACATAAAAAAAGGATAAAAACGCACTTAAAATTTTGAAATAATTGCCAAATATACATAAATAAAAAGTAACTTTAAAACGTATCTAAGAACCGTAGAGTGAGTTCCATAAATAGGATTCAGATGATTGTTTTTACTCTCCACACTATGGATTAGTGGATATTCGTGATCTCTAAATTATCAAGCGTATTTTTTTACATCAATTTCTCAACGGGTATCATTTAGAGAGTGAGTGCACACTGTGAGTTTCGTCGTGATAAATTGATTATCATTTTTGTGTCCTCTCTACAGCCCAAACCATAAGTCCGATTGACTCTATACTAACATCATATGTGTAAAGTGCATAAATCTAGAGCTGATTAGTTTTCTATAGAAAAATTTTAATTTCTTCTCTATGAATTCATAATTTACGTTGTTTTTTTGTATCCTCTCTGCAGGATAAGTCCGATTGACTTCATATTAATATCATATATTATGTAAAGTCCAAAAACTTAGAGCTGGGGGGCAAGTCTGGTCTAACCGGCGAAATCAAAACCCTCACGATTAGCCATATCATGGATATAATTATAATATGGAGTTCTATAATATCTTTAGATATCATAGAACTCCATATGATAATTAAATCCATGATATGGGTAATCACGAGGGTTTTGATTTCACCGGTTGAACCAGACTTGCCCCCCTGATTAGTTTTCTATAGATATCTGTTAATTTCTTCTTTATTATTTTATCTGTCCAAATTTTCAAATCCAAAATCAAAAACAGTATTTTTATACTGTTTGAAATTTTGATACAACAAAACAACCCATCAACTTTTCAACAAACAACCCATCCAAAATGCATTCAAATATTGTGAAAATTTAAACGAAAAAAATCTATAGTCTGTCACGTCAATGTGAAATAAATTTCATATTTGGAGGAAAAATGTGTTAAACAGAAGTAAAAATAGCTCCTGTACGGGAAAATTGAGTGATCAACTTCATATTGATATTGTATGTGCCTCTATAGAAAAGTATATTTTTTACTTTCCACTTTTTTTTTTTTTTTTTTTTTTTAATTTACATTTTTTTAAACAATAAGTATTCTTGCACTAAACTGCAAAAGCAGTTTAACAGTGTTAGCTCTCTCGTACACTTATATAAATTTGATAATGTAACAAAAAATAATTATAAACAAACATTTTTTTTTTTTTTGTTTTTAATTTGAATATTTGAATATTTTGGCAGTTTGTTAAATAGTTTCGGAATTATCGTTGCTTTTGTCCTGTCGCCGTAAACGTTATTTGTTTTAGGTATTGTCAGTAAGTCTTTCGTTATTTGTCTAGTTGTATATTTGTGAGTGATCTTTAATTTAAATCGTTCTATCTTCTATCTTCCTCAAGGGGTAGGCAGTGAGAACTGATCACCGCATTCTTCTATCTTGATACATCGCCTCATCAACATTATTATACTGTCTCATACATGTTCATCTTGCTAGTACCTAATGCAATTTTAGTTAAAATTTCTCCGCAGGTGTTATGTAGAAAATGCATACTATGATTTTCGTGACAATGTTTTTGTGTGTAGGTATAGTGTATTGTGAAATCTTTTGTCCTCTGGGAATCTTATATTTGTTTAAGAATCTAATGGAAACGTACTTCATTAAAAAAATCATTTAGAGATTGTCGACCTTTCAAAAAGAAAAAATGAACACTTACTATGGTGTGGAGAGTTTAGTATTGGCTACAACCCACTCGTTTAAATATAAAGGTAATATCTTCTGATTGGTCCCATTTCAATTTAATCATGGCATACCTACATATGTATATGAGAAAATCATCAAATTCATTTATCGGATGATAAATAAATGATTTTTCGATAACATATCTTCGAAGTGAAGACAGGTTACTAACTAAGCAAAGAACCCTAAATCAGTCGCTGTCTCAAAGTTAAAGAAATCTTTAAAATACAGGAAAAGAAAAAAATATATTATAAGAAGATACAAACCGAAGAAACTTTTCCATTTCCTTTTCAACTTGTTGATAAAATCAGATTGGTTGTTTGAAAAAAGAAGAATTGGGTCACAGAGAAACGAATAGGTATTTGGTCATCGGCTTACGTCAGTTTTAAAATAATTGGTTTAATGTGCATTAGGATTCAGCATTGAGATTGCTGAACATCCCATCAATTAAAAAAACATAATTAATAATTTATTTACGATTCTACTTACATATTATATAGAATTTTAATCTGTCGTTTAGCCTGTTGGGGCATTATTGTAGCCTGTTACTATATTATATTGAAGCTTTTAATTAAAAGCTTTTGATATAGTTAAATTTAAAATTAAATTTAGATAAGCAAAGAAGAAAATGGAAAGGCTTGGTTACTAACATACATATGTATATTTACAATTCACAATAATTGGATAAATATGTATATCACAATATCAACTTTCACATTAATTAAAGAACAATTAAAAATTGGGCAATTTCGAAATATAAGCTTTCATGGTAGATATAGCTACGAAGATCTGTCAAGTGCTGTCCGTTCTTTTATATCATCTGGGAGGTAATCATATGAGTACATTCCAAGTCAATGTCCACGGCGGTTCTCGAATGTTCCTTCATAGATAAGAATCTCTTCAAATTTGTATTGTTGTTTTGGGGGTATATATTTATTTATTTAATTAATATCAGAAGGGGATATCTTTATATATATAATTCTTCTGTACGTGTGCAGAGCCGGATAAACGTGTTTTTGCGCCCGTAGCAATATATTTGAATCCGCCCCCCCCCACCCATTTTTTGGAATTTTAAAATGTTCTACACTCTACATCGAAAATGACGAAAAACCACAACAATTGGAGATTCATATTAATATTACATATTTACACCATCATGCCGAGCCTCTATCCGGGTACGCAAAGAGAACCGAGCGCCATACCTGTGGATTTTTGATTTATATGACATTTTAGAATTTTAAGCGCCATTTTTAAGACTACCGCCCTGACTTCTTGTTCGTGATTGTTCTATGATTTATCCGGCCCTGTACGTGTGTATGTCACTGAACTCTTCCTAAACGGCTGAACCGATTTTGATGAAACTTTTTGTGTGTGTTTATGTGAGTCCCTGAATGGATTACATTCACAAAAAGGAATTTTTACATTAATGAATATCAATCGTTATAAATATTTTCGGAATATGCATTTTAAATAGTGGCAACATTGCTTTCCGTTATGTCGTAATATTATGCAATGTTAGTTATTATGCCATTAAAACTTGATGTTTTTCTCAACGCTGACTGCGCTATTTGTTTCCATATTTATAATATTTTATGAAATAATTAAGTTATTTGTATAATATTTTATTATTATTGTATAAAGCTATTTCGTTTTTTTACAATTATAAGTGGTATTATGACAATAGGTATATGAAAGTCAGGTCAATGTAATGTGTCTTGCTTCCTTTTAATTCACAAAATCCATATCCATTTTTATGTTTGTTAAACCAGCTAATAAAAGACAAGCCAACGTTCATGCAGGACAACGTACTAACATGATCAGTACTGGTTTATTCGAAACAATCGCACTGTAACTGGCATAAAGCTGTCGTGCGAGATGAAAATAAAAATGAAATTACAAATAAATATTTAACGCGACTCTAGTCTATGGAACGATCAACACGATTTGTAGGTTTGTATCAACGACGGTGGGCTATGGTTCGTTGATCCTCGTAAATCTTCGGAAATATTCGAGAATCATGATATTAGGCATATTGCAGCCGACAAGGCGCTGCTACATTGTCAATATTCTGGTTGGTTACTGACCTCATCCTAGTGGACAACAAGATGTACTTGCGACGAATGTACCTATTCGTCGCAGTAGAATCGTAAACAAAATGCTATTAATAATCCCATGAACTTCCATGTTCAGTCTTACGTTAAAATATTTTTAATTTAATAATTCTGATGTTTTTTTATTTCAACAGAGTGGAAATCCATTCAAGAATACAAAACAATATTTTTTCACAGATTCGTTTTTTTTACGATCGAACGTTTTCGCGGAGGCATCTCGGCATCATCAAGAAACTAACTAATCCAACACTATACTTAAATTATTTACAACGTTGCCAAACATGTGGGCGGAGTCTCATTAATTTAACAATGTTGTCTAAAAGTTATAGATTGATTCAAATGTTCCTGACGAAATTCTAACAGAGCCTTTTACACACACTGCTTAGTATTGATATTTGTTTAAAAATTACTGTAGGTCTTTATAATAATTGTAATCCATGTAATCAACTTTGTAACAGTGACGAGTCCAATTATTGTCCGAGCTAGAGTCTACGGACTATAAAAAATAACCTCTCTGACTACCTCTGTCTATGGTTTTATCCAAAAATTGTTGTTGACACAGAAAAAACATAATATTATGATTTACGATATGGCTCGTTTAAGGAATAGTACAAACAGTATAACCCTTAATATTCCATTTGACCTGGATATTAGTGAAAGTATATACCTATCTACTTACATTTTAAAGGGAAAGTTATGGTACTCGAATGCAATACACAAAAGGCTCTCGGCACGATCTGCCTAACTCATTAGGGGGTGGGGGGGGGGAGGGAGGGTTGGAAAATTTTATTGCAACCCCAACAAAATTTACGCTTCCTAAATTATTCATGAATTGAGGGGAACAATAATAAAATTAAAAATTTATTTTAAAAGCATCCCCTTTCTTCAGTTTACATTTAATTTAGACTTTTTAAACGATTAATGAAACATTTTATAACTGTTATATATTATAAGTTTTGTTTTATTGATATACATTTGCATACTGATGGAAGCTTATACATATATTTATAACAAAACTAGTTGGTTGTGGCCAACACTGAACTCTCCTCTTCATAGTAAGTGTACCTTCATTTTTTTGTCGAATGGTTGACAATGCCTAAATGTATTTTTACGAAGTACATTTCTATGAGATATTAGTTTCCCAGAGGACTAGAATATTATTGGAGAACCTACAGGGTTCACTGCCTGTCATCGGCTGGTTTATGTGATCACTTTATGCGCTTGCGCAACGTTCACCAATTGTGTCTTCTTAATATTGAGTTCCCTTATCAATGCAATTATGAAAGTTCTATATTTCAATAATAATAAACAGATCGTTTGAAAATAATAATAATAATAATTAACTCTTCCTTGCACCTTGCGTAAGTGGCGAGTTTATTGCCGTATGGCAAAACTTCCAACTAACCAGTGTTTCCAGCAGTGCAAGAGTATACTGGAATACATGGCAAGAATGATTGTCCCAAAGTTTTCTCCCAACAAATACATTTTGGCATTTGATCACGAAATAGATCACCTTAACGGTGGAAGCATAGCTAGAGCTCGGCATCGCACGGCCAGCAGGAGGGACATACTTTTTGAGAAAAACAGAGTTTTCAACCTAAACCACGATGTTTAAAATGAACATTATCGGCAGTACTAATAACGGAAAAGTAGCGAGGTTGAACCGTGGAATAGATCGACTAAAACCTAACGGCCAAAAATCTTACTAATAATAATAATAAGTTTTAAAACTTCTATTTTATTCCATGGATTATATCACCATGGTAACGCTAAACCATCTGGTCCCCTAGTTTAGTGGTGGAATAGCAATAGTGAATTCGTGAGCTGTCAAAAGTCAAATACATAGACTGCGCGTATTGTATTTTGTCATTTTTAAAGAAATACTTTTTTTAATTATGGACAACAATCTGTTTGATTATAGAATCGGCGATTTTGAAAGATCGTTTCAAGAAAAGAGCAGGTGGAAACAGTTTTTCGAAGACGCAAAATTTATAAGGTGCGTTGTAATCCGTTTGTTGATTATGACGACATTAATTTTAGAAGTACAGATTTTCAAAGACAGGAGTTAGACATCTCGTAGATTTATTTGGAAGAAGGCAAATAAATGAAGATATGTCCAGAAATGGAGAAAAAATATCACCGATACGTAAACAGTATACTATCAAAACCATGCAAACAATGACAAACATAGAAATACGATTCTCGATAGATGTCATAGATGACGGCTAATAAAGACATAGAGAATGAACAAAAAAAGCATAGATTAAAGAAAAATTCCGAAATTCCCTTTAAATGGCTGCGTTCACTCAACATTCATTCCGTATTCCATGGTTTACTTAGTCCTGGTACATTTTTACATTATTAGTAAGAACCCACTTAACCACGAATTAGTGCCTAATACGTGGTTTACGTGGTGCGAGGTTTAGTTGGCTAAAACGAGTTTTAACGAAAATGTTATTAGTACCGCTGTATGTGTTTTCACATAAGGTGTTTTATAAATTTATGCCCCAGTCAAACTGGGCCCTCATCCTTTGCATAACCTCTCCGTTAGGTAGATACGCCACTGGTTGAATCCATATTCAACAGCTATCTGCTATCTATAGAGGCAAAAAATATTCTTCTTCTCCTAACAGATAAATGATCTGCTTTACAGGAGTCAATTTTGATCTTGACGAGGATGTTCAACTTACCCTCCATCTCCATTCCATATTATATAAAATCCACCTAAATGAATAATAATATATTTCAAAGAAGTCGGATTCGGTCTGACTGAGGATATGTGGGAGCTTATTCCTTCCATTTGGTCCTGCCACAGCAAACGCACGATCGCCGAAATAAGTGGTGTGTTCCCTACTTCTGAGCGGGCGTCCTGGGTTCGATCAACAGCAAAGAAGATATTCATTTAAATTTATTTCTCACGCTATTATTGCTTCTCTGGGCTGGAAACACTAGTTAGTTGGAAGAAATTACCATATGGTAATATACTCGCCACTTGCACAGGGTGCAAGGAATTGTTTATTATTATTATTATTATTAGATGCAGCACAAAATGATGATTGTCAGTCGTTAGTTGAAAGTGGAAAGCAAAGAGATCGGAGAGGTAAGTGTGAGCCATACCGTGAAGTGCTTTGAAGATCATGAGACAGAGCTTATATTCAATCCTTGAAGATGGTAAAAGATGTAAAGAAATGCGGAGGATCCAGTTATGGCTGCAGCATTGAAAACTGACTGAATTTTATTCATTTATTTTTTTGGAACATGTATATCAAGATAGGATAGTGTTGAGGTCAGTCCTATTTTCCTACCCAGAATACGTCAACAACTTGATGGTAGGTGTGTATGGAGATGAAGTATCAGATTATTGAGAGTTTCCGTAGATATTGTGTATTCTGCCATACAAATTGTATGAAACGATGTCGTCACTCAATTCAATTTTTACAAAATTGTTAAAAAAAGGTTGAGAAACTCTACTATTATTCACGTATGTTTTGTAGGCTTATTTTTTTATATATTTTATAAGACTATTATTATTCACGTATGTTTGAAGGCTTATTTTTTATATATTTTATGCAATTTTGAGCTCTGTGTATCAATCAGATCGACATGTATAAGGGACAAATAAACTGTTTTACTCCTAATTCTGAGTTCATCGATGTATACCTATATCATATAATTAGGAATAGATTGATATAGACAACGCCAATATATTAAAGTTCTGTTAGCGTGGCAATGAATACTATTGAGAGATTTTTTAATTCAAAATGAAAGTTACAATTTGTTATTGTATATTTAGAAACCTCCTTTTTGATTAAGGTAACCTATATTTATGTATATATTTGTTGAATTAATTTCTCTCAAATAACGGGCAATCTCAAATGAAATATTAATTAAAATTCGATATTTCTAATTGAAATCTGTACCTACCCATCTGGTGAATGTCTACAAATGAAAGTATTCATCAAAAATCAATTAGGACCTAAACAGTTTTCTAAAAATTTATACGAATTCTGTGGTTTCTTATTAATCATAATATTAATTAGCAAAATTGCGGATGTTGACAAGAATGGTGCGGTTAGAGATTTTATATATGAGAGAGCGAGATAGAAATACAATTCTCTCCATAGAATTTACCAATATAAAAATACAACCTGTTGGTACAGATTAAATTTTCTACGGCAAGGGTCGGCAACCTGCGGCTCGCGAGCCACATGCGGCTATTATTCACGTTTTATTTTTTGGAAACGGGTTATTTTTGTAGGAAATGGTGTAAGTAATCGCGTTATTTTTTTTTTTTTTGGAAAAGATGTGTTTTTTTTTAAGAAAAGCTGTGTTATAATTCGCGTCATTTTTTGTAAAAAGGGTATTTATTGTTTGTGAAGAAAGGTGCTGATAATATTCGCTATATATAATTCGATGTTTTTATTCGCGTTACTTTAAAGGCGTATAATTTTTGTAAAAAAAGAGTGCTTTTATTCGAGATATTTTTTGAAAAGGGGTGTTTTTTTTTTGAGAAAAACGGTGTTACCATTCGCATCATTTTTTGGAAAAAGTTTATGATTCATGTAGAAAGGTGCTGTTAATATTATTCGCATTATTTTTTGGAAAAGGGATATTATTTTTGTATTAAAGAGGTGTTATTATTCGCGTTATTTTTTGAAAAAGGGATGTAATTTTTGTGGAAAAATGGTGTTAGTATTCACGTTATTTTTTAGGAAAATTGGTATTATTTTTTGTAGAAATCAGTATTATTACTCGTTTTTTTTTTTTGGAAAAGGAGTGTTATTTTTGTAAAAAATGGTGTTATTATTGGCGTTATTTTTAAGGAAAATGGGTGCTATTTTGTAGACAAGCGATGTTATTATTTGCGTTATTTTTTTGGAAAAGGGGTTTTATTTTTGTAGAAAAGTCGTGTTATTATTCGCGAGTTGGAAAAGGAGGATTGTTTTGTTGTTGTTTTTTTTATCAAAAAACTTTATTTATGCTAGTGCTATTTATTGTTGACAAGAAAAGAAATTGTGGCTCTTTAAAAACTTTGTAAATTGTAATTTTTGAGTCTTCCGACTCAAAAGGTTGCCGCCCCCTGTTGTACGGGGGTCTTTTTAAGACGAATATGTTAAAAAAAACGAATTTAAATTTTTTAATAATAATTTCAGATTTTATTCAATATATATTTAAATATAGTATTTATTCTACTTCTGTGAATATTACATGGGCAGAAACTAGATTTATTGTTAATTAAGATATGTAGATACTTCCTGTAGGTGCCCATTTTTTTTTTCTTTTTTACTCCTCACTACCCCAATAGTGAGGATTTACGAACACATAATTTTTAAGGTTACTTCTTTAATGTAGGTTGTCAACTAGTATCATGCTGAGATTTTATCCTGAAAGTTCCATCACAATGTATCTATGTGTGTGTGCGATTATAAACCCAGCGCTCACCACTTTGCCACCACTTGTTAAGTGGAGTGTTGAGTTTTTTTTATATATTTTTTTTCAGTAAAGTTAAAACCATGTGGAGATTCAAGTCGTATCTTTGACTATACATTTTTATTACCTATAATTCATTTATGATAGTTTAACATTGATTATAATTGCGATAATTGTGATTATTTTATCTTTCACTCCGAAAAATCTGACTTTCCCCGTTTCAACAAAGGAAAGCATAGATAGAGAACATAATTATTTTTACTTTCGGGGGTGAGTGAGTACGATCGGACACTGTGCAAATAAATTTCCGGAGAACGGTGAGAGTAGAATATAAAAATAGATCAAACAATATCAACTGGCTTTGATATTTTCACTTAATTTCGAACTGTAGGTACATAACATGCCTACCATTTACATATATTCCCTTGCATTTACATATTTATATCGAACATGGAATCTTTGCTTAATTTTCCACGAATACTTACTCAAAAGTATCCATCGTATCAACCAATCGTGATGTAAACAACTGTTAATATAGTTTAAATACTCGGCGGATATTTTGTGGTTGTTCATATTAACCGTTTTGGCATGTGAATTTTGCCCTAAACCACTATATTTTGAGTCACTATGCGACATGTTTCGGTAGTACTGTCCTGCCATCGACCGGCTAGTTGAGACTGAGTGTTGATGTTTAGTTTTTGGATGTGTCAGATGTGTGGGGAGGTGAGTAGAGGGGGTTGGTGGTGGACGGATTGGTGTCGAGACGGGCGGGGGTGGTACAGGGTCGGATTTGATTCTGTATAGTATTCTTGTTTTTTATGGGGAAAGCTGTCAAGAGTGGTGATGTATTGAGGAAAGTGTTATTGTTTATTAGTTTAATGCCGGTGTTTATATGTTTGTGTATTTCAAGTGTTTCGTAATTGTTTAGTCGGTAGCCTTATATGGTGTTTCGTGTAGTAATTTTAGTGTGTGGTTGTTGAATGTGTGGTTAGTCTAGCCGGTCGATGGCAGGACAGCACTGCCGAAACATGTCGCATAGCGACTCAAAATATACTCAGTGGTTTAGGGCGAAATTCACATGCCAAAACGGGTGTACAACTGTTGTTTAGCACGGGCTTAGAATAGTGTTTCCATTTTTTTCTACTATCTTGGTTTAAGGGTATTCCCTACGAGTGTAATAAAAAATACAACAACCAAAATTACATTACATAATCAATTTTTCACCCAATTGCCTAAATTTAGCAGTAGAGAGATGGCTGAAAAAGAAGAAGAAGAAGCTCATTGATCTGCCCAAGACTTTTATTCATCCATCACATTAAATATCTTACTCCTGAGTCGAAGTCTCGGGTTCAATCCCCGGTTGACACTTAGTTTTTCACTATTTTTATAGTTTGAACTTTTATGTCGATTATTATCATACATAAGTCTTCAATTTGTTATTGGGTGAGTGTCAAATTAATATTTGACATTAGCTTCTACCACCACCACCCGCTCTGCATTCGGGGACTGTAAACGGCCCCATCACAAAACGCTAAGTGAACGACAAGAAAAAAATGCATAGCGCGAAAAGTAGCTCATGGAGCCCTCTACATTAGCAATCTCGTCACTTAAGTGCAAAAGTACAATCGACATAATATTTTTTTTTTTTTTTTTTTTATTATTGAAACCAAACAAAATATAACAATATAGTTACAAACAATAAAAATATTACAAAAAAGTACAATTTAAATAAGTTATATGAAACATTTTTTTTATAGGATTATTTGGTATATACCACCTCACTAGGCTGAGCCTGTACGGAGGTGGCAGATTTTTTTTTTTTGCGTTATATCTGACAGAAAAATATTAAACTTGTATTTAACTAAAACTTGTTATAAAATATACCTATTATAAAAATAAAATATAAACTATTGTAGCTTGATCATGTTTCCGCAGTATATAACGCCCTTGTTTCTAATCCATGTTTCTATTGTTTTCTTGTGTTTCAAATTATTCATCAACTGTATGTCCGTTATTTCACTTTTTATCTTATTAAAAATTTTTGGAGCTAAATAATAGTAATGTCTTTGTCCAAATGTCGTGTTTGTCTTTGGAGTCATGAGAAAATTCCTGCGTGTCGTCTCGTAATTGTGTTGCGGTGTAATGTGAATTGTTTTATCTTTATGAAAATGTATAGAAATAATTTTGATATAATTTTGAATGAAAGATTATTGACTTCAGATCTTTTTAAGTGAGAGGAGTCACCAAGATCTCTGTATCTATCAATTGTAAGGCACCATGACTATGACTGAATTCTTAAAGGCTTTAAAATTGTTCTTCGAGATAACAAAACCCGCATGACCAATGGTACCTTGAAGAGGCCCACGGGCAGCCACATGGATCTGAAAGAAGAATATCTGACATATTACATCATGTATGTTGCCCAAGTAACAATACAAAATATATTGGGCAGACTATTCGTCGAGGGGATGGGTGCTGCCGTCATCCTCAGTAATGAAGCGAAGAAGTAAAAAGAATTTATCTGGATATTTCATTAATCGATATAATATGTAAATAATAAGTTAAGGTATTTTTTAATTAAACAATGGACGAAAATTGATTTTGTAAAATAACATCTTATTACCTAAGTACCAACCTCACTTAGTAAAATTACACTCTCATTTTTATCTTCCTTAATAAAACTTAAGTGAAACAAGGAAATATGTATAATGGTGTATTTATTTTGTTTTATTGCTAATTACATAGGTAGGTTATTTTATTTCCGGCGCCGAATAATCAGTGTTTGGATTTTTAATGGACTTAGTGAAAGGTCAACGACCGCGAATCGAACTTTCAATAATCTATTTCACTGAGGTTTATTTAAACACATCTATCATTTATTGGTTCAATCTCTTTTTTTATTATTTATCAATAAATTTGATTTGATTAAATATATAATTGAAGTAATGGGACAGTGTTGCAAATATATAGGTACACATACATAATGTATACCACGTACCTAGATACTTATTGTGTATTAAGCCAGACAAACTGATGTATAAAACAATGTCGTCACTAAATTCAATATTTACAAAAATTATTAAGAAATGTTTAAGATGCACTGATAGAATGCTTTAGAAAATTTAATTATTTAATTGACGTGTTTCGGCGTTATCGGTATTTTACAAAAAAATACAACACAAATTTATCATTGTTTCTTAATAAAAAAAGATATCGAATATTTTTATTATTGCATATGCGCAAACATTGGATATTTAATGAGATCCCTATCAATTCAATTTTTTGAAAGTTCTATATATTGCAATACTGAAATTCTTTTCGCTTGAAAATAAGGATTTTTACTACAGCTACTTAAAAAGGCATAATTGGTGAACGTTGCGCAAGCGCATAAAGTGATCACGTAAACCAGCCGATGACAGGTCGTAAGCCCTGTAAAAAAATCGACAGTTGAATTAATATATTTTTTTCTACTTCCACCACCACCCGCTCCGCATATTGGGACTGTAAACGGCCCCTTCGCAGAACGCTAGAAAGAACGACAAAAAAAAAACAATTCATGGCACGAAGAGTAGCTCATGGAGCCCTCTAGATTAGCAATCTCGGCACCATGGTGCAAAAAGAACACTCAACATGGTGCAAAAGAACAAGAATTAAGATTCACACCTGCGTGCTGTCGGCGACTTCAGATCCATAAAATAGGGCATCAGAGAAGTAACCAAGATCTCTGGAAACAGACAAGTCAGTGAGAATCTTCGGATAATAAGGCACCGTATCTATGGCAAAATCGTGAATTGAATTAATATAGGTATTTATTGGAATGAGGATGTCTTAATCATTAATGTTTTCATATTGTTATAAATATAATATATCGTCTACATTATAATATTATATCGTCTGCTGAGAAAAATATCTAGTGACCAAACTTCAAATATGCTCTTTTGAGATAAACGCGGTTGAACATTTGGACAAATTTTCAATAGTGAATTAATTAATTCAATAGTAAATTGTTTTTTAAGAATATTTAATTTTTTTCTTTCTGATATCTTCTAATTTTATTCTACTCTTTAAGATACAATCAGATAAAAAATCCTAGATTAACCTATTCATATTTTTTTATGAGATAGGTCACTTTTGCATTATTTTCAAAACCATTTATATATTTTACAAATGGCTTAAGTCTATGGTGGCACTAGGATATTTCAGGGTTTTATAGAAAAACAGATACATTTATAAGTTGTATGTTGCATTAGTTAGAAGCACATTAGAATATAATTTAGTTATTTGGTCTCCTTTTTATAAATCTCACCAGTATAAATTAGAAAAATTTCAGCGAAAATTCTTAAGATTTGTCAATTTTAAATTATCGATTCCCTTTGAACAAATATGTGTACACTTAACTTAAAAACACTATCAAGTAGAAGGACAATCAGTGATTTGATGATTATACATATGTATATAAGATTTAACTAACGTGTCTCATTTCATTTAATGTTCCGATTACCCGTACACGACAAACACAGCCTTCACTATTTTTTATCATAAAATCTAGTACCTAATAATTATTATATTCACTCGCCTATTCTGAGATTACATAGACTTGGTAATGAGTTTGGCTCTGTTAATGTCTTTTACTGTTCAATATATGAATATAAAGAGAGACTTTTATAGATTGTATAAATTCTGGGTTCTTCTTCTTTTTTCTTTTAATTTTTTTATTTTTGTTTCTGCTTAATCTTTTGCTTTAATTTTATTTTTATTGTACTTCACTTTTTTTTTCTTGATATTTTTGTTGTTGTTATATATAGGTAACTATTTATAATTATGTATGTATGTATTTTGCTTCGTGGTTCATAAACATATGTTTTAATAATTTGTAATTGTGTATGTAAAAGCCCATTTAGGGCGTCTATATAAATAAATAAATAAATAAATAATAAGTTTTTTATCAAATTTACATACATTTTGTATGTTAAAAACTTAGAAACTTCAAATTTAATTCGTATTAGAATTTTAAATTTTTTTTATATTACTTTTATCAATACTTCAAACATAATTACTTTTTGTTTAACAACATTGTGCAAAGAAAAAATATTAATATATCGAATATTTTCATTATTGCATATGCGCAAACATTGGATTTTTTTCCCTGTCGGGAGTCAAAGATATTTTTTAACAGATTTTTAATTATCTCAATAGAGACGAAGTTGGAATATTTATTGTAGGAGAACCGGGAAATCATGGCACCTACAGGGCTTACGACCTGTCATCGGCTGGTTTACGTGATCACCTTATTGATCACTTTACGTGATCACGTTAAGTGATCACGTAAACCAGCCGATGACAGGTCGTAAGCCCTGTAGGTGCCTTGATTTCCCGGTTCTCCTACAATAAATATTCCAACTTCGTCTCTATTGAGATAATTAAAAATCTGTTAATTAATATATCATTTAAATAAAAATTTTATCTTATCGGTTTTTTTATTAAACTTATTATTAGTTGTTTACTCCTTATTATTAGTTTGGGTCAAAAAATGACTACAATCGTATTTTAACGGAAAATTATTGAACTAACGTTTGGTCACTCTTACACAATAAAGATAAAAAAAAAACTAATATATACTTTAGCGTGCTTATCTCATTTTCGACGATTTCGGATTTTGGTCATTGTTGTTCTCAGCAGGCGATATATCCTCAGCAGGTCTTTTGAAGAAGGCAGTACCTAGTAAATGTGTTTTTATATGTTAGGATAATAATAGGGAACTCCATATAATAATTACATATATCCATGATAATATGGCTAAAAATGATAATTATATTCAAAATATGGGTAATCATGAGGGTTTTGATTTCACCGTTGAGCGGACTTTCACCCCAACTGAGATGTGCAGACTTACCCTATCGATTGGAGTACCTACCTATTGGTAGAGACTTCACTTCTAGATTAGTTCGTTGATATAAGAATGCCAATAGCCTCGTTATGAAAAATATCAGTTAGGTTATCTCGACTATATGAGATGTAGGTAGAATAGAAAGGTACCTAGAGACATGATGGTAAATAGAAGAAGAACACAACTGTAGAATAGTGATGCGATGGCGTCGCTGAAATAGGTTACATTACCATGTCGCCATACCATTTACTTGGTTAAAGTGACTAACACAAATTTATGTACCACACTTGCGAGAGGTGACCAAACTTCGTTTGTTAACGTCGCGTCGTTCTGTTATTTAATATTCTTATGTAGAGTTCTCGTTTTTCTCTTTTAATAATCCTTTGTAATATTCGATTATTTTTCACGATTGCATTTCATTTACATTTTATTTATTTACTTTTTATCAACACCATATTTATAATGACAACAATTAGTAGATTACTGCTGCCCAACTAGGAAATCCTGTTATAGGGTTAGCAATTTAAAAATTTTAGTGACAATTACATGCAATTTATGAACCAGGTGATTGTTTCCGTTCCACACTAAATAGGCACACAATCTCAACATTCTGCACTCACAATCATTACCCAACAAACATATGGGCTCACACAAAATAGATTAACCTGGACCTAATGTCCGCCATAGTACCTGTCATAAATCCAATCTCTGACGCGATTTTTAATTCAGAACCATAGAAAAAAAACTAGTAAACTACGTTGGTGTAGTTATGGTTCCCAAATCAAATCAAATATTTTTATGTGTTACTCAAAGAGCATCGCAAACGCAAAACGGCATAGTTACAAATGTTGTTAATAATTTTAATTTTGAATTATTTAAGTGGTAATTGTTGAATTCTAAGTATTTGTGTTAGTTCTGTCCGCCCATAATTTATGATGTACATATTTATTAATATTTATTTTGAAAAGGTGTTCTTTGTGATGTTAGTTGGTCCTAAATATAAAGTACGTTTTCGTTACAACAAATTAATCAAGTGCAAATTAATTCGATCCATACCTTCCATGATCCACCGTTTTGTAATAATTTATAATATACAATTATAAAATAACAAGGCTTTGGCTTTGAAAATATAGGGCATTTTGATAATTATTCGTAAGAATTTGTCTAAAATGGTACGTATGCTAAAAAGTACATTGAATATCTGATTCAACTTTCGTCAAACTCCGCCAATATCGTTTTATAGTACACGCTCTGATAATTTGTATCAGAATATCGTTAATATGTGCCTTACAGCTCAATATTATCATGTCAGTAATATGCTTTGAGAAAAATTCTCTTAGACCCGAATGCACAGTCCTAGGTACCTAAATACTAACTCCTAACCTCACTGAAGTACTAAGTATTCTTGAGTTAGCGATTGCGTTGCAGAGACATCATTAACTAAATACTAAATACTACGCCAAACTTAAGGTCGATGGCGTAGCATTTCACATTATTGTGTATAAAGAAAAGAGATAGATAGCTTTCAATGGGCTCTGACTGACGTTTAAAATGTTTTTTGCTATACCAACACAAAAATATGCAACCAAATTCACACTGACAGCTCGATGTCACGATTTTTCAGAAAATTCCAGCGAATTTTCGGCATCTCGTATGGATCGCTGAATACTCTGTTTGGTATTTGATTTAACAAAATTACCAAATACATATTTGTCGAAGTCGCTAAAATCATTATCCATTGAAAACATCTCGTATTTTAGTATTAAACCACTCGTAATCGCGATCAACCTTACTTTTTGACAGTTTGCAAATGTTAGTTTACGTCGACGTAGTATTTAGATATGTCTGTGCAATGCAATTCTCATACAAAAACTTCGTAGCATCCTCCAGATAGGAAGCCACGTGATCGACCTATATCTATTTAAAATAATGTTCAGGAATATTTAGAAGTCCTGGTCACCATAGTATTTTCCCCCTGCCTTTTCCAGACCCTCCCACACTCTCAGTCAATATACTTTTATCGTCCATCTGGAATTAATTGATTTTAGATGAATCTAATGGAAAAATATTTATCTACTATTTCCATCTGTATATATGTGTATCTCATTTCCACCCACGCCATTTTGAGCTCTATCTGCATGTAACATCGTTTACAAAACATCCATTTTGGTGTGATTGACATCCCAAACCACAACTCAAACAATTTTGTCAAAGTGTTTATTATTAGTCATGTGGAGAACAATCTTGTTCAGAGTCGGATCTACCAAATATTGCAAAGGTGCAAATTAATAATGAGATGACAGGTCGTAAGCCCAGGTATGAGAATTGTTGCTCTCATTATTTACAAAAAAACAATTCTCTCAATAGATGGCGTTACAACAATAATAAATAAAAATAATAAGAATGTTGTTCATAATTTCACACATAGATGGCTGTAGTAAAAATTCCTTATTTTCAAGCGAAAAGAATTTCAGTATTACAATATATAGAACTTTCAAAATTGAATTGATAGGGATCTCATTAAAAAGGCATAATTGGTGAACGTTGCGCAAGCGCATAAAGTGATCACGTAAACCAGCCGATGACAGGTCGTAAGCCCTGTAGGTGCCTTGATTTCCCGGTTCTCCTACAGTAAATATTCCAACTTCGTCTCTATTGAGATAATTAAAAATCTGTTAAAAAATATATCAAATTTATTGAGTACCATATTTATTGAAAAATATGTTCTTGTAGGGGAAGGTTTAAAGGAAAATTATAGCTAAAATATAAAAAAATGTATTTAATTTATAAACACGTAGATGAAAAAAATATTTTATCGGAAGAACAAAAAGGATGTCGTAGAAAATATTTAGGATGTAAAGAACAACTAATAATTGATTCAGTAATTCTTAAACAAATACAAACTAAAAATCGTAATTTACATGTAGGATATATTGATTATAAAAAAGCTTTTGATAGTGTACCGCACTCGTGGCTTATAAAAATATTAGAAATATACAAAATTAGCCCAATTTTAATAAACTTTTTAAAATGTATTATGTCAGGCTGGAATACAGATTTAAAAATCAATTTAAATTCTAATAAAATATCTATTCTAGGAATTAAAATTAAACGCGGAATTTTTCAGGGAGATTCATTGAGTCCACTTTGGTTTTGTTTAGCTCTTAATCCGCTTTCTAAAATGTTAAATGAATTTAAGTATGGAATAAAAATTAACGGTCATCCACGGTCTAATATTAAAATTTCGCACTTAATATATATGGATGATATAAAAGTATATGCTAAATCTGATTCAGAATTGGAAAAAATGATTAGGATAATAAAAGCATTTTCAGATGATATTAGAATGTCTTTCGGTTTAGATAAATGTAAAACTTTACATGTCGAAAAGGGTAAAATACTAGAAATGGGTGGTGATATTCAAAGAAATTTTCAAATAGATAGTTTGAAAGGGTTGGAGGTTTATAAATATGTAGGTTATCCGCAGTCTAACAAATTAGACCACACTAAAATAAAATTTGATATTTATATCAAATTTAAAGATAGAATTACGAAAATATTAAAATGCAATCTGTCAGCTAAAAACTTAACTAAAGCTATTAATAGTTGGGCAATACCGATATTGACATATTCTTTTGGAATTATTAAATGGTCAAAAACAGATTTAGATAGTTAAGAAAGAACAATTAGAACGCGTTTAACTAAATTTCGTTGTCATCATCCTAATTCCGCGATTGAACGAATCAATTTGTCTAGGAATTTAGGAGGTATAATAAAAATAACATCGTTACATAATAATCAAATTGAATCCCTGAAAACTTTCTTTCACAAAAAATCTGATAGTTCTTTAATGCATAAAGTAATCTGTGAGTCGGACAAAAATTTAACAACATTTAATTTAAATTACGAGAATGCCAATAACAATATTATAAATATAAATGACGACCTTCTTAATTCGTGGCTAAATAAAATAATTCATTCTATACATCCAAAATTTCTCAACCAACCTTATGTTGACAAAATTTGGTCAAACAAATGGTTGAGTATTGGTGATTTGGACGCGGATTTAGAAGGTTATATAATAGCAATTCAGGATAGAGTAATAAAAACTAAAAATTATCAAAAATATATAATAAAAGACATAAATGTAGTTGATGATAGTTGTAGGAAATGATTGGCTTTTCCGGAAACAATCGATCATATAATATCGGGCTGTTCTTTTCTCGCGCAATCAGAATATACATTTAGACATAACCAAGTAGCAAAAATAATACATCAAAATTTAGCTATTAAATATAAATTAATTGACACGATAAACATAAAACCATATTATGAATATGATCCGATATCATTTTTAGAAAATAATAATATTTTGCTTTATTACGATAAAACAATATTAACTGACCGGTCAATTCAACATAACAGACCCGATTTAATAATACATGATAAAATTAAAAAAATAACATATATTTGCGACGTGGCTATTCCAAATTCTAGTAATATAATAAAAACTTTTGATGAAAAAATTAGAAAATACACCGCTTTAGGTAGGTAATGAGATTAAAAGGCTTTGGCATTCTCGTAAAATAATAATATTACCGTTCATTATTTCAGCCACTGGCATTATTCCAAAATCGTTAATCCGTAATTTAGAAATTATAGATTTATCGAAAAATTTAATAATAAAAATGCAAAAAACGGTAATTATGAATACATGTAGAATCGTTAAAGATTTTTTAAACGTTAATATTCGGGAATCAGTAGGGTTGTTAGGTAGTATAAAGACCTCCTCAGAGCCTAATCCTTTGATATGTTAAGTATCTGAATGGGTGAACCATTCTCAATTGAAAGCTTGATGATGCGTTTGTTGCATTTTATTTTGCTCTTTTAAATAATTTACAATTTACGCATTGATCTGCTAATTCTTTTGAGGAAGTGTATAATGGTAATAATAATAATTGAGTGTTATTATTTGTAGTGCTTAATTGTTATTAATATCATTAGTTAATCGGCCAGCGCCGTAAAAAAAAAATATAAATTTATTAAGAGAAAAAATATGTATATATTGGATTATAAAATATGTAAAAAGGAAAAATATAAAAGCAAAAAAAAAAAAATAGTACATCGACTTTCGTCTGGAAAGGGTAAATTTGTTTGAATTTTTGATACAAAAAGTGTACATGTAAAAATCTAATAAAACCGTTTGTAAGTAATGCATAATTTTCTGATTTTATTTGCAATCACAAACTACATACATTCATTTACATTATTTTTTTCTGATATAGTTTAAGGGAAGGAGGTATTACTTCTTGAATTTTCCCCAGGAAATAATTATTTAGTTGAACTGAGTGGAGAACCAAAGTAAGAGCCCCTTCTTTTAACAATGTATAGGCCATCTTTAAGTGATTTCTTCTTCTTCTTGTGCCGCTCCTGTCGGAGGTAGCGACCATCACAACAAATTTATCACGATCTGCGTTAATTTAATAAGTGACGCTGCATCCGGAATCCCAAGCCACGATGTTCTGTTACGCCCAACATCTTGTATTCCTTCTATCTTTCCTTCTACAATGAGTTGTAGAAGGGCATATTTATTACCACGGAATATTTGGCCAAAGTATGCAGCTTTGCGTCTCATGACAATGGTCAGCAACTCTCTCCTTCTCAATCATATACAAATCTCTTTCCTTGGAGACTTATCGACCAATGGAGACATGCATCATCCTCCATGGGTCGTCAAGTATAGAGTTGTCAGTTTTTTAAGATTTAATTTCTATTAGGCAGAAAAAAAAAATAAAAAAAGTTTCATACAAACGTTAATTTATGCATTTGTGTAGGTATGTACTTACCTAATTTATTTTACTTATTATTAAAAGTCTTAATCCGGCAGATTGGTTTGCAGAAGAAGTCTACATATCGCTTTCCACTTCTCTCTGTCTTCTGCAGCCGTCTTCAGCTCAACAACTCTGAAAAAAAATAATATTTGAAATAAAACTTGATTAAATATAAAATATTTGTTATTTGTAGTAATCATCCATTAGAAACAAAATAAGGTATCATGTTCGAAAAAAATGGTTAAATTCCGTTCAAAAAAATCTTAGTTTTATATCGGTTTTAGAATTAATATTTTTCGAATTTTCCCTCTAGTGTCATATACTTAGAGCGTTTTATGAATGAAGAACTCTGGGCGCTGTAAGTCGTAGATCCGAACCTGATTGTCAAGATTGAATGATTATTATTAGGGAGACATAACTATTCAAAAGTAATGTTTATTACATACCTACATCGTCACGTCTTTATAATATTTGTATCAACACCCTACGTATAATCATTTGACATTTCATAACATACATATTCACTATTGAATGACATAGGCCCGGTATTACAGTCGGCCTTCAACTCATTGAGTTTGTTAAACTCAAGATTAATGTTAAGGAGAGATTGAATCTATTTCCGTATTACAGTGCAATATGACATGCCAGTTACTAAATCTTCAATTATAGACATATTTTACTTTTTCTGTGGTTATTATCTGTCAAATTTTAAATAACCTCAAATAATACGAACTGCAAAACGGGATGCTACGACTTTTAATACTATTGTTTTACTATCCAACATGGTAAATTTAATTTTTTTCACCAAAATAATGCTTTTAAATGCCCACGTGTCAGTTTGTTTTGTTGTGTGGCGCCACCGCCGATACAAATAACGCCTCTAGTGATAGAAACTGAAACTACACGAGTTGCCTAGCAAATGACAGTTGACTCACCGTTAAGTACTTAATCCGCCAGAAACATTGAGTTAAATATTTGTCGTTTTAGTGACGTATTTGAGGGAAAATTAGGCTTAAACGGACACTGTTATACGCTATATTTTTGTAAAACTTGAGTTTAGCTCTTAAACTGAGACTGTAATACCGGCCCGTAGTGTGCTTTGATGTGAAACTAGGTGAAATAAAATTATGTTTATTATAATATTATTATAAATTAGATAATATGTCATGATGGTATAAATGAATGTGTATTATATAGGATAATTGTGAAATTACGCATCTACTGAGCTTACGGCATATTGTGATTAGCTGTTTTACGTAATTACTTAAAGTGTCTTTTTATTGAGTAGGTTAATAAAAATAATATACGCTTCCTAGCACCCCGAGCAAGCAGAGAGATTATTAGGATATGGCAATTTCTTCTAAACATCCAGTGTTTCTAGTCCAGAAAAGCAATATTTACGTGAGAAATTATATAAGAAAAAAATGTTTAAGAAACTCTGAAACTTTTTTGAAAAAACAATTTGAAGTTTTGTATTTGTCTATATTTATACAAATTTTCAGCGTTCTAGCTTTTATGGTTTTTGAGATGTATGGAAAAAAAAGTAAAAATTCAAAAGCTTATAACCCCTGATTGAAACAAAAAATTCAAAAATCCGTGTATAAAAGTTTTGTATGTCTACAACTTGTTTGGAGTTTTTGACATGCAAAAAGTCCATTACACCATACAAAATGTTCCTTCATACACGCGTCTTGGCTTAATACTGTCGTTTCATTAAAAGATCAAAATTCTCTGGAACGAATCGACAGTTGGATTAATTAGAAGAAAACATTATTGGCTTGTACTAATTTTTGTAGCACCATTATATGTAACCGCACAATTTACAAAGATGTTGTTTTCTGAAATACAATAAAATAAATAAATAAAAGATACAACAAAAAACATGATATTTTAAAAAAATACAAAAAAAATACCATTCATATTTGTCTATAGATGATGATGATCCTTAAACAATCACATAATATACATTAAAATAATACCATTTATATTTGTCTATAGATGATGATGATCCTTAAACAATCACATATGTAATATACATGAAAAAAATACCATTTATATTTGTCTATAGATGATGATGATCCTTAAACAATCACATAATATACATCAAATTAATACCATTTATATTTGTCTATAGATGATGATGATCCTTAAACAATCACATAATATACATTAAAATAATACCATTTATATTTGTCTATAGATGATGATGATCCTTAAACAATCACATAATATACATTAAAATAATACCATTTATATTTGTCTATAGATGATGATGATCCTTAAACAATCACATAATATACATTAAAATAATACCATTTATATTTGTCTATAGATGATGATGATCCTTAAACAATCACAAAATATACATTAAAATAATACCATTTATATTTGTCTATAGATGATGATGATCCTTAAACAATCACATAATATATATGATAATAATACCATTTATATTTGTCTATAGATGATGATGATCCTTAAACAATCACATAATATACATTAAAATAATACCATTTATATTTGTCTATAGATGATGATGATCCTTAAACAATCACATAATATATATGATAATAATACCATTTATATTTGTCTATAGATGATGATGATCCTTAAACAATCACATAATATACATTAAAATAATACCATTTATATTTGTCTATAGATGATGATGATCCTTAAACAATCACATAATATATATGATAATAATACCATTTATATTTGTCTATAGATGATGATGATCCTTAAACAATCACATAATATACATTAAAATAATACCATTTATATTTGTCTATAGATGATGATGATCCTTAAACAATCACATAATATATATGATAATAATACCATTTATATTTGTCTATAGATGATGATGATCCTTAAACAATCACATAATATACATTAAAATAATACCATTTATATTTGTCTATAGATGATGTTGATCCTTAAACAATTACATAATATACATTAAAAAAATTTAAATAAAATAATTTGGTACATTACAACAAAAATAATATGTTGTAATGTACGATTATAAATAAAATTAAAACATACAATGATAATTTTAAATTTTTTATTGTACTAATAAATTAAAATAATAACTTTTTTGTTTACACCACTTTTGAGTACCTATTTAGTGTTAACCGGTTTCAGAGCTGACCCGCTCCCTCATCCGAACAAACTTATACTAAACTTAAAATTATGTTTAAACCGTGTGTATTGCTACTGTCGTTGGTGGGCGAAATTTAAACTTGAAGGGGTGGTGGGTTTTACCGTATGGGCAGGTAACGGGAACATATTGAATAGAGGCGTTCTATTTAAGTTTATTTGGTTATTTATTATTTCCTCTCTCTTATTTATAGCTTTTTGTATTTCTAATGCCTCTAGATTATCTAGTCTCAGGCCCTCCTTATTAATGTATAAACACCTGGGTTATTAGTGATGTAAACAAAAAAGTTATTATTTTAATTTATTAGTTAAAATGAACCACAAAGTAATAGCTGCAAAGTATTAAGATACTTTTATTGTACGTTTGCCTGTAACGGAAAGAAAGGAAAGTTATAAGGAAGGGAGAAGGAATAAATTAAATTAGTTACCTACCTACTACTGTGACATAAAATAAAAACAAAAATTAAAATGGTTACACACAGTAAAAATATTTACTATACATACGTTTTTGTAGCAGTTACTGCTAAATTTAATATGCTTGAAAATAAAGTGAAATTACTATTTAAATTTAAAGATATAACTTTGTATTAACCACGTTTTTTGGTTGAAACGATGCGACCGGTTTCGGAACTAACCGTTCCCTCATCAGGCTAACTTTCAACTGTTGAAAGTTAGCCTGATGAGGGAACGGTTAGTTCCGAAACCGGTCGCATCGATTCAACCAAAAAACGTGGTTAATACAAAGTTATATCTTTAAATTTAATTTGTTAAATATGAACCACAAAGTTAACATTCAAACATTTGAAAATATGAAATTACTATCGCTATCTACATTATGAGCGTATAACGACGAAACTTTTTTCTAACGCCACCTTAATACTTACGCAAGTGTAACTTATTTTAATACCACCTTAATAATTACACACTTTTAAATATTTTTCTGGTGCCACCTTATTAACAATTACGCCGGTGTAACTTTTTTTCTAATACAGCCTAATTAATTACGCACGTGTAATTTCTTGCATGTGTAATAATTTACGCCGTCTAACTTTGTCACAGTCGTGTAGTTTTGTTCCGTGTAATTTTACTCTGTGTAATTGTGTTATATAATTACATATTATAATATTAGATACTGCAAAGGATCTAAAAACAATGTCGAAAGATACAATATGAAATTTGTCATCAAATAATAAAACAACTCCATATTCACAAATAAAACTATTTAAATTTTCATTTGTATGTGTTTTCTTTTTATTTTATTTTATAGATTCTGTTTTTCGTGATAAATCATGATAAATTTGAAGGGTGCCAAAATATATAGTTTTATACATTTAAGTAAATCTATACCTATTCCATCAGGTCCAATCGCCGAACCATTTCTCAGACTTTCCAACAAAATACCCACTTCTTCCTCAGTTACATTTTCAAAATTCGAAATAAATACAGGACTAGTATCTTGTATTTCATTGGGATTCCTATGCCCAGATAAATGTATCTTATTCACCAGGTCTCTAGCAATGTTAGTGAAGTAATTATTAAAAAAAACTGGAAATTTCAGACCCATCTGTTATAATGTTGTCAACGACATTAAGTTTATCAACTGTTTCATGGTGTTGCACCCTTCTAGAAGAGATTTCGTCGACGATATTCCATATTTTTTTCGAATTGCCCTTTTCTTTTTTTAGCTGGTCTTCGTAATAGTCCTTTTTGTATTTTTTTATAAGTGAGTTTAACATGTTACGATAATTGTTAAAATTACGCTTTAGAGCATCACAAATAGACAAACCTAATCAACGACAATGTGCTTCATGTTTCCTTAGGTCATTAAACATAAACATTTTGTTACGACATTGGATAGATATACCTAATAATACCACGTGAGATCCATGGTTTGATTTTGTTTAGTTTCTTTTTCCTTTTTACTCCCTGTACATATCATACAGTCTCGAATGTGGGAATTAAGGATGTTTTAGTGTATCTTTGCAAAAGACAATTTATTTCGTAGATGATTAAATAAATTTAACATATTATGTGGTACCTAGTCGACTCTTTTTTCATTATGCTAAGCAAATAATTACATATTCAAAGAAAAAATAAGTTAAACAAAAAGGAAATGAACTGCCTTTGTACACATGTACATAAATTATATAAATAAATGAAGTAATGAAAAATAATGAGTTTTTTTAAGGAAACTTTATATTGTGAAATCAAATGAAAAACGCTTTGAAATGAAAAAAAGCTTAAATTGCTACTAAATAAATGAAAACTTATTTCCAAGAGAGAATATTTCCGAGATATGAAACAATATTTTTAAAGTAAATTAAAAAAGAAATAAGTTCACAGAGGATATAATTTATTTTCATTCATTCATACCATCACGGCAAATCAATGTGGGGCAACCAGCGACAGGTGTACGGTAATACAATACCTTATATAAAAGGAAGATACCTATACGTAAACCTACACACCATCCTCTTTAACCGACAATCTTTTTAATAACAAATCATTTAACACTAAATATTAAAACATTTTCAGTGATATTGGAATTCAATTACCTTTTTAATAAAATTCAATTATTCTATACGTTTTAGAATATGACTTAAATAAAAGCTTCTTTTTAAAAAAAATCATAAGTAGTTTATTTAACATTTATATTTAACTAGCGAAACCCGGTAATCTTCGTATTGCCTGTCTAATTAAAAATGGCCCTTTTAGTGCCTCCAATCTCTTACACCCGTTCAGGTCTTATAGTACCATTCAGACCCTTCAGTACCTCCCGTTGCTTCAGGCCCTTAAGTACCTCCCGTCCCTTCAGTGCTTCCTACCTTCTTTCAATTCTTCTCGTATCCTCTATCCCTTCAGACCCTTCAGTTCCTTTAGTACCTTCATATCCTCTAGTACCTCCCGTCCCTTCAGTACCTCAAGTTCTTTTAGTACCTTCCGTCCCTTCAGCGACTCAGGGTGTACGCGGGAGATTTCAGGTACTTTTTCTTTTTGAGTAAATTAGCGACTGAATACATTTAGAACTTGACCTCAAATTATGACAAGATGTGATGTTCCATACGATATATAAATATACTTATTTACATTTCACTAATATTGTAAGGCTTTTGTTGGTTACATATTTGACCCGAGACAAATATATATCCAGCATATACTAACTTATTTTCATAAAAATATAATACATCACCAGAAAACACAACAATCCAGAACCACACGAACAAGCATTACTTTAAATTACATAATCCCTCATATGAAAACAACTTTCGGACAAAGAAATGCATCATTTATCGCTCCACGAATTTATAATACTTTACCTATGTCTCTCAAGGTAATAACTTCACATACATTATTTAAAACAAGAATAAAAATATATACCTATAGGGAATTACGGAAGGACAGAAATTGCCCAAATATTAAACATCCAACAATAATTCTGAGAAATAATATTAAATAATATACATAACTACACGCTACACAAGCTGGTTCGAGGAGAGGATTGTCTTTACATTGCATCTTATTTTAAGACAAATAAACTCAAAAACATTTCTCTTTTTTTATTAGATTTATTTCAAAGAAGAAATCTTGATTTTGTTTTTTATTTGATTTGTGTCAAATAATATTGTTACTGAGTATATACGTTGAGAAGACCACAGAGCAAATTTTAATGTCAAACTGCTACATAACATAAATGACAACAACGGGTGTGCATATTATGGTAGAAATAATATTGGAATAATAACATATCAAAATTTACTGTATCAGTTTATACTTTTGTGTTTGAGATATTGGTAACTATGTAATATTGTAATTTACTGTGTTGTGATGTCTGGTGTCCGCTCTATGTAACTATGTATAACCAAAATGTCAAATATTTGGCTTGGTAAAATTGTAAACTGCTAGCCCTAGAACAGGGTTACCTAGTTGGGCAGCAGTAATCTTCATAATAGTCTGTGATAAAGGTGTGAAAAATAAATAAATAAATAAATAAAAATAGTGAAGATTTTCTTGTATTTGATAGAAACCCACTGATAAACTAATATGTTGGGTGGAATTTGATAGAAACCCACTGATAAACTAATATGTTGGGTGGAATTTGATAGAAACCCACTGATAAACTAATATGTTGGGTGGAATTTGATAGAAACCCACTGATAAACTAATATGTTGGGTGGAATTTGATAGAAACCCACTGATAAACTAATATGTTGGGTGGAATTTTTTGATATCTTTATCTATATTCATAAAATTAATAAAAATAATGGTACTGTTGGTTAGCCGTTCGGTTTCTGCGCGGACGTCCTGGATTCGATTCCCAGCAGAGGAGAAATTTATTTAAATCCATATCTCTCACGAAAATATTACTTCTCTGGGCTGGAAACACTGGTTAGTTGGAAAATTGCCATACGGCAATAAATTCGCCACTTGCGCAGGGTGCAACGAATTGTTCATTACCATTTATTTATTATTAATTACATAATAATAAAAAACGAATTTTCGGATTTTTTTTAATTAACAAAAGAAAATGCACCTCTACCTTTTTTGTTTCTTTGTATATATATTAATAGCTTTCAGCCTCAATATTTCAACCTAAATTACTTCGTGGAATTCCATTTCTCATTAAAAAAACAAACAATTTTTTAATGAAGACTGTATACCAGGGTAGAAAGACTTCTACCACGCAATTACTTATTAGACACGGCATTTTCAAAAGTGTTCATTTGCATACTATAAATAAATAAAAAAAAATATATAATAACTTTGTAATCACCACTTGTATTTTCGGTCGAATGTTTTCGATGGTTACCGCTTCTTCTTCCGGACAAAATTATACAACATCGGAATATATGCACGCGATATCAGCTTCGTCTTATTGGAACATCCTCGATTATTGATTCGTCTTCATGTCAGCTTTGTGATAACCCTGAATAGACTTCTGAGCATATCCTCTTCTCCGTTTCAACTTCCCGACAAGATCTCTACAACGATGTTTTAGGGAATTTATTTTGACCCGTTGGATATGTGGACCTTGTAGCCACTAGGAGCTCTTCAAGGCTATCAAGACTTTTTTCTAAAATACGGATAACAATCATCATCAAAGTAAACGGTGAGCTAGCTGTTTTATCATAATTGGCTCCCTTTGGCACTTAAAGTGCAGTGTTTGCAGGGTTTTAGGGCTCTCCGGACTCTTATGTTCTTTCAGAGTTTTAAAAGGGTGGTGGTGGGGGAAGAACCGGAAGTCTTAAAATAAAAATGGAACAATTGTTTTTATTCTAAAAAAGTGTAAATTTTTTTTGCATTGTTAAAAATTAAATATTATGATGATCATTTTACTTCCCAAAATAATAAGCTTACCATTGAAAAACCAGGTAGGTACCTACCTTTATGTCCTAATAAAAATTTTAATTGAATTCTGCAACATTTGTTTGAGGGCTGAAAACCTAACTAGGTCATCGACTAAACGAAAAGAGAAAAAAGACGTTTGTGTTGATAAGAGAAGGGATGCGATGGGGTTAATTTGAAGAGGGTGAATAGGACAGGAAATAGTGAGCTTCCTTATTTAAGACAAGAACAGTAAAATAATTTATTGCAGAAGCAACGTGGGTCTGTATTCAATTGAAAACATTGCAATCTTGCTAAAGTTAAGACTACTTCTTTATTGGTACTTATGAATTGTACCAGAAATAGACTTCAAGATGAATACTTTTCATTTAACACATGACAATGATTTTACTATTTTACCGTAGTATTTTTCTCTTTGTAATGTAAAAAAATATAAGGATACTTGAGAAAATAATAAATAAAACAAGTATTTAAGAGAAAATTTGTAAAAAAATACTAAAAAGTTGTATAGCACAAAAAATTTACATTATTTTTACTCGATTAGTACAAATAATGCAATAATTTCCTTCCAAAGGAGATCTGCATCTCGTCTCTTAGGCCTGACTT